>ML685816.1:12267633-12540513 GCA_007922175.1 Pelusios castaneus | reverse complement strand
TCATAAATGCTTCCCTAAATCCAGACAGCATCACACACAGGGCTCTGCCCTGCCAGGGTCCCTGTCCCCCTTTGCCCCATTGCACACAGGGGATGCCCCCCCTGCCACCATGGACCTGCCCAAGGTCCCTCTAGCCCCACAAAGTCGACCTAGAGCATCCAGTGTGGACGCTCTAGGTCGACTTTGTAAGTTCCCCTTTAAGTCGACTTTAATTTTAAGTGTAGACACACTAAGTTGACTTAGTTAAAAGTGCAAGTGTAGACATAGCCTTGATGACTTTGTTTTGTCCCATTCAATGGGAGCATGACACTCCGCTAATCACACAATTTTGTGATCATTGCGTGATAGATACCTTTGGGGCCTGATCCATTGACTTGTATGGGATTCTGTGTGCAGAGAGCTTGCAGGATGTGGTCAGTGGGCCTTGTGAAAATATTAGGCATATCACTGAGTCAGTGAAGAAAAGAATACCCTAGCTCTGAATTACTTTTCTTTCATCAGGGTAAGACTGACCCTTTGTTAGCATAATAGATTTTTGCTGTAGATTAAAAACAATAGTTTATAAAAAGAAAAGAATATTCCAGAGGGAAGTGCATGCATCATGCCCGTGATCTGAGGAGCACTAAAAATGAGATATTGTACAGGCTTTTGAAGTAGGAACTCTTGTAAACCACAGATTAAAACTCCCTAAGTAGGCACTGAAAAGATAGATAATAAGGACTCAAATAAAAAAAAATATCTTGAGTGTCCTGGTAGAAAACCTAGAAACGGGTACTGTATAAAGCTCATTTAGAAGAATGGTGGGAATGCTTTTGTCAACCTGGTGTGGAAGCAACAAATCAGATAATTTTTTGTAAGCCATTGTGAGAGTTGTCAAGTACCATATGTTCTGAAGCCACTCGTGTACTATTTTTCCTATATGGGACTATAGGAGGGCTGTCAAGGCTCACAAAATGAAGCTAAGGAGAGATTGTAAAGACATTTATACAATCCATCTCTCAAGAAATGATGCCATGTGCCATTGCAGACACTTAAAGGATTTCTGACCCTGGCGTGTCAAAAACTTTCTTAAAATATTACATTTTTAACATATTAAGAAACATAATAGATCCAGAATGACAATGCACTATTCAGTTAACATTTTTTAAAAAAAATCCCAAATACTGTTTTTAAATGCAAAGCTTTTGAATTTGTAAACTCCAGCTTTCAATAATTACCCACAGTCTATATCTCTATTTCACCTCTCTTTATAATATATTCTTTTAGGGTGATGTTCATTGCTATTCAGTGAGTACACAGAGTCAAGTAGATTGAGATATATAGGAATCTAAAATGTTACATGCCAGCCGAAACATTTTATCACATTGGTTTGCCCTACAGATTGGTCACATTGCCAACTACTAGTGTACCTAGGGTGGAGGACGGGGAGGGAGAAGGGAAAATGAAATTGTTGGCCTAAATCTTCTCTTGTTGATGGCATCGATACAACTCCCATTGACTTTACTGGGAGCAGATTCAAGCCAATGCTGAGCGCCTCTGAAAATCCCACTCATCTTTTAAACATGTCAATCCTAGTAAGTGCTGGTCCCCTCAATTTCCATTTATTTCAAAGAGGTTTGAGGGCTCTCATCATACCTCAAGCGTGTGAGGCGCCAAAAGTTTCCAATCTCTTGAGTAGTTCTAGTATTGACTAATGTAAGTCCAGGAAGGATAAATGAGCCGCCTCTTCCACAACTGTCTCACCAAGACTGGTATTTGACAATTGGCTTTTGGTAACAGGTACATCTTGACCACAATAATCACAATTTATAAACAGTACAAAATTATCTGAAAACCAATTTAGGTCATATCCATGAGATTAGATGCATCACAGTAGAGATAGCCATATTCTGTATTGTGCAGAGATCCTATCTGCAATGCTTTTGCCACATTCCTTACCTGCTCTTCATAGGAATGCCCAAGGTACTGTCTGGAAGGCAGTGCTCAGATATCCAAAAGAACATAAAAAGAGTACAACTTCCTCATTTTGTGACTATTCATAACTCACTTGAAGGGGGCTACTTCATGGGTTCATTTGCATGTTTCTGTGAAGTTACACGAGGAATGCAATTCATTATGCCCTTTTTGATCATTTAAGGAATTGTATTGTTCTCTGGGAAGCAATTCCGTGAAGATCATGAAACAGTAAGTGTAGTAAAAAAAAATTATATAACTTTCCAATGCTTGACCAAGTCAGAAAATAGCTGAAAATAAATACAGCAAATTCTGACTGGAAATAAGGTGTAAATTTTGAACAGTGAGAATAATTATTAGAGAAATTTACCAAAGTTCCTGGTAGATTTCCCATATTGACAACTTTTAAATGAAGATTGGATTTTTTTTTAAGAACCAAGATCTAGGAATGATTTGGGGGAAGGTCTATGGCCTGTGTTTTACAGGAAGTCAGACCAGACTACCACAGTGGTCCCTTCTCACCTTGGAATCTATAATTTTACAATTCAAGATAAAAATAATGACCAAAGTCTACACTCAAATGTTTGATGCAGGTCACATCAATGTCAAGAACTGCACCTATCCTATAAGAGTTGAATCTGGCTGTAATTATCCATAAGCCTAGATAATGGTAAAGAACAATGAACTTTTTAGGGAGGGATTTTCATAAGTGTTGAGTTTTGTCCTAACGCTGCTCCCATTGAAGTATTTTGGGGCCATTGGGTAAAATTCTTCCCTTGACCTCAGTAAGACCAGGATTCCATCCAGAAGCATTGAGGCCAATGCTGAGTGCTTCTGAAAATCCAACCAGTGTCCAGGTCTCTATCCTTTATAAATTGTGCATTCATTTACCTGGGATGACTATAGGAAAGGAGATTCAAGGCCATATATTTGACAGCTTCTAAACAAATGAATAAATGACACATCTTCTCTGGTTAAGTGGCTTACATGGTATTATTTGCAACCTATAAGCAATAACTGACATGCATGAGTTAATGTTACTAACAGAAATTTCTTAATGTGCACTCCTTACTATTGTTCCCCTGCTTGACTGCCTGCTAAATGAGTTGATTCTGTTTTAGTATTGTTTTTAAACATTTTCTAGCACTTTGTAGTTTGTGCTTATTTTGAAAACAGCAATTCACAAACGGCAAGAAAAATGTCCTCTCACCACATAGTTTTCCTAAGGGCCTTTGATAATTAGAATGATTGCTTTGTTGGCATGTGCCTTTTTCTACCAGAGCCTGTGCCAATCAGAGGTTTCACCTGAATTATTTTTTTTCCAAGCAAACAATGTATTTTTTTTCAATAAACTAAATGAAAATTCCATTATGTGCATTTGGTATAGCAAGCCGGTGCAAGGAGAAGAGCTTTCTTGTTTTGCCTTACACTGCTTCAGGGCTTAGGAGATGACACCTGTGATCTCTGTAATTTACTGATTGTAAAGCCTGATAAAAAGAGGAAAATCTTTTGAATTGGAGGTGAAACTGTAGCTCCTCATGAAACAAGCAGATGACTTAACTAGTGTTGTTAATGAAGATATAAGTTCAGCTGTTTCCCCTGAAGATGGGACTTAATTATTTGAACTAAAAAGGCCTTTTATAATTTTTACAATGATATCCTTATTGTCTGATAGTTGATTTATCAGAAGAAAACCTGTGTGTGACAGAGAGAGAGACTGAGAAGGAGCAGATATGCAGGTGATTTAACAGCATCAGTTGAAGCCATGATGGCAGATAAAATCACATAGGAAAGGATGATGGAGTTAAGAACAGAGCCCACCTACCCAAAGAGATGCTGAAGACATGAACAGAGATGTTGTAGTAGGAGAATTGGGAGAGAAGTGTTTTGTGAAAGGACCAGGAAGGACAAGATGTCAAAAAAGATGGTGGAATTAACAGTGGAAAAACCAAAGGAGGGGTTCAAGAGGATGAGGCTGCAGTAGAGATCTAGTAATTTGGCAAGTCTTGAGGAGCGCCATTTCATTGCTAAGGAGAGGACGGAAGCCAGAATGGAGGGGCCAACAGATAGCTTTTTGAGGCTATATGAGGTCAGAGTATGTTTGTACTTCAAGAGGACAGAGCTAGAAGAAAAGGTGAGATTAACTGAAGAGAAAGATGATGGCTGGGGGGTGAACGAGTGCAATGGAGGTTAAGATGTGGAAGGAAAAACGGTGGAGTGTCTGAAAGAGAAAAGGACACAGGAAAGCATCATGACTGGCGCAGGAGGAGAAAGAAAAGAAGGGATGAGGGACATCCCAGCAGATATTGCTAATCACTTTGAAAAAGATGGGAAGACGTTGCATGAAGCAGGAGGAAGATGGATGAAGAAGGATTGTTTAAAGACATAGTGCTGTATGGCCAGTTAAAATATGTCTGTCTCCTGACTCCTCGACTAGTGTCCTAAGCACTAGACCAGCATTTCTCAAACTGGGGTCCTGATACTCATGAGATCGGTATCGGCAGTACCACCACTTTCAACAGCAGCACAGAAGAGAGGGGGGCATGGTATGGGGAAGGTCGGCTCATCACTTCTGTGGGGAGCCATCACAGCCTGAAATATTTTCAAAAGGGGACTCAGCCAAAAAATGTCTGAAAATACCTGCACTAGACCACACTGATGCTACTCACTGTCTGGAAGCACTCAGCCTGCTAAATTACTAAGGGCCAAGGCTGTGAAAGTATTCAAGAGGGAGATCTCGCAAAGTTTGACCCACGTTTAGTATTACTGTCTCAGAAATTTTATAATTTCGTTCTTTCTTGTTTGCTTCAAACTCAGTGGCTAAAGCAGATCAAAATTGGAGTGGGAAGACACCAGTTTTGACAGATGTCTTGACAGATTTCAAAATCAAATATTTATGCTGTTCTACCTCATCTTATGGTGAATGGAATCACTGTGGAGAACAGAAGAAGTCAGAGACATTCCTATTCTCCAAGCAAACCTGTACCCACATAAGCAAAAGTGATTGTGTCTGTGCAAGGTGGGCCTGAGGGGCAGAAATATTATGTTCCCCACCTTCATTCTTCTAGGTGCCATTTAGGATGGAGGTGCTCTACAGTGGGTCTGATTCTCATTTACACTGCTCTGGCAATGGAAAAAGCTTTCGAATGGGTAGAAATTATGGTCCTATCTGCTTTAAGAATGAAGCCCAACAAACAGATAGTCTACTCGTTCTTCCCCTACAGTGATTCTCAATCTTCTTTGTGTCTTGACATGGTTAATGGGATGCCTAACCACGAGTGACACAGCACCCTGCTGCTGGAAGATGTCCCCCACTGCTGCAACTCCTGGCAGTGGCACAAACCCCTGCCACCAAAAGGAGCCTTGCAAATGGGACTGGGATCAGGCATGTTTGTTTCAGCAGCAGGACGGCTCACGGGCACACACTCAGTTGTGCGCTGTGACACACTGATGTGTCACAACACAGTGGTTGAGAACCACTGCTCTAGAAAATACTCAAACACCCAATGCAATTTCTTGCATTTTAAAAGATGTTAACATAGTTAAGAAGAAACACTTTATGCAGTAAGTAAGTAAGTAAGTAAGTAAGTGTATTTAAATGGAAACTTCCCAGAGGAAAGGCAAGTTCTATTAAAACTTCAGCAAACAGACACCAAAGCCAGCATATAAAACCAAAATGGGATATTCTCTCTCCTGTCCATAACAAACACAAGGCACCTATTCTTATTTCCCATCTAATCCAGGCCACTCAAATGCTCTACCCCTGCATACTAACGTCCTCAGCATTTGTATGGAACATTTATGTGCTTTTTATGGATATATGTTGGCACCATGCTTTCGATATCACTGTTTAAATACTTTTATTATGTGTCTCAAGTTTTCCATTCTTCCCGTTTCTTTACCTAAGCCACTCAGGTTTCTTTCTTTTCCTAAGTTTTCAGTTTTCCTTTATTATTAATTACCTGTATTTCACTTTATCTTAATCATTTTTCTATCCCTCTTCTCTGTTTTCTTCTTCCTTTTCATTCCTCTCCTCTGCTTTCTCTCTTCTCTGCCCCCTCTCACTCCCATTTAGCTCTCCACTATCTCCTATATTCTTCCTACGATCACTACCCCTCTCAAAAGTGTGCTCCTAAATAGTGCGTGCAATTAACATAATTGTGCCTGCAAATTGTGTTTCGCTTACACAAATCAGGCCAACTATGCCTCAAATTTGCTTTGCACATGCATTTTTTGCACACAATTATGGTAAGTTCACATGTAAATTAAACATTCACTCACATACACGTAATTTACAAAATCAGGCCCTCTGTTTAATTTAGCATTGCTTACATTTTTATGGTAGCTCCCATGTATATCTGCGATGCTTTCCTTACATGGCCAACCAACAGTTACTGACTATCATTAACAATAAATATATAAATAAATCAAACACTGACTGATAGTGAAAGCCAATAAAAATATTCACTTGTCAGTAAAAATGGCAAGATAATTTAGAAATAACTTTTCATTGTTTGGCACAAGTTCCTGGACTCCTTGAGTTCTTTTAATATCAATGGGCTTTATATTTTATAGTTGAAATAATGGCTCCAATAGAACTGACACATAGGCCATAAACAGACATTATAGGAGTCCTTAATGGCCTTGAAATTCTGTATTTCCAAACTATAGAAGTTTTAAAACATTAGAAATCTGTATATATGTCGGCAGCCCAAAAAGCAATGGAGAACAAAAGAATGGCTGTACTGGATCAGACCAATGGTCCATTTACCCCAGGATCCTGTCTCTGATAATGGTCAATGCTAGATGATTCAGAGGAAATGAATAGAACAGGGCAATTTTCAGTGATACATCCCCATGTCAACCAGCATCAACTTCCAGCAGTTGGAGGTTTAGAGACAACTGGAGCACAGGGTTTTGCCCCGACCATCTTGGGTAATAGTCAAGAGTTATCCTCTCTGAATCCATCTAATTCTTTTTTTGAATGAGATGACATCAACATGTAAATTGTATGGGAGAAAGGTCATTGGTTTAACTGAATCAATATTTTTGAAACAGCATAAACAAAATCACTTAAAATATACAACATAAAATATTGTGAAAATTAGCTAAATTAATTTAGCTAATTGGTTTGCATGCTAATTTTTCTTCTAAGCAAAAATGTCTGGATATATGTTAACATTTCCAAAAGCTGTAAATGACTGCAGAGCCTAAGTTTCATATACTTATACTAACATTGTACTGAAACTTATAGTTGTGATTGCTTCTGTACTTTAATACTGAGACCGCTGCATGAATTAACAAGGCAAAGTCCATTTTTAACATCACTATTTAACTCATTTCTATAGCCCACCCTTGTACGTAAGTGACTTTATTTGGGAACTGTAGAACAGCTGCCCTCTGTGTGTTTTGTTTTGGTTCCCTTTCCCATCTGTTTTACCTGTCTCCATTTCTGAATAATTTATTTCACCATCTGCATAAATAGAGCACCTGGCCTAAGGCTACTTCTTTCACCTAAATTATTTAGAGCCGAAAACTCTTTGGTTTATAGGCCGATAAAGTAATGGCACAATGGGACAATGCCCTTAACTGGGGAACAACTGCTAACATTTCTGGGGTCTGACAGTGGTGTGTTAAAAGGTCAGCTCAGTAAAATTTTCACAGAAACATCACAGATTTTTCTTTCTTCAAATGCCTTTACTAATGGTTCTTTCTAGATACAATCCTGGTGCTTTTTCATGAGCAGAACCTGCTTCTTACACTGTCCTCTTGCACCTGCCTGCCCCTCTTTTATCCCACAGGTGGCTGTATGATGGCTTGTTGTATATATACGGTGGAACTATCTTCTCCTTCAGTCCTTACTCCGGAAATTCTCTCACTAAGTTAATGATTTAGGGTTGCAGGATTTGACCCTATATACGGAGTTTCATTGGGACTGAGACCAGTACAAAGCAGGATCAGAAAGGGTGAAATTAACCCCTGGGCAGCATACATTCCACACACCATTTAAAAGTCCCTTTTAAACCTCAACTGCCATTCTTTACCTTCGGGAATACCTGCCCATCAAACCAAAACTTAATTGCCTAACAGTGGGCCTCTATACAGAGATGAATTTTACCCAAAGTGGTTTGCGATTCATTATTCTTTTGGATGAAAGGTATGATATAAATATAAGATTATTATTATCTGTCTCCTCCTTTTTGGCAGACATATATCTTGAGCAAATACATGTCTTTCACTCTATGGGGAAATGTTTTGACGTATGCTAATGGAGACCTATAGGGTATGTCTAGAGCCCACAGGAGCAAGCCTCCTAGCCCAAGTCGACAGATGTGGGTTAGAAGGGCTTGCGCTCATGTTTCTAAAACAGCTGCACAGCCGACCCTACGAAGTCTCCATTAGTACACATCGCAGCACTGAAGTCCTTGGAAGTTGCGGCTTGGATTGGAGATTGAGCTCTGAAGCCCACCACCACTCTCAAGTTTCGGTGGCAATCAGCTTGTGCCTAAAATGATCAAAGTCTTAGGGAGAAGTCCTAACTCTACTGAAGCAGTGTAAGTTCTGCCACTGAGTTCAGGAGACAGGATTTTACCCTTTGTCTCTTAAAAATAAAAAAATACTGTATCTGTTGTTCTGCCATGCGGCCAGTGGTTTTTTTAATCTTTTAATCAATGTCCCATGCCTCTGATTGGTGGTTTTTACATTAAAAAAAAAAACCTAAAAAACAAGACTTAGGATGCTGAATAGACAGAGTCAATGATAGGAGGTGGCCTCCTTTCTCGGAGGATGTGTGTAGATGTGAAGAAGCCTACACAGGGGAAGCAGTTCATATCACTAAAAAAAATGGTCATTTAGGCCACATCCACACACTTGGGGCATGATCCTGAGCTCACCGACACTTACTAGCTCCCTGTTTCTCTTGAATAAAAACAGTCTTGAAGCCACCGGTTGCATGGGTGTTGATGGTGGTTCACGGCCTAGCAGCTCTGTGCACAAACCTGTTTGAGCCCTGTGATTACGTAGTTGGCATATTTGTCAGGTCACCACAGCTGCTGCCTGTGTGACCATGGCTTCATTATTATTTACACTTGCACTAGCTCTCATCAAGCTACCATGAGTATATGTACCTGAGCTGGGAATCACACCCCTAACTCATACTGTAGCTATAGCCACAGGTTTGATAGAAGAAGACGTAACTTGACTCTCCGAGGCAGGGGATATTTTGGGGGCCTTTTCCCAGGTAAATTCCTTGTTGCCAGTGACCAATTGACCTTCAACCATCAGCAATCACTGAGCAGAGGATTTCAGCTAAATGGGACCCTAGAAAATGATGCAACAGTTTCCAAAGGAGTTATAAATCCCTTCTGTGTCTATATGCATCGGAAGTAAGATGAAAACCTTGCAAAGTAAACTAGTAAATTCTTCAGCTGAATTTTTCTGGGTTTACACCAGTATAACAAGGATCAGAATCTAGTGCTGTATGGATAGATATGCAAAGGTAAATAAATCATTGAATTAAAATCAGTTTGGAAATAATGGTAACTTATTGAATTATTCTAAAGCCAAATAAAAATTCACTGTGTAGGCTCATTTACATTTGTATTTCCCAAAAGAAGACAGCTTTCACAGAACAAAAAGAAAATTCTGCAGTCTTTACTGAGACTTATCCAGGCACAACTCCCATTAATTTCTGTAGCTGTTTTACCTTAGTTCGAAGCACAGAATGTGGTACTATGTATAATAAGTAACAATATCTATCTAACTGTAAGGATATCTCTAGCATCCACCATCTTAATGCTTATAGGCACTTTATTAACTCTTTCATTTCCCTCCAAGAATTTTATCAGGTATCAGGTATTTGCTTTTTGCTCCTGTACCGGGAAGCTGTGATCAGAGATTTCAAATGAAGTGCTTTGTACACTCTCAGAGCAGTGAGAAAGCACAATAGCATAGACAAAAATCTAATCATGGTATTTTGGCTTTCTGCCTTCTTCTTATTTTACAATGGTGAAAAACAAATTCAAGGTGCGACGTGAATCCCTTTAGGAGTTCCCTTCCTGTGGACTCTGTCTCTCGCCAGAAACACGAGACTGACAGGAGGATAAAATGCGATGCCAGCTCTCTTGCCCATTCAAAGACCCTCCCTCAGGTATCAGGTGCCTTGCCTGAGCTTTGAGGTCAACCAGACACCTCCCCTGAGGCTTACCTGGGCTGAAGGATATATCTACTAGAAAATCCTCTCAAGTAGAGCAGCTGTTATCTGAGCTAGGATCAAAGTGCCCCTCTGCACTCCAGAAAAACATCTTCCAAACTGGTCTTCTTTCTCCATCATTCAAATGAATGTTGAATGAGTCTCTGGGGACAACAGTTGCTTTGCTGAGGAGCGAGCTGTCAGAAATACTTTGTTATGAAAGTTCAGTTCCCTTTAAGGTCTTTGATTATTAATACTCCTTGCTCCAGGACAGCATTGAACACAGAATCTATTTACTTTACAAATTGACATACTGTAAACAACAAAAGTTGTACAGGCGCTCTGTTAGTTTACCTGGCATTAGAAAATGTTGACTAAGCAGAATTGTACAGCCTGAGGAGCATCAGAATTTGAAATATGAAAGTCAATATAGCATGGATAGACCTAACCTGCTCAAAGCAGGTTGGGGAAAACTTGGATGCTTGTTTGGGTGGGCAACTATATTGTGGATGGAGGAGGCGTTATGCCTACAGGAGTGCAATTTGGCTGGGGGTTATGCTCAGTGGTACTTGATTCATTTGTATAAAAGAGGTAAGTACGCATTCCCCCCTCAGCCACTCTCTCCTCCTCCCCATTTTCTTGTCCTTGTACTTAGAGGTGAGAAGGGAGGACTGGGCATTCGATGTCAGGATTAATTTTAAATCGGAAAAGAGAATGGTGAGTGGGTAAAGGGAAGGTCAAGACCCCTAATATGCCCAGATATGTCCACCTGCCAATTGAGCTGGCTATCATTCTTTTGCAGAGGGAGTGCAAAGAGCTGCATCATGGAGGAAGGAAGAGACATTTCCTGTCTCACTTGTGAACTTGCAGCCTCAGCCCTAACGTGACCCAAGGGGAGCTGCTGGCCACTTTGCTGTTAATAAAGCATATTAATACCTCTACCCAAAAGTTCAAGTTGCGGAATAAGACCATAGAATCATAGAAACTGGAAGGGATCATGAGAGGTCATCGAGTCCAGTCACCTGCACTCACAGCAGGACCAAGTACCTTATTAAACCATCCCTGACAGGTGTTTACCTAACCTGCTCTTAAAAACTTCCAATGATAGAGATCCATGATGTGTAATAAACCAAACCAAAATAAGAAAGGAGCTGTAAGTGGTATATAAATGGGGACAGAGAAAGAGAAGATCATTTTAGTCTCTTTCTCTCATATGACCTCTGGTTACACCACTGTCTTACCCACAGATGCTGGAACTTGGGGTGCTGGGGGTGCTACCAGACTCCCTGGCTTGGTGAGGTTCCATTATATATCGGGCCTATAGCTTGGTTCAATAGTCCCCACTGTAAAAACTGTTCCAGCACCCCTCCTCTTAACCCAAAGAGTATTTTTGCTCAGATAGTATGTGGGTACTGGCCATACCTTCCATATTTCAGAAGGTGAACAATTAAAAATGAGTATTTTCAATGGTTCTGCCAGTAGGTGGTGAAGGAGTTCAAATCATTATAACATTTAGTCATGCTGCTGACTTTTGTGTTCTTCTGAAGTGAGCAGCATCTGGTTTTATATCTTATTTCTTATTGTGCAAATGGCAGCCTGGTTTCAGTTTTTTCAGCCGGCGTGTGTTTCATGTTTCTTTCTGGTGGCATTTTTTGCTCCCATTCAGAAGTACATTTGTGCCTCCTCACTCTTTGTAGTTAGCTGTGTAATTTCTTCCATCCTTTAAAAAACATTTCTGGTTTTTGTGTCACTTGGCCAGATGCAGTTTTGTTCGTTTTTCTTTTCTATTCCATTCCTTTCTATTCCAGGTTGTTGATAGCTCACTAGGCCAGAAACAAGACTAGGCTAAAGCTTGCGCAGATTCCTTTTCAGTTGCAATCACTGATAGTACAATGATTTCTTATTGATTCTGTTCTACTATAGGCATACCCAGAAAGAGGTTACATAATGATAGTGTCTTTCATATGCTGGCAAGTAGGGTAAATAGTGATAAAAGGCCTGATCCTGAAAGGTGCTAAGGCAACAAGACTCAGGTGTGCTTAGCACCTCAAAAGATCAGAGCCAACATTCTGAGTTCCTGGAACATTTTCAGTCCTCCATAATTTGCTTAATTCCTTATTCCTCTATATCTCTTCACCAGCCAACCAAAACTAAGGACACCTCTAGGATGCCTTTTAAATTCTGGGCAATAGTGCTTAAGAGTCATTCCCATCTGATACATGTTTTTCACTTTTTTAGTTTTTCAAGTATCTAAAAGGTTGTTATGAGGAGAAGGGAGAAAAATTATTCTCCTTAACTATTGATGATAGGACAAGAAGCAATGGGCTTAAATTACAGCAAGGGAAGTTTAGGTTGGACACTAGAAAAAATTCCTAACTGTCAGGGCAATTAATCACTGGAATAAGTTGCCTAGGGAGGTTGTGGAATCTCCATCATTGGAAATTTTTAAGAGCAGGTCAGACAAACATCTGTCAGGAATGATTTAAGATGGTACTTGGTCCTGCCATGAGTTCAGAGGACTGGACTCAATGACAGGTCATGGTCCCTTCCAGTTTTTATATTCAGTGGCCTATGTGAATAAATTGGTGAGCTTGGTACAGCTGCTAGTGGGCACGTGTGTATAAGTAAAATCACTATCACAACTGTCATAAACTAGTAGTCTCAGATAAGAAATCAGGAATTGATGGCATATATAGACTGACCTGTTCCCACCTCCTGATAAGTGGTCTCTTCAAAATGGCTTGAGGCACATAAGGAGATGGAAAGGGCAAGCTAACCGTGTGTTAGACAACAGTACTTTCCAACGCTGTCAATCTAACAACCTGCATGAGTACTGTTGAGAGGGATGGAATAGCCATCTTATCAACATTCAGAATATTCAAATTTCAAAGTGGTATTTCAAACTTACTAGAGCAATTTATGGTACTTTGTACATTTAAAGGACACTGTAAAAAAATAAACTGAACAGGTGTGTAGTATCGTATATACTGGTGATTTTTAGAAAATTTTAGCCCTAAAAATATTAACTGTGCCTGGGGCAAAGTCTTCGATAATAGAAACTACCACAAACATGAGCTTGTTCGCCTGGCAAAGATAGTAAAGATATTGGGAAATGGAACACTTTGTTGCACTGAAAAAATTGTAATTTTGTAACTATTCTTGGATTAAACTTCTGAGAAGGACCACACAAGATTAGATTATTTAGATTGCAGTAAGAATAGTTAACGTGTGTTCTATTTCCCATTCTCTTTGCAATCTTTGTTATAGAAGTGGACTCATGTTGTGCCAGTTAAGATTAATATTGTAACATGAAAGGGTTAGGTTTGTATCATTTTCCACACACATTCCCATTGATGTGGGAATGAAGTGATATTGTATTCGAACAACTTCTTGCCTAGTATGGACCTAATTAAACACACACAAATACTTCAGAATATAGGCAGACGTGTCACTTATACCATGGCTTCAAATAATGGATCTCAACATTCAGAAGTACCTAAGACTTCCTGCTAGGTTGTGAAATAAGGTATCCCATTTAGCTTACTCTCAAGGCTCTCAGCATGTCCTTTACACTTGGTCTGTTTCACTCTCCCCTGAGAATGTGTTATATGTTCTTTCCATTCAATCCTCTATCTAAACTGCTCACATTGTCATTGATGTATTTTGCCTTATGAAGCATCACTAGATTTTCAATGTCCCTGCACACCGCTCTACATTTTCTCCTTACTGTATCTTGACTTTGAATTCTCTACATTATTAAACCTGTAGCAAAGCTTCATCTCAGAGCCACAATTTCCCGTTTTTGCCATCTTTTCAGGTAGGTGACATTATCTGCAAAATCAGTGAGTACCATATTTCACTCTCTTTTTATAGTTCAGTTTCCCGGCTAATCATTTACAGGATATAATATTGTGCAGATTATTCATGAAATGTTGAGGCAATTGCTTCATGAATAAGTTGAACTCAGTGAAATATCTAGTGATCCAAGTTATAACAGTACTTGGCAAACCATTCCAAAATATATATTAGGAAAATAGTTGAAACAGTGGCTAGATAAGATCAAAGAGTGGGTTGGGAACACAAACAGTAATCCCTGTGAAATCTGATTCCTGAGGATTTGCTCTAGGGAGCTCCAAGTTTATTTCTCCCTGCTGTACACAGAAATATAATGTTTGTTTTAATTCTTAGAGTAGAATTCAGTGAGTCACTATTTACATTTGTTGATCTTTCCCAACATAAATCTCACCATTATAGTCATATCAACAGTGTGCCTCCTTTACATTAGCATTAAAATTTCATTTGGTCTTTTCAAACAGTATTTACTGAGTTGTGAAATTGTAGTTACAGAACTCTCCAGCATCAAAATCTGAGGGCTATTATTGGGACACAGGTGTCAAATCTCTATGATCTTCTTTGGCATGGGTTAAAAATAAACTTGACGTTTATTGGAAAGTACCATAGTAGGGACGAAGAGACATCCGTAATCATAAAATACACACTACCTTTCTCGAACCTTGGCTGTATTAAATTAATAGTTTTGTCCTATCCTCCATTGGGACTTTTGTCTGTCTATGGAATCAGGCCCTATATCTCCTTTTTGAGGCTCCTGCAGTGACTACTGCAATTTCTCAAACTCAGGAAGGCCTGGATAGCCAGTCATTGTCTGCCATAACCCAATGTAAAAAGGATAACAACCTCCATCCTTGATATAATAATTTAGCTTGATATAATATTTAGTTTATGACAACATATACTGTAATACAATTTATAATAATTTACCTTGGTATAATAAGTTCCAAAGGGGTAGCCATGTTAGCCTAGTTCAGCAAAACAAACAAGGAGTTCTGTGGCACTTTTAAAGACTAACAAATTTATTTATCGCATCAGCTTTCGTGGGAGAAAATCCCACTTTGTCAGACATAAAATCCCCATAGCCTGACCTGATGCTATGTCATACACTCCCCTGCATTTAATTTCCTCCCACTCTGTAACTTTCCTATCTTCAAAGCGTCTGACGAAGTGGGATTTTCTCCCACGAAAGCTCATGCGATTAATAAATCTGTTAGTCTTTAAAAGTGCCACAGGACTCTTTTGTCTTTCTACAATAGACTAACACGGCTACCCCTTTGAAATTAGTATGTTCTGCCATACTTCAGCCTCTCATGGTATTTTTTCAGTAGCATGACAATTGAGCTGGAAATGGAGGCAATCATCTCTTGTTTGTATCCTTTCAAGCCTACACTGTATGTCTTTCAGGGGTGTTATTTTTGGTGATGGTAAAAGTCCAGTGATGCCTCATTTCCTTTCACATACATTTTCTTACTGAGAACCATTGTGCACATACACAAGTGCAAATGTCATTTTCTGATGTAATGGATGGGATCCATCTTGCATATATACACTATATGAAATATTCATAGAAGTAAACTGACTAAGAGATGCTTAGGTGCTCCATAATGACATCCTATAAACCAAGACCACAGTATGCTTCCCAACCCCAGATAAAACTTAGATCTTCATGTCATTCATCACTATTCCAGATGAAATTCTCAGTTTATGGGTAGTGTGCGCTCCATTTGATAGCATCGTCATCAGTCAGGTGAAGAGTTGTAGCCCACCGTTGAATTAAGTTGTCAAGCTTATGTGACATATTCTGAAGTTACTGCATCTACATTGCAAGTCATTAGGGAAACTATTTGCAGAGATTGGCCACATAGTTGCTTTGTCCTGTTCAAAACCAGTTCAGAGATGACCACATGTGCCTTGGCAGGTCAAAACATGGAGGGAAGCTGGATGGGTTGGTGACAAGAGAGTGCTTAAAGACTGTTCTTGCTGACTACTCATTACACCAAGCGAATCCCACCATCATGCTTTCTGATGACATAAGAGACCATAAAGGGCATCAAGAAGACAGGCAAACTGGCAGGTAGTTGAAGAGGTCTGAGTACAGAGACAAGTCACTATTCTCATGGATCATGGCCAGGAGCATAATGGGAGCCTCCTCATAGCAAATATGGGGTGGTGCTGTGTTACCAGGGCTTGGTCTACACTGCTGGCAAAATTTGGCAGCAGTCAACAGGAGTTAAGCAAGCTACACAGAGTAACTTGCATGACTCCCATCAACTTCATAACTTCCATTCTACACGCTATCTTCACTGAACTGTGCTGACAGGAAATGCCTTCCCATTGATGCAGTGCTACGCCACCTGAGGAGATGTTTTCCTAGACTGACTTGCAGATCGATTCTGCGTGTCTTTATTGCCGTGCAATTGAACTAGATTAATTAATCTGATGGCAATGAATTTGCCACTGTTGGTGAAGACATAGCTGAAGTATTGGCAGTCATGGCAATGGAGATGCTTGTAAAGTCCTGATCACAATGCACATCGCTTTGTTACGCTTTACATCAACCAGCATCGCCTGGGATGAGCGACACCAGAAAAGAGTCGCTACTCTGCTGATAAATAGCAGAGAGCAAGGGCTAATGTTCTAAGCATCCGGGTGCTTGCACCCCAGGTTTAGCTGGACAGTTTTATGGGTCATTCAGGGTCTTCCAATGTCTGAGAAGGACTAAGCTTGATAACTTTAGCAAATGTCTTTGGCATAGATAAACTTTGAGCGAGAATGTTGATGGCGAGTCATTGATGTACACACTGAACAGATTAAATAAACCAGTATGCAGCTGAACACATGGTAAAGCCTACTGACGATTTTGAGGATAGAGCCATGCCACATACCCAATCAAATGCTTCACAGGAGCTGTCTCACAACCAAACAGTGTAGGCGGATGATAAGGTTAGGTAGATGCCAATTAGGCAAAGGAAATGAGGAACCCAAATCTAACTCCCAACATAAACAGAAAGATGTTCTTATTTCCACTTGCATACAACAAGGTTCCTGGATTGGTTGCACAGTGCCTGCAAAATCCATCACACCAAAGAACTAGAAGAGTGAAAAATTCTTTCCCAAACAAAAAGAGAGCAGGAAGCTTAAGAGCACTAATAATTGTTATTTATATTCTAGCAGTGCCCACAATAGGTTAGGCACTACAAAAGATGATAGTTTTCACCCCAAAGCCTCTCGTTCTGTGAAGACAAGCAACTTATAAGGGGTTAAGGGGTGGGGGGAGGGAATGAAACAGAGTCAATCAAAATATGTACAATTTCTGCATACAGTTTAAAATTCAATAAATAACCATCAAATATACCCAACCCAGTACCTACATGGTCAACATAATGTTGTGATAAACATTTATCACAATTAGTCCACTTATTTATTTATTTAATCTACATTTAAAGCTCCCATTCACTGGCAGAAAATGTGTTCCTGTGCATATTTCATTATAAAATATTTAAAGAATAATCATTCACTATTGGTTTTGAAAAATTAAATCTGAAACTTTGAATGTGAAACAAACAAAAAAGACCCAATTTAGAAAATAATAAAAACAATCATTCTGTTACCCCAGCAACACAATCTAGGTGCAGCCAATCAGCAAAGATGATACATTGTTTTGACATACGTGAACGTATTTTTAACATAAATAGCAACAGAGACCTAATAACAATGGGTTTTAAAGCTAGAAACTGATGTCATTTCAAATGTGTCAATCAAAGACAACCTATGAAAGTGTTTCTTCTATCAAGTTGACATTAAGTATATGCTGTAATGGTTTCATAAGTGACAGTAGATTTCTGACAGGCCATAGAGGAGATGCAAAATCTATAATTACATTCTAGTTTCTTGAATTGTGTCCTTCAGTATATCTAAAAAACTTTGAGGAGAAAATGAAACTTGAGAGCTATGATAGGTCATTAATTTATCAAAACAACCAAAAAAGTATACAACATATCTGAGAAAGGAGAAATATTAGACTGGCATTAACCTGGTTAGCCCTTAAAATAGATGCACTTACATTTCTATGATGAACTGATGCCAGTGAAATTCTGCAGTGTGAGTTTTCAGAGATACTAAATACTAACAAGAGATGAAACCTGCAAAGGAAAATCATTAATGGAATACAGAGCCTTTCCCCGCTTGACCATTGGTTTGAATCTGATCTATGTCAGCAGTAACATAAAGCCATTACTTTCTGACAGCTGTTCAAAAGTCTGTCCCAAAGGAGTTAGTTGATGACTCCTGGTCCCAGTCTTATCTCTGACCACCAAATCAACATTCTTAATCTTTAGATGTTATCATAAAATATTTGGTTAATAATTTCCTAGATGGGAAATGCATCTTAATATTATGAACATGTCTCTTACTGATGCATTTATTTTTCTTGTATATGAATCAAAGTGTAACAATGTGTAAAAGTCGTAATTATCTTGTAAAAAATAAAATAAAATATTTCTTAAAGTTTTATTTACTCCTAATCGGAATCTCACCTCATGTAATAGAATGAGATATTTTAAATTTGATGGTGAGCGAGTAGCCATTCTTTCTAGGACTCGACATTTTCACACCTTTTCTTGTTCAAACTAATTTGGTACATCCTGTGCAACCCTATCTTTCCATAAGGTTTAACAGCATGTAAGATAATATATTAACCCAAAAGAAATGTAGGTCAATTTTTAAGTGAGTTTCATTGCAAAGGAATGGAATGGACTAGTATTTTATATGCAAAACGCTACACAAAAAGATAATTTACCTCTGATACTCTTTGAAAGTCAACAGTTTGTTAGCTTTAAAAGATTCAAATATGGAAATACCTAACAGACTAACCAGGGAAACAGAATGTAAATGGTGGGATAAATTATTTTGAGAAGCGTGATATGCAAGGGAAGCCTAGGAGTGGTGGTGGAAGACAAGCTGATAGGTTTAGGAGTTTACTAAGTTTTCATTCAGTCAGGGTTCTAATAAAGGAAATTAAAAAATAAAATAATAATAATAATAATTAAAAAAAACCATTACTTGTGGCAGGAGGTCCCCTTAAGCTAGGGTGCCGGACCTCTTTGTTCAGCCACAAAAGTCAGACAGCATCTATCAAGAACTCCCTCCTTTCTGGCAGAGTAATGCATTCCTGTTGAGCCGATCATGCTTAAGAACATAAGAACGACCATACTGGATCAGACCAATAGTCCATCTAGTTTTGTAGGCTGTATTCCAACAATGGCCAATGCCCCATTCGGGGGTGTGGAATGGGGCCATTGCCCCAGGCCCCGCGGTTCAGCGGGCCCCGTGCCACCCGTCTCCCTGCTTCCCATTCAGGCCTGGGTGAGGGGAGGCAGGCTGGGGCCAGAGAGGACACCCTCCCTGTGCTGCTCCTCCTCAGTGTTCCCTGCCTGCCCTGCCCCCAGCTGGCCAGCCAATCAGTCCCAGGGGGCGGGGCTGGCTGGTGTGTGGTGGAGGCTAAAGCCCCAGCCACATGCTGGCCCACCCCACCCCCTGGGATTGACTGGCCAGCTGGCTGGGGGTGGAGCAGGCAGGGAAGTCTGCAGAGGAGCAGCACAGGGAGGTGTCCTCTCTGGCCCCAATGTACCCCCCCCCCAGCAGCATTGATCAGGGCCCCCTCCAGCACTGGGGACAGGGGCCTGTGGCCGCCCCACCACCATTTTGGCTTGCAGGAGGGGAGGGGGCCCCCACGGGCCGATTGGCCGTGGGCCCCACACACCCTAGGGATGGCCCTGCCAATGCCAGATGGTTTATAGAGAATAAAGAGAGTAGCAGAATTATCAAGTTATCCACCACTGTCATCTGGCGCCAGGTCCTGGCAGTAGCAGGTTCAGGGACTCCCAGAGCATGGGCTTGGGTCTGCAACTTTCTTGGCTAATAGCCATGAATTTATCTAATTCTTTTCTGAACCCAGTTATATTTTTGGCCTTTGCAGCTGACAAGGGACATGGGCTATAGAATTCATACTACAAGACTCTTAATGCTGTTCACATCTTTGGCTACTTAAGAAACATTATTTTCACAGTTTTCCTGTACCATGAAAATCTGTGAGATTATAAAATATTTTGCCATCCCGAATTAGGACAAAAAGTTGAAATCCAAAACATTTTAGAGAACCAATAATATTGCCCCCTTCTCCTAAAAAATGATCAGGGTTAATCTGATAATTTCAAAATGTTTCAGTTTGATTTTGACCTTTAATAGTTTTTGTTTTCAAATTTCTAAATGAAAAATTATTTTGATCCAGAAAACCAACATTTTTCATTTTGAAAAAGTCTAAACAAAATGTTTCAACAATTTCTAAACTTTTTTCCAAATACTTTTGAGTCAAGAACCCTTTCTGGAAAAAAAATTGATAAATCAACATTTTCTTATAAAAAATGTTCTGCCAAAAAATTTTCAACCAGCTCTACTATTTTCTGTAAAGTTTCCTTCAACAACCCTTATAACATTTAAATTAACTACTGAATGAAAAGTCTTTTTGCTTGGCAAATAGAGAAAGCTCTTTGCCTAGGAAGCCAATGGCAAATTATTGAAACAAACACACCCAGAAGGACAATATCCAAAGCAATTCAAACATGAAATATGGGGGAGAAAAAACTTTTCTTCTTTCTAGGATAGGCTCAGGTAAGGGAGAAGGGGAGGCGAACATTTCTATTGTTTACAAATGCCTATAACTGACAATGCATTATACAGAAATGACCATTAATTCTTCCTAACCAGTCAAATTTTATCCCCCTTGAATACTGATTTCTCATCTTACACCTATGTAATTTAACCAAAATAAAATAGAGGGCAAAGTGATTGTCAGGAACTGCTGTATATGTCTGATGGAGGAAGTATTAAATTAGCACACTGACAGTGAGAGTTACAAGCCATATTTCTGAAGGTCTGCAATATATAAAAGTGTTAGTGACCCAGGGAACACGTTGACAAAGTCGAGAGGAGGGGTGCAAAGGGAAGGTTCAGGTTGCAATAATTGGGTGGGGATCTCTCTTTCCCTAAACTTGATGCTGTGCACATCAAACTTCCCAAATAAGCTGACTTCAGTGACAGCAAAATTATCAGCTTGTCCCTTTAAGCTAGACTCTTTGCCCTAAATGGGATATTGGAAGC
This sequence comes from Pelusios castaneus, assembly GCA_007922175.1. Taxonomy (NCBI): domain Eukaryota; kingdom Metazoa; phylum Chordata; order Testudines; family Pelomedusidae; genus Pelusios; species Pelusios castaneus. The sequence continues at coordinate 12,519,359 of ML685816.1, read as the reverse complement.
ATGGCCCAAACCCAGAACAGGTGTTCAATGGGGAACCTGAAAGGCAGCAGGCTTCCACATGCAGAAACTTTCATAAATAGCTGAAGGGAGTTAGAAGATAAATGCTTTATCCTGGAAGAAGTTAAAGATAGGTTTGTAATACTGAGGCAGATGGTATGTGTGTCACCCAGGTCGTTGAACCAGGCTGTTCTCTCTCTTCCAGTGGTTTGAATATAGGGGACATTGTACCTCTGCTTCCTGTCATTAGAGGGTGAAAACACACAGCCCTAATTTAAAAAAACAATTAGTGATTTTGGGAGCCCAGCCGAAGACACCTTAGAGGGTCTCTGATTTTCAGAAAGTGCTGAGGAAAGGCCCTAGCCTCTGAAAATTAGGTTTCTGTTAAGGTGTTCAGTTGAGCACCCAAAATTCTGAGCACTCAAAATCATTAATCATTTCTGACAGTTTAGACCATGGTCTGTTAGTTACATTTTCCATCCCATTGTTGTTACAGTATCTCTCAGTCTCTTTGCTCAGGTGTATTAGAATGAGTTTTCAACCAAAACCTTCCCAGATTCTGGGAGATTCAGAATTTGGATTTTGAATTTGGGCCTTATTCCACTTATGGGCTGAATCAAAACCTTCAAATCTGAACACTCTGCTTTCCAGACTTCAGGGTGTTTGGAATCTGTGCTCTCTGTATTCAGTGCCTCTTCAGTCACTTTTCTTAGAACAAGAATTTTGTTCTTTTCACTTCTGGGAAGGGCTGCGAGAACCTTGGCTAGGCTGGTGTCCCCCTTTTCCAAGAAAATAATAATGACTATTCACAATAAGATTCTGAAAGGAAATTGTTTCAAACTCATACATAGCATTTATGTTGTGATGATGAACCTCTGTGGCTGTGGAGTGACATTTAGGTCCTCTTTAAAAAAAGTGTCTGGGCAGAATTTCAGTACTACTCCTGGTGACCAAAGGTTCTCTCGAGTCTTTTGTAGATTGACGGAGGCTATAAATGGAACACTTAACTCAGTGTCCCCACTAGCATCTCAGTATGTGTGTCCTCATTTCGGCAGCTTCTTTTGTTTTATTACTGTTCTTGTTTTTCCTCCGTTAAACTCATGGCACGAGGTCGCAAAGCAAGTCCGTGTCAGCTGCCATTTAGAACTCAGACTTTCTGTGGTCCCGTGATGTCTCTCTCATCTTAATTCTCTGTCTTTAGAGCAACAGAAATCACTTGCTGGTTAAATTGCTCTGCAATATAAACATAAAGCCAAGGCAACTCATATGGTCATTTGAATGGAATAATATGTACAGGCTGAGGCTGAGTAAAAGCCTGATTTTTAGCAAGGCTTACCTCCACCTTGTAACGTCATGAACCAGAGGGATGTGGTGGGTCTCCTTCTGAAAGTCTGTGAGCTGCACTTGACTCTGCCTTGCACTGTAATTTGGGCATCTGCAGCTGCTGAGAGGCTATGGCCAGAATTTTCAAAGCTTGGTGCTTAATTTTAGGCATTAAAACCTATAGATAGAGCCCTGTAAAAACGGCCTTATTTTCAGTACCAACAATTGCTCTCCAAGGCTGCGTCTACACTTGTAAATTAAGTCGACTTAAGCTTGCTTAAGTCGACTTAACTTACCCTGTGTCTACACTACAGTTTCCTTAAGTCGACTTAAGCAGCTTGCTTAAGTCGATTTAACGAAAATAAAGTCGACTTATGAAAATTAAGTCGACTTTATTAAACCTAGATTTAATTAGACTTAAGGCTTAATTCAACTTTTAAAGTCGAATTAAGCCAGGGTAGACGTGGGGTAGCCCTAAGTTGGGGGGCCACAGATGGAGCCTGGCATGCCCCCCCAAAGGGCAGGGCAGAGCCCTGTGTGATGCTGTCCAGATTTAGGGAACCATTTATGATATTATTTTCTATTAATATCTCATAAATGCTATAATCCATAGGAACTATGTCATGTTTGGTATCAATAGAAAGGTAGTAATTTGCTGGGAATGATTATATAGTTTATGTATAGGAATTCTATTTGTATTAGAAGTTAGGAATATGGTTGTTATATCTATACTTTAATTTTTGTGCTTCTATGGCCTGCACTGAAGACATTACGGAGCAGTATGATTCTGTGAGATGGGGAGGTCTCTGGGGAGCATTTTACATAAAAAAAAACCTCTCCTTTCAGTGGTTGCTGATCAGTTCAAAGGAGCATCAGGGCCAACCATTCATTTCTAGTTAGCATTTTATTAGCGTCAGGGCCTGTATATGTAATGTGCCAATTTTGCCATATCTCTGTCTGCTAAGCACAGCAGAATTTTCACCCAGTTCTGTTCTTTTTGCTGATCTGAAGGGATAACTTTTGTATCTCTGGTTTAACCCAAAAGGTAAATTTGGCCCAGAAGTATAGCTAGGAAATGCACCATACACAATAATTTCCCCTGACTCTCTTATCATACATGTCACAGTCATAATCATTAGAACTTCTGTTACCCAGCCACTCAGTTACCTTCCTGGCCAAGATATACTGCATTGTATGTATAGTAGAGGATATTAGGCCATATGGCACACAGCACTTCTCAGTGAAAGTCTGAAATGATAAGCGTGGCCCTTGCTCATTTTTCTCTGTGTTTTCAGACACAATGTCCTGGAATGGTGAGATAAAGTGAAGCTGCTCAACCAAATTATATGTGCCACATATTTATAAAACAGGCAATTAATAAGACACTTGCTGATTTCTGGACCCAAAGTCCTTCTGCAAGTGGCAAAATCCAGATATTTCCTTGATGTGATATTTTGCATTCACATATCTGTATCTGTAATATGGCTGATTTTGCGTTTACCTCTCTGTAAATCTTGGTTGTGAAAGGATTAAAATATGTAAGCTGTTATCTTCATACTGTTTATTATTCTTTCTATTACAGGAGTACCTAAAGATTCCCACCAAGGTTGCAGCCTCATGTCTTAGGTGCTGTACACATACAGAGTAAGAGACAGATCCTGTTCTGAAGAGCTTTCATCCAAATAAGGCAAAGGGAAGAGAAAAACAATATTATTATTCCCCTGGAGAGTTGTGGCACAGAAAAATTAAAGGATGTGTCCAAGGAGTTCATGGCAGGAGTGGAACGAGCTTTAATCACAAGATTATCTAAGGAAGCATGTAAGCATAAGCTATTCCTTTCAATGTCAGTTGCAATTTATGCTGAGCAGATTGCTCCCGATCCACCTCATTTTCTAGCAAGTAAAATGGAAAGATTAATTTTGCACACAAAAATTGCCCATTTTTGTAAAGACCACAAACATTTTAAGAGGAACACAGAGAACCTACAGTACTACAGATCCATGCTTTGGAGGAACTGGGGACTACTTGGCAGTACGAATGTTTAACTTGAAGGTTAAAGTCAGCCTGTGAAACTTATAAATGTATTTCAAATTTTGAGTGCTGCACAGCAGGCAATTGAGAGAGTGATTTGACCCCAAGGATCTGGATGGTGCAAATTCTGTTCAAGAAATCCAAGTTAAAATAGCTTCTGAAAAAAAGTATCAGGAACCCTTCAAAAGTCTTTTTTTAAAATAAAATCACAAAACTACCTTTGCTGATCCCTGCTGGCGATATACTTTTTTATGCTTCGTGGAAACAATATTAAATCACAGAATATATAGGCACTGTCAAACAGTTTGCCTAGAAGATGTCATTTATTATGCATTATTTGGTTAAACAGTAATGGTGCACACACCACTGTATAAGACACCAAAGAAGACATGGTCCCAGACCCAACAAGCAGTGGACAATTCAAAATGCACTGGCTGACGTAGGCTTTTTTTTTTTAACCTTTATGTGTCTTTGAATTAAAGCTGGGAATCAAAGTATAGCTTGTTCTACCATATGCTAACCATTATGTAACAGACGCTCATCATAGCAAACATATTTAGCAGCTGCCATTAAATTCAATCTCTATGCCTGTCAATCTCTTCCTGAAGCTGTTTCCAAGCATTTCCAGTGTATTTCAGAAGAGCAATTTTCTGATTTAGGGCCAAACTCTGCTGATCTTACTCATGCAGTTTCACTGAGCTGTTCCAAATCCTGCTGCTCTGTGGAATAATTGAGCAAGGAACCTTGATCATCCCAGGTATAGTAGAGAGGAACAACTGCTCTTGTAGGATGGGGAAGCTCAAGGTAGAATTCTGCATCTCTTGGGACTGGACAAATCCATACCACCCCTAACACATGGGTGTGCCCGAAAGCAACAACTCAGCCCACAGCTGTCAATGGAGCAACCTCACATGAGAAAGTTTGTTGATTGAGCTCATCTTATACTTATATACACACAAAAATTGAAAGCAAACAAGTCCATTATTTTCAGGATGGCATCAATTCGTAACAAGAAAACAGGACAAATATGGTTTACCATAGCCTACAATTCAGTCTCCACTGAGGGAAGAAATCCAATAATACATCATTAGTGTAATTCCATATATGCCCTGGATGTTTTCAGGTCAATTTATTTATAAAAAACACTTTTATTTAGGAAGAATGGGGCACCTTTTTGACCTCTGTGACCTTGAAGAGCAGTAATGCATTTTTCAAGCACCTAAACCCTTCTTCACCAATTGTCAAATCTTACATCTCCCCTCCTGTCGTAGGCTAGTTGCTGTTAGTGTCCATAAGTAGTCAAGCAATAGTACCATTATAGCCTTCCCTAACAAAAGACTTTCATGAACATTTCTAGTGACTTGAAGATTGACAAGATCCCCTCCTGTTACCCAGATGCATTTCCCACTCCTTCCTGGTGATTTCTTTTCTTGTTTCCAAGAAAGAAAGTGCCTTACCGAGTAGCGACCTCTCTTATTGGAGAGAGACCTGCTAGAAACAACAAATATCACATGTTAAACTTCCTCCTAGATGGCATTATGAATGAATGGAGTGCAAGCTACTTTTTTATATGCTGTGTGCCTGTAGCAAGACTTCTCATGAAACAATTCAATTATAAAGACACACAAAATATCTTTGGAAAATGTTCTTAAATAATGTTTACCTATGGAAGAGAATGGCAAGTATACAAGCTTGAATATTCCAAACTTACTTAAACTGGAGAAGAGATGCAAAATTTTCCCTAAAGCCTGAGTAACTGGGCATAACTTAGCTGATGACATATGGTCCGTGACAATTACAAGAATATTCCAGTAGGTTTCCAGTATAATCCTATTTACTGGGTGTCCTAAAGTATTGGTCATAATCTTTCTTTTCTGAAGACTTTGCATACGTGAAGAGCTTCTTTTAAAAGTGGGAGTGAGTCCTAGGGACTAAATCATGGGACCAGGTGTTTGTTGGGTGACATGGTATAGTCAAAGGGAGACACAAGGAACTCAAAAGGAACCCCAAAACTAGGGTTGTCTGGCAATACCTGCTGTAGAGATGTATAAGCTAATAGATTGATTGATGTCTGCACTGTATTAATGCTTTTGCTGTTTTGAAATCTGAGTGGATGTTGACATTCAAATGGAAAGAAATGTCAGTGCTAAATGAATTTGCTGAATCAGGGTTTGGGTTCAGAACCATTTTCAGATAAGCATGGAGGTAAAAGGGATGCACAAAGGTCAGTGTGAAAAGACCAGCAGGAAGACAAAGGTTGAGAGTAGGGATTATGTTATCTAACCAGGGGACTTTATCACTTGCTGATATAAGAAATACAGGTGTGTAGGAACTTCTTTTTTTATTTGTCTGTTTTTCTGCAGAAAGCATCTATTTACAAACATGATGATAACATGCTTGTTCAACATGAACTTGGCAAATGTGGAACTTTCAATGATGGGGAGGGTTATGGTCACAGCAAATGGGAACCTTGAACTGGTGGGAGATTTCAATTTACCTAACAGGAAAGAGTATACCCCCTCCATAATAAATAATGCTATACAGCTTTTCATTTTTTTCATAGGACTTCCATCCCTTTCTTTTAAGAATCAATCTCCCTGGATTTTTTCAAGACTAGTCTTAACTTAGTTTATTTATATGCTGCTGCTGCTGATCTGATTGGCATTTGGATTTGATATGTGAATCACTCCACAATCCTTACATGGGACCATGGAAAGTTAAAGGGCCGAATGGGTAAAAATACTGTATGCGTCCTGCCTGTCCTTTGCATACATGTAAGGTGAAGTAAGTTACAGCATTTCCATAATCTGTGTAGGTGTGTGCTTGTATGCCTTGATTTTGTGGTTACATGCTGCATAAGCTGAATGAGATGCTATTGTTGACAGGAGAGATCAGTGCATGTGTCTCAAAAAGAGGAGGCTTATACCCCGGCTTATTTACTTCCAGACAAAGAAATGGGTTCTTATACCTTGCATAGGTTGGAAGTTTGGGTGCCTTTGACTGTCAAGTGTGATATTATTCCTACATTATGAGGGTAACCAACTGGAAGGTCAACCCGACTCCTGTACGTTGCTTTTGATATCCTCAAGGTTTATTGCTTGTTAGAGAATTGGGTATTGTAATAATGATAACAGCCTTTCAAATGAAGACGCTAAATAGTAGTGAATTATTCTGAAGGAAGAAGAGAGGTGATGGAGAATGCCAATGCTGGTTTTAAAATAATGAAAGCAACAGCACACTATTTGTTCACAAAGCTCATTTTGACAAGGTACTGCAAAAGCAAGGGCAAGAATGAGTAGACTATTTAGTGCCTCCGTTCCTTTTCCCCATTCATTTATCTCCACTCTAGCAGTATGACAGCATTTTCTTGACTATCAACAATGCAACCACCTCTTGTTACCTTGCAGTTTCTTTTGATAGGTTTACATAGCACCTTTCATCTTGAAGGACACCCAAACACTCTGCAAACAGATTAACAAACCGTGGACCACACAATGTTCTTTCATGGGTAAGGAACCAAAATCCACAGAAAGACAAGTGAGTCATTGTAAAATGTGACAGCAGGATTTGGGATCTGTCTGCAAACCAGTTGCTATACACCACAGTTCACAACAAGTTTTGTGTGGAGGCAAAATCTTGGGAGAAATCATATAAGGAAAAAAAAAACCAAATGAACTGTAATACTGAGCTCAAACTCATGAGCCTTCCAGGAAAGCTTTGGTACAGGTACTTGATGTATCATCTTTCGTTCATTTATGATGAGCTCCGCACCTCCATATTGGATACCGATAGTCCCTGTATACTCTCTCTGCTTCCATCACGACAGCTATTTAATCACCACATTACCTCACCAACTGACTGCAAGTTATTCTGAAGATAGCCTCAGGCTTCTTTGCTTTGCTAAGTTATGCTGTTTTCTCTTGACAAACAAGGAGTCCTGTGGCACTTTGCAAGACTAACAAATTTACTAAATGCATGAGCTTTCGTGGGACGAATCCCACTTCAAGAGGGATTCCTCCCAGGAAAGCTCATGCATTTAATACATTTGTTAGTCTTGAAAAGTGCCATGGGACTCCTTGTTTATTTTGCTGAACTAGACTAACACGGCTCCCCCTCCAGAACTCATTTTATCTTGGTCTCAGGAGGTACAATTTGTTTTGGTCTTTTGACTCCTACCTCTTTTATCTAAACCACACCTCCATTTTTTGCATTATTCACAACAGGGCCGGTCCTACTATAGAGGCAACCTAGGCGGTCGCCTGGACACCAGACATTGAGGGGCGCCACAACCAACTGCAGGGTGCGATATCTGGTGCAGCATCAGGCCAAGTTGGGTTAATTTGCCCACTGCAAAATACCACACGGTTGGATGTTGCAACATTATGTCTTCAGCAAGACCATTCAACATATGGGAGAATACAGCTCTATGCATGTAGAGATCTTTTCACTAACCGCTCTACTGCAGCTACTTCTGGGATAAAACTTATCAGCTGTCCGACAGCACAGAGCAACATTATACCAAAGTTTAGAAAAAGAAATGAAGAAGGATATTGCGTACCACTGAAAAGACAAGAGAAATTTTGGAGAAATGTAGATGGCAATAATTACGTCAACTGAGATTTGGTCATGACACAATTTACTATTATTAAGAGCATATTTATATTACTTTGAATTATTCCAATTGCTTCCCTGTATCTGAATGGAAATTTTCAAGTCCAGGTTGAAAAATGTGGTTCAGATCATTCCTACTGGTTTAAAACCAGGCATGGTCTGGCAGGCAGTGCTTTCGTCCAGAAGAGGTGTAACTGTCATATCAATTTAGAATTTCACTGGTGTTATTTTAAATCTGCATTAATAAAACCTGCAACAAAACCTGTGTCTGCCATCTACATCTTGCATCTGGAGTAAAGTTATGCTTATGTCTGATCTCTAAACCCAGTATGGAAATTCTATCTGGTATGCTCAGCACTTTGTAATGCAGTACACGTGGATTTTTTTACTTAGTGATAACACAACTGTATGGTAAAAACATTAGATGTTCAAAATGATGGTCAAAAGAACTATCCAAAGGTAATTCTTAAATATGCAACCCTCTCAAATCACAGTCTGACTTCATACAAATAATACATTCTGCTGTATATGGCAGAAAAGTATTTTAAAAATAAAGCATAGAACAGAGAAGCAGCCAGATGAAAGTACCATCCCTGATCTAGCTCTTTCCCATCGAGTATTAGGGCTGGAATGATGTAAGGTGGAGTGGGGGAGTGGACGAAAAGCCCTGTATCTGGCAATGGTAGGCGCAGGTGATCTTAGCTATGGGGCAGGATGGGCAAGTGCCCCAGGCCCCTCATTGAGGGAGGGGAGGGCCCTGCACTGGCTGGCTGGCTGTTTTAAATCTCCTGGGCCAGCCAGCCAGGGCAGGAGCAGCCAGGGCATGAGCCACAGGTGAGTTGAAGGCACCAGAGCAGTAGGGAGGGGGTTAGGGAAACGCATGGGGTAGGGGGCCTAGCGAGGACCAAGTGCGGGAGGTGGCGGGGGTCTGGTGATGTGGCCATGCCAGCAGCCAATCTTGGGGGGTGCAGGGAAGGGGCAGCCAAATGGAGGAGGGTGGGGGGCCGCTGGGGGATGCGGTGGGAGGGCTGGCAGCGAGGCCGGGCAAGGCAGGGGGCTGGCAGCGAGGCCGGGGGCGGGTACTGAGGGCAAGCACCGGCAGGGCAGGTGTGGGCTGCTGGCAGGGCCCGAGGGGAGGAGGCAGGGGCCCCGCAAGCCCTGGAGGGGCCCCATCCTTGACTTTTGCCCAGGGCCCCATATTCACTAAGACTGTCCCTGATGGTAGGGTTCCCTCGGTACAGGCCCTGCAGAGAAAGTCATAAAGCTTCTCTCCCCGGTTCCCCATACAAGCCCTGGCATAGGGGGCATATCAAAGGCAGGAGTTTGAGTCCGGGCAGGGCCTCAGTACAAAGGGCAGCCTTGAGCGGTCCCTAGGTTTGTCAAAATTATGTTGGGGGCCTCTCCATCTCCTGGAGCAGCCTAGGTTCAGAGGGCAGAAAGGTTGAGTATAGAGTCTCACCCTTTGGAATACAGTGAGTGGTAGGGGATGTCTACACTTCAGTCAGAGGGATGACTGGAGAATGTGTAGGCACACCCAAGCTCATTTTAATCTAGCTGGCATAAGTCCCAATAGCAGTGAAATCACATCAGCACACAAGTCAGTCCAGGACCCTGGGAAAGCTGGCTCTGGTAAATCTCCATGTACTTCAATCACACCTCAGCCTGCAGTGGAGACTCTCCAAAGTACCCTTCTAGCAGTGTGTGTGACCTTCTCATTAGAAGGTATTTCTTTCACCCATCTTAGTCCTCTTACCCAAAACAGATTGTGAAAGTTTCTCCAATTAAATACAGCTATTGTGAGTATTGAGCATTTATACCAAAGGACAAGAGCCCTAAAAGAAACCGTCTCCTGGGACGATTTCCATCCATTAGTTTACGAGGTTTTAAAGTATGCTTGTTATGTTGCCGTCCTGACTAGAGACATGGGCTTAAGCAGAATACTTTACATTTTGATCTGACGTTCCCCACTGTTTGGAAGTGTTTGCTTTTGATTTAGGTTAATCTCCTGCTGATATAGTAGCTAACCACCCAAGCCTTCAGGGTGCTGAGTGCTCTCATCTTTCACTGGCTTTCATAGGATGCAAGACTGGTCAGCTCCTGGCAGGATTAGGCCCCTGGTAGGCAACATTGGGCACAACTCTTGTAATCACATACAAGGTGCCCAAAATAACTATATCAAATAAGGCCCTGTAAATTCTAAACTAATTTGAAGAGCAGGGGGCCTTTAGAGTAGAGTTATCTAGCACCACTTATACTGATTTTATTATCCCTAAATCTGCCTCTGATAAACATGCTAATTTCTGCCACTGACTTTTCAAGTGATTGATTCAAACAGCCTCCACTGATAGTTTTATTGTCATAATTGATTTTATATTTAAAAATATTTAACCTAAATCTTTTTGTTAAGTCGACATTCTCTTCAGCCATCAAGAATCCTGGCCACTGTTCCACCTACAAGAGCCACAGGAAAATCTAACTGAACATTCATTTATAAATATCTCCTATATTGTCTTCAGTTTCTATTGGCAAGTAATACAGTTCCTTCCTGAAAACTTTAATTTAAAAATATCTTTTATGGGAAGCAAAAACAACGAGAGTCCTGTGGCACCTTATAGACTAACAGATTTTCTTCGGCATAAGCTTTCGTGGACTATAACCCACTTCGCCAGATGCATCTGTCCACGAAAGCTTATGCCAAAGAAAATCTGTTAGTCTATAAGGTGCCACAGGATTCTTGTTGTTTTTTGCTGTATTACAGACTAACACGGCTACCCCTCTGAAAATTTTATGGGAAGAGTTTTCAAGATAACCATTAAACATGGTTTTTTTGTACATATAAAATATTGTGACAGGGTCAGTCTAGATGGCTTCCAGAAAGTACTAGAAGGCCAATATATCAGCCCCAGGCTCAGCAAATCCCTTTTCCACTTGTAGCTCAGCAGTGGTTATTCCAGGCTGATTAGCACACCTGGAGCTAATTAAGGCCCCACCCAGGACTTGTTAAAAAGCCTTCCCTCCAGGGAAAGAGGGTAGCTGGAGTGTGAGAGTGAGGAGAGCTACTGGAGTGTGTGAGAGGAGGCAAGGTGCATTTGGAAGGCAGGCAGCCCCGGAGAAGGAGCATGAACACTGGCGAGGAAGAGCCCACAGGTACAACGACTGGGTGAAGGAAAAAAAAAACCCTGCCCGAAGGTGGCAAAGGACACTTCCCATGCCTGGAGGCCTTAGGGAAACAGACCCACCCCTAGAGGGAAGCATGGGACCTACCAAGGGAGAGGAGGAACTTTGTCACAATATCCAGTGACATAGCTGAAGAATTTAAAAGAATGACATCACCTGTTAAGTGCTGTGACCAGAAAAATAAAAGGCAATTTATAATTTGTCAATTAAAAAAAAAAACCAGACTCAGTTTTGCTGTGTTCTACACACCAATCAGTCTTTTTTCCCCCTTACATACAACTTGATTTTGGACCTTTGAAAGTTTAAGTAGTTGACATGTTGCCAACTCTTGGGAGGAAAAAAAAATCACCCTTCTTATTTCCAAGCTGACACAACATGTTTTAAGCAGATGAGTGTTCAGTTTCATCACTTTAGCAACATCTCTGGGCACTCCTTGATGCATCGGTCCAGTGCTTAGTAATTTAGTAACAGGTTGGATATAGGCTGTGGGGGTAAACTGAGACTCTGTTGCTAGAGCAACAGCTACCCACCTCGACTTGACATTTTGCCATGGGATTATATGAAGTATCTTCCAAAACATACTATACATGCAAACTCACTTCATTCAAGAAATGACATTTCTAACCTCATTTTTAAAGTAATACTGTTAAGATTATCACACAAGGGAAAAAAAAAAGTTAAAGGGAGACTGTTAACTCCAATTTGCCCCAAAATTTAGTTTTTGACTTGTTCGGTTTTTAAACCTAGGACCATTAGAAATGTTTATCTGATTTTTTTCCTTAATTTTCAGTTTTCAAACAATCAAATATTTTGCTCTAGTTTATGCAACCCAAAAACTGCAGTGTTTTGCTAACGCCTGAAAACTCGAAAGTGAAACTGATTAACAAAAAGTGAAAATGACATCACTGGGTTTATTGTCCTATTGGAGAGAACATGTAGAAAGTAAACAACATAACTAGTGAAAAGCAAATCAGAGTAGTGACATTCTATCTCAGTTTTACTAATGGCCAAACAGGGAACACCAAGACATGCACTTGGCTGTTTTCTCTATAGATTAGTAGAAATGCTCTGAGCTGCAATTGACAGAGTGTCCTGTGTATTCTTCCATTGAGGAGACAATGTGGTGTTACTCCTACTCATGGAAGAGGCTGTGGGTTCCATCCTTTCATCCATTCTGGAGGATTTACCAAGAATCTTCTCCCTGCTGATTGACCTCTCGGCTCTCTACTGCCCCCAGAAAGGTAATATGACTTACAGAAGCGGGCTTATGACTGGAATTGATGAGATCTCGCACTTTGAGATGTTCACATGAAAAGTGTTATGTAAATGCTAAGTATCAGCAATATGGACATCATGCTTCTCATAGAAGTGAGGCTGCTAAAGTCTTCCCAACCATGCTTCTCCCAGAAGGGGCTGTCTGATGGTACAATAGGCAAAACATACACAAGTAACTGCAGACAGCAGTTGATCACATTTTAGGAGTATTTTGGGATGCATACTGTTGGCGACCTGACCTATAGTGAGTTCCCCTGGCTGCATCTGGGTATCTGGCACTGGGTAACTCGAGGGGGTGGAAGGCTATGAGTGCCGATAAAGCCCCTTTGCTCCAGACTCAGACACAGCCAGTGACCATATAGGGAGATTGCTCAATTCCAGGAAGTAAAGCAGATAACAAGCCTTGAAAGTACCAGTGGAAATCGGTCAAAGTTTGCTCTCTAAGAGAAGGGGGAGAGTATTTCCACCGTTTACAAGGAGAAAAGTATTGAAGTAAACAACCTGTCTATATAAGGGTTACTGCAACGGGGGTGGGGTGCGCATGATTTGAGACGTGCCTGTCTCCGTGTGCCTGCTTGAAATCTGCTTTACTTCCTGGAATTGAGCGATCTCCGTATATGGTCACTGGCTATGTCTGAGTCTGGAGCAAAGGGGCTTCATCGACACTCATGGCCTTCCACCCCCTCGAGTTACCCAGTGACAGATACCCAGATGCAGCCAGGGGCACCCACTATAGGTCAGGTCACCAACAATTCCCCCCTAGACCCAACAGTACCAAATATAACATCACTGGAATTGATGTATTTATAATCTTTTGAGGCCATTTTATATTGAGCTACATCTATAGAAAACCATTTACGAAGCAGAGCAAACTGTGATATTATAAGTCCACAACTCTTGTGACTTAATTTAAACCACATTTTCACATGCTTTCTGTTCACTTTAAAAATACATTATTAGCCGTTCAGTCTGACAAACCTTCTAACAATGCAACAGGAGATTGCAGACAATATATTCAATCACCGTGGGCTTTAGGTGTTTGTTTTTTGGGGAGTCCACTGAAGTCAATTAGAGTGTAGCCACTGGGCCTGAGTAGTAGAACTGGTAGCATCTTAGTGCTACTTTCCACTGACATAAGTAATATAATAAATGGTATCTAGCTCATCTACAGCCCTTTTCATTGGTAAAGCTCAAAGCACTTTACAAAGGCTTGTATCATTATCCCCATTTTGCAGCTGGGAAAACGGAGGTACAGAGCCGGGGCCTGACTTCACAAGATCATCCTGCCACAAAGCTGGAAACAGAACCCAGATCTCCCGAGTCCAAGTTCCGTGCTCTGTCTACTAAATCATGCTGCCTCCTGTGCATAGCATAATTTCATATAACTGATAAATGACTGCGCAAAGTGCAGGGCAATGGAAAATCAGGCACTTTAATAGAAGTAGGTTCCAAACTGAACACCTCCCCTGCCATCACTAAACATTGCAAGCAATCTGTAAACAAACTGTCTGAATTTGGAGGGGAATATTTTGTTGGATTGGTTTACTTTCCAAAGGGAAACTAAAAAAGTTTGTGGGGCTTGTGGGGGGAAAATGTTTGCCACCATAAGTAGGTATTAGAGTAAAGAAAGATTAGAGGCACTAAACAGAGGGCCCGCTATCCTTTAAACTCTCTGGCTATGTCTACACTGGGTAATTTAAGTCGACTTTAACTAAGTCGACTTAGTGTGTCCACACTGAAAATTAAAGTCGACTTAAAGGGGAACTTACAAAGTCGACCTAGAGCTGCCACACTGGACGCTCTAGGTCGACTTTGTGGGGCTAGGGGGACCTAGGGCAGGTCCATGGCGGCAGGGGGGCACCCCTTGCCCAATGCCAGGGGGCTCAGCCTTTACCCCATTGTACCTAGGTACAAGGGGGCAAAGGGGGACAGGGACCCTGGCAGGGCATAGGGGCAGGGTGGGCAGGGCTCTGCCCTGCCCTGTGGGGGAGCATGCCAGGCTCCCCCTGTGCCCCCCCCAGCAGGGAGGGCATTGGTGTAGCCCTGGGGTAGTCCTAAGTCGACTTAGGGCTACCCCACGGTTACACTGGCTTAAGTCAACTCTAGGGAGTCGACTTAAGCCTTAGGTCTAGTGGAAAGGAGGTTTAATAAAGTCGACTTAATTTTCATTAAGTCAATTTTATTTTCCTTAAGTCGACTTAAGCAAGCTGCTTAAGTCGACTTAAGAAAACTGTAGTGTAGACGCAGCGTAAATTAAGTCGACTTAAGCAAGCTTAAGTCGACTTAATTTACAAGTGTAGATGCAGCATCTATGCCCAGACTTCATTATACTGCTTTGCATCTCCCCAGCAGATAGGAGCTGTCATCTCTCTATTAACTTTAATAAAAGTTATGATGCAACAGACCAGCCAAAGATCTGCCCCAGAGGATGTTTAAGATTTGGCCTTTGGACACATGGTTTTATATATATTATTATTACAATGTGTGTGTGTGTATAACTACAATTACTCATACACAGAATGTAAATTTTAACATGTATTAGAGAGAAAGACACAAAGAAATCAGCTTCTGAATCAATGCACTATGTTGTGTGTACTTTTACCAGAGCATCTATTTGTAGAACCAGTGCCACAGAAAGAGAAAAAACAGTTTGTCAAAGGAGATGGGATTTTCTGCGTCAAAGCTATGAGCGGCTGTTATTTTTTCACATTCAAAAAGGAATATATGGATTGAAACTACTCTCCTTTACACTATGCCAACAGAAACCAGGGCTGGCTCCACTAAAATGAATGTGGCTCCACTGGTGTAAAGTTGCCATGAGAGAAAGGTGAATCGGACCACAGAGATTTAAGGCATTCATAAAAAAATTTCAATTATTGCTAGAATCAGTCTGAGTTCTGTAATAACCTGTACAAGTCTCTGAAGGGAAAACAAAGAACTATTCATATAGATGATCCCCTTGCCAGCTGGGTGTGTGAACACTTCTGAGAATTTGCTTGTATACCTTTAATATATTGACTTAATACCTTAAGAATATAACTCCTTCAAATGCCTTAGATTTCATGAGGGTTTTATTTTCCATGTTTTCTTTTAAATACAGGGTGCATTTAGAACCGGGTAGGCAGGGAAACACTTCTTTAAGCATTGAACTGTGCATGAAAGAGGAATTAAAACATGAGATTTAAAGAATATGTTTTCTAATTTATCAGCTGAGTAAGAAAGGAGAAAAGATCAGCGCTGGTATTTGCAACTACTCCTACTATGTAAACGTTATCCTTTTTTGGATCAGGGCAGCAACATTGGTGATTTAGCTAACCATAACCAGCAGATTGAACGTGGTACATGCAAAAGCATTGAAGCTATACAAATGGGCCACTCTAACGCAAAGTATTCCAGTTAAGTTATGACTTAGGGCATAGTTAAACAAATCACGGGACTATTCAAATATTTCTCATTAATATCTAAGGCCTTGTACACATGATCACTTTATCGCGCATTAACAATCATTACCGCGCGATCCCAACAACAGCGTACACATGTGCAATAGGGCTGTTGCACGTTAACTGCCTTGTTGTAGCGCAATACAAAAACCACCTCGATGAGGGTGGTAGCAGTTAACGCGGAACAGCTGTTGCACCTTTCCACCCGTGTGTACGCTTACCGCACAATGATTGGCCTCCGGAAGTGTCCCAGCATTCCAAAGTCGTCCTCTCTGGTCTTCCCCACACCCGCTCTGTGGCTGTGATGAAACAGTCCCCGCCCTGATCAGATTCCCGGGATTTTCGAATTTCTCGTCTGTTTCACTTCCTGTTCTCTTCCTCGTGGAGTGGAGTGCAGCTCCGATCATCAGTAGCAATGGCAGCCCATTGTGGAAGACGCGCACCCCTTTGGAGCACGGCAGAGGTGCTGGACCTGATCAGCATCTCGGGAGAGTCCGCTGTGCAGGTGCAGCTACGCGGCAGCAGGCGAAATTATGATACATTTGGCATAATTTCTCGGGCCATGTCAGAGAGAGGTTATGATAGAGACACTGTGCAGTGCAGTTCAAAGGTGAAGGAGCTAAGAATAACCTATCACCGAGCGAAGGAGGCAAACCGCCGTTTGGGATCAGTGCCTGCTACATGCAGGTACTATAAAGAGATAGAAGCCATCCTCAGTGGGGACCCCACAACCACTGCAAAGAGTCCTGTGGATACATCGGCTCCCCCTCATCCAGTGAATGCCAGACCCGAGCAGGATGAGGACGTGATCGATGAGGAGGAGGAGATGGAGGATGACCTGGAGGAAAGTGCAACAGCGTGTAGCCAGGAGCTTTTCTGCACCCCCCGCTGAGACGTCCACCCAAGACACGAATTGCAGTGTGTCCTCTGAGGCGGCAGAGGTGGGTTCCAGTAAGTTTCTCTTTCGTGCAGCTATGGCTCCTGCTAAAATATCATTGTTCGGGGTGGGGGTGCTTGCTGTCTCAGTCCCCGCTGTGCACGCTCTTTACTCTGCATTCATTAGAAGTGCATCAACACAAGCAGTGATTGTCAAAAAATCATCTGTATTTAGGTCAGTAAAGGTTTCCTCGATGTACCTCCAAAGCCTACTACTCAGGTTAGATGGGAGAGCGTTTGTGTCTACGCTCCCAAAGACGGATACTCTGCCTCGCCAGCTGCAAAGCACAGCCCTGGGAACCATGGCAGCACACAGTGCAGCAGCATACGGTCCTGGCTTGCAACCGGTGGCATGTAGGATATGTATTCTAGCTGACAGGGGCACTCTGAGGAGAGAGATATCGGGTTCCATCTGTGTGCCCTGTGCAGAATGTTAACCCCCCAGTAAGCTTTCTATTAGGACGTACCTTGTCCGCTTCAGCGAAGCATAGGATGTTGACTGCCCTGCACCTTCCAGTGGAATGTGCTACTGGAAGGTTACATTGGTTATCTAGGCTCTGTGTTAACAACAGCTTTATTATTATTTTTTTTTTTTAGATTCGACCTTCACAAGGCCGGTGTCTACCCCAGCTGACCACATGAGAAACATTCGGCGGCGTGCTCGAACAAACAGGGAGGATATGTTTCAGGACCTGCTGAAAACAGCACAGGAATCCGCGAGGGAGAATCGAGCCTGGAGAGAGGAATCCCAACAGAGGAGGCAGAAACACAGGGATGAACTGATAAGTGTGATGAAGGAGCAAACAGAACTGCTCAAGAGCATGATTGCTTTGCAGACCCAGGCGATTAATGTACGGGCTCCACTCCATACAGTTCAGCCATGTCTGCCTCCCACACCCCGTAGTCCTTCAAAGAATTTCTTTGAAGGCCACCCGTCCCCCTGGTACACTGCAACATCCAGTCCCCCCCAGAGCTACTTTTTAGAGACCCGCAACTACAGCCACCTGTAACCCCCCCTTTAGGTTTTAATAAAAACAGTGACAAATAATTTGAAGAGTGCCTTTATTTGTACACATTGAAAATCTCAGAAGGTGCACCTGATGCCTCCTGGAAGTTAACTAGGGGAGGGCATCATTGAAATGGTCCCAGAGTGCCTCCCTTATGCGAGCAGCTTCTCCTTGGGCCCCCCAATACTCCTAGTGGCTGGCTGTTTGTATGCTTCCTCGAGGCGCTGTGCCTCCATAGCCCACCCCGGGGAAAACTTTTCTCCCCTACTTTCACAAATGTTATGAAGGACACAGCACGACGCAATCACAGCAGGGATGTTGTCCTCTGCCAAGTCCAGCCTCCCATACAAACATTGCCAGTGCCCTTTTAAACGGCCGAAGGCACACTCCACAGTCATTCTGCAGCGGCTCAATCTGTAATTGAACCGCTCCTTGCTGCGATCTAGGTTCCCGGTGTACGGCTTCATAAGCCATGGCATCAGTGGGTATGCTGGGTCTCCGAGGATGACTATGGGCATCTCCACATCCCCCACAGTAATTTTTTGATCTGGGAAGAAGGTACCCCCTTGCAGCTTCCGGTACAGACCAGTGTTCCTGAAAATGCGGGCATCATGCACCTTTCCCGACCACCCAGCATTGATGTCCGTAAAACGCCCCTTGTGATCCACGAGTGCTTGCAGCACCATGGAGAAGTAGCCCTTCCTGTTGATATACTCGGTCGCGAGATGGTCTGGAGCCAAAATAGGGATGTGTGTGCCGTCTATTGCTCCCCCGCAGTTAGGGAATCCCATGGCAGCAAAGCCGTCCACAATCTCACGAACATTGCCCAACATCACCATCCTCCGTAGCAGAATGCGATTGATGGTTCGGCAGACTTGTGAGAGGGCTAATCCAACGGTGGACCTCCCGACTCCAAACTGATTTGCAACCGACCGCTAACAGTCAGGAGTCGCCATCTTCCAGACAGCAATTGCAACATGCTTCTCCATGGTTAGGGCTGACCTCATGTTGGTGTCTTTACATCGCAGGGCAGGGGCCAACTCTGAACACAGTTCCAGAAAGGTTGCTTTCCGCATTCGAAAGTTCTGTACCCACTGCTCGTCATCCCACAGCTGCATAACAATGCGATCCCATCACTCTGTGCTCGTCTGTTGTGACCAGAAACGGCGTTGCACCGTGTGCAGATGATCGGTGAAGGAGCTGAGCAACGCGGTGCTGTTGCTCTGCATGGCATCGATCAGCCCCTGCTCCTCGGCGTCCTCGTCTAACTCAGAGCTCATTGCGTACTGAGCAACCAGCCGAGATGTATTTAGAATGCTGAAGGTGACAGTGGAGATCAGAGCAGGATCCATGCTGTCGCTGTTGTGATTGCTCGCAAGTAGTGCGTCACTGCACTGTTGAAAATAGGTGCGAGTTGCTATTGGCAACGAGGAAGACGCAAGGGGAACACAGTGCACCACGGGAAACTGAGATTTTACTCATGGTGCTTTGCGTTCCTTTCCTTCATCCCAGGATTCCAAACGCAGATTGAGGGAAAATTGAACTGTGGGAGAGGTGCCCAGAATTCATTGTGCTACACCGCGATATTGCAAAGAATTCTGTTGCATTACAAGGAGCGACCTGTGTACGCGCTATCCCGCAATAAAGGTCACATGTTTTTTATAGCGCGATTGCCATGTTGCGCTTTAATCTGATCGTGTGTACAAAGCCTAAGTGTAGTGACAGTAGTAAAAAATCTCTGTATTGATGGAGGTAATCACTATTATGAAAACAGTGTGCTAACAGTTCTGAAACCAGGAGGCTTTCTATTTATTGATCCACAGATTAGATATGTCAGGAAATGTACAAAAAACAGTTTATAAAGCCAGTTGCACCACTGGTAATGGGTGTTTGCAGTATGTTAATTTCATATATTTTTATGCAATACATTTAAATTGGTTGTTACTTGTGCTTTTTTCTGCTATGGCTTTTCTAGGCATCATGTACCACTTATCTATTTATATTCATATATAGTACATATTCTGAACTGTGTATGTTTAAATATAATTAAACCTGCCCAAAGGTTAAAAATACACACACACACAGATGCAATGTGTCAAATTCTCAACACTGGGTTTACATGTGGGTAAGTGTGAGAAGAATTTGGATTACTGTGTATTGAAATAAGACCCAACATTGAGGGCAATACTCAGGCAAAGCTCCTATTGAAATCAGTGACTGATCTAGGAAAGCTTATTGATTCAAAAGGAGTTTTGCCTGATAAGGACTTCAGGATTCAGGAAATGACCTGGGGAAGAGTGGAATCATCACATACTGTAAATCTTCATTAACATACTGAAGCAAAGGTACAGGGAGATAACTATGTTAGGTTTTCTCAGTGGAGAGAAAAGTCATCACAGCCAGTATCGTGCTCTTCATTATGACGGTATGTAGTAATGTGTACACCCAATGGCTGGTTCTTATAGAGCTATGTAAAAAATGGCACCTTCTTACTCATTAGATCTACTCTCTGAGTGTATTCAAATATCCTCTCTGCTCACTTGGATGACTAAATTAATTGTTTGACTCTTTTTACTCATGTTACCCCTGCAAAACCAACAAAGCTAAGAGAGAGTGAGCTGGTTTCTATACTCTTTCTTGTGCATCAACAGGAGTGTTTTCTGAGTTCAATTCCATTACCCCTGTGCAATCTCTTTAAAGGCAACGGCTGGTACAGTTGTAACTTCAGGCCTAATTTGACCCAGAGAATCTTTAATACTGATGATAATGTGCAAGAAGGAAAGAAGCCAGGTGGAGCTATAAGCACAGTCAGTTGGAAAGGAACTTCTTTATACTGGCAAAATTAACTAGCTTTGAGATGCAAGCATGAAGGCCCCTGATACTATGTTGACTTCGTCATTTTTTCAGGGTAGAATCACACTTTAAAGAATGATCTCTTGGATTTTTTTTTTGATTTTTTTTTTGCATTGGAATAATGTAATTGTGGGTCCAAATGAAAAAATCTACCCAACCAACAACTACAACTGAGAGGCAAAGTAGAGCTGGTCAGGAAAAAGTGCTCGTAATAACACATCCTCTACAGACCAAAATCATTCAAACACCCCCACTGTCATGAGAAATTAGTGACAAACTTTGAAATAATTCAAAACAAAGAGACAACAAGACACTTTCTGCCATGGATTCTGTTTGAGGCGCTCAGCAGGGTTGGTGCATTTTAACGAGACACATTCAAGCAGACACATACACACACTTACGACAAAGAGGACTGTACCTCTAAAATCCCATTTTTAAAATGATAGATGACTGTCAACTTTGCAAAAGCTGAGCATGCACTAGCTTGATAGCACAGAATGAAAGCAATCTACAAGTGCAAGTCTGTTTTTTTTGGCAGCGGCAGGAATTGCTAATGGATTCATCATTTTCTGTTAAGCATGAGTGTCAAACAAAAAAACATTTAGGGCTCTATTCATCTGGATTTCCGGCCCTGCTCTTGCGAGCCACAGAGGAGCTATGGCATGAAACTCACGAAGTCCAATTCTGATTCAGCCTCCCAACTGCTGTGGCAAAGGTCACATGGAACTTGGAATTAGTCTTATTGGTTCTTGTTTGTATCCCCCCCCCCCTCTTTCTCCTGCGGCATGAAGGCTCAGAGTCAAGCTTCCTAATCCACTGTAGTCCATGGAATAGAGTCACTAGCCATCACCACATTCAGAGGTGGCCTTTGTCTATTGGGGGCCCTAGGCGAAGGCCCATTGCGGGCTCCCCTACAGGCCTGTGAGGCCCCCTATAGGCCCACAGGGACCCCCTGCTGCCAGCCCCAGTTCCCCACCACTGGTCCCCCCCCCCTCCACAGTCCCAGCTCACCGCCACCAGCCCTGGACCCAGGGGCCAGCTCTTCCTCCTGCTCCCAACTGAGGCAGACACAGCTTTTGGGGCAGGTGAGGGGGTCCCTTATATCTTGGGGCCCTAAGCCTGCGCCTGCTTCACCTACCCCAAAAAGCCACCTGTGACCACATTAGAATCACCAACGGCATCAGTATAAATGTGGGTAGGTCACTGATGGGAAGGGGAGAGAAAGACAGCGTCCCAGGTTGGTTGATGGCTACTGTACCTTGATGCTGAACAGCCCCAGAGGATCATAAAGTTGTGGCCATCCTTTGTTTTAAAAAAAAGAAAGAAAAAAAAAGGCCTAGAAGGAGGAATTCTGGCAAGCAGGAAAACAAGTAGTCATTTAAAAAGAAAAAGAAACAAGAGGTATTAAAGGAGCCCTTGGCCAACCTTAGAGGATTGAATGTACTTTCAATTACTGTGCACATTTCGGGAAAGAAGGTGAAAAAAATTAAAAATCAGTACATGGATCATAAACCACTTAAAGACAAGAAGCACACTTATTTTTGAAGCAACAGAAGACAATAGGAGAAACAAAGGAAAGCAATGACACCATGTCTTCATTATTTAGTCTTTGCAGGGGCACTTGCACCTGTGTCTTCCTTGATGGACATGTATGCAGCGTAGGTATAGCCGTGTCAGGCCCTGGATATTAGAGAGACACGGTGTGTGGGTAATATCTTTCATTGGTTGCTCTGCTGGTGAGAGAGACAAGATTTCAAGCTACTACACAGAGCTCTTCTTCAGATTTGGGAAAGCTACTTGTGTGTCATGACAAAATGCCAGGTGGAACTGATTGTTTAGCGTAAGTAGTTAGCACATACTATTAGGGACCATTCAAAGTAGAATGAACCATTAACACCTCTGTAGTTTTTAAATAAAAAGAGGTAATTAGTGGATTTATGGATTATTACAACAATCTGATACAACCACATATACCTTGTCTTTGCTTAACATGAACGTTTTCCTCCTAATTCACAGGAATTGGTTGTAATGGGAGTTTTGACTGAGTAAGGATGGAATAAAGGCTACGGGCCTTACTGAAAATCACCACACCATTCACTAGTAGAATACATACTGAACACCAGCAATAGATCATGACAGGGGCTAAAATTACAGCATTTTGTTGAAATATTTCATTCCGTTTTGTTTGTTGTTGTCATATTTTTTTTATTTTTTTTTTAAAAAAAGACAGACTGCCTAAAGAGCAATTTATATGAGAAACCAGACACCCAAAATATTACCTTAACCCCACATAATCATATTTTTAGATGTCTTGTTTCACTACTAGTTTCAACAAGGAATGAACAGAATGATCAAACGAGATTTAGGTGGTAGCAATTATTGGTACATTTCAGATGAGCACAGCATGAAGGATAAGAATAAAGGAAGATTAAGACCCAAATACTAAGGGAGAAAAAAAAATGAAAAGATGGAGCAAAAAGGCCTGAAAAACAGGAAAGGACTAGCTATCTGCAGGAAGCTGGTTTTCTTATGTGAGATGTGAGTGACCCAGTCTAGGCAGGAATGTTATCGCTATGTGATCTACAGAATTTCTCTCTTTACTGTAGCAACTGTAGAAGAGTGAATTAAAGTCTTAAAGTGAAAAATCAATAGAGGGAAAAAAAGAAATATGGCAGAAGAAGAACCTTTTAACAGCTGTATAAAAGTATCTTAAATGATCATGGAAAGCAAACCAATATTTCTAGTTTGTGACAAAAAAAAAAGAAGGGAAAAAAAAAAAAAAAAAAGGAAAACTCCAAAACTAAAACCAAAAAAGAAGAGAGGCTTTCTTTTTCTTCTTGAAGAATATTTGTCAATGACCTTGTCTAGTGATCATCTCTCATCTGGTCAGAGTTGCCCCCTTAAAAGGGTACACTGGGCTTTTCTCCACCACTCTAGCCCTGACCTAGACTTCTAAGTCCTTTTCTCCCAGGGTCTTGAATTATGCCCCAACTATTGTATTGGGATGGAACATAGTTATCCAAAAAGTTCCTACCTGAAAGTAAAAAGTATAATATCTGGTTCCTTGCAGACTCGTCAAATAACAAGATTCAGGAAAAGGGTTACTTCAAGTACCCCTTAAAGCATTCAGCTTTATCCTTAACAGAGGGCCCCTGTTCTCTGGCCACCTAAATATCCCTCCTGCTGAACCTTAGTAAGTTCTTTGGTTCCTAATGGATTAAGCCTTGCAGTGTAAAGGCTCTCAACATAAGCCTCCTGCCCCGAAACAGGGAGAGCTTTTTATACCTACAGCTCTAACAGTAGTCAGCTGGAATATTTTCTGTTTCTTTCCAGGCTTAATTTAACTGCTTCTCTGGCAAGTTGCATGAAAGTCGGTATATGTTCCATCACATACTGGAAATAGCTTATTTCTAACCAATGGAAATCAACTGTTTGTTTTCTTCTGGGCAATTATACTACTCTGGCAAGCAGCTGGTACACTGAAAGATACCAGCTTAAGTTGGGGAAGTCTGAGGTTCACCATTTTCCCCTGCTGGAATCACAAGAAATAGACCATGATGGCTATACCTGATCCCAATGGATGATCCCTAGAAAAAGTAAGTCCTTTTAAAGCTTTTAGATATCGTGCACTGGGGGAAACTTTCTTCTCAGTCCAAATGCTTGTGGTGGTTTTAATGCTGTGCACATCGGCAAGAAATCACCAACATTAGCGGTTACGCCCATTTCTAGCTGTACTCCAAAATACCATGATGTCCAATACCACAAGTTCAATGCGCATGAACATTTGCAGACACAAGTGATAAGTTATTTTGTTCTTAAGGTAAAATGGATTCTGCCACTATCTCTAGGAGCTGTTACTGCCCACTGGAGGTGGTGAGAAGAGAAATAGTCTCCCTGTGACCACCACCAGCAAGGTAGTCAGCAGCAGGAGGCAATTATGGAAGTCAGTACCCTATATTCAGAAGGCCGAGGTTTCTATATTTCAGGCTAACGTGGCTTAAAAAAACAAAATGGAATACTAGAAGAACTGTAGGGATTTGGTTTCCTCTCTTTTGTAACTTTCTTTTTCACTTTTTAGCGCATGTGTCAACGTATTACAGCAGCTATATCAGTCCTCTGACTTAGGTAAGAATTATCCCCATTATTAAAGACAAGTGAACTGAAGCACGGAGGTTTACTTGCCCAAGGTCAGACAGCAAGTAAGTCACAAATCCAAGAATAGAATCCAGGAATAGAATTTGACTCTCTCCCCTTTGCTGTAACCAGTAGGCACACGAGAATAGAAATCTATACCAAAAAGAAAAAGAAATGCATGAGCAGGACTCAGAAAGGGACGCCAATTAAGAAAAGGAAGCACACACTGTCTCTTCTGTGATTTTGTAAAGCCAACTGTTTAAATACCAGACTAGTACTCTTGAGTTTTCATCACAATATAGAATCAAGGGTCAAAAGCTGAACATGTATGAGTCATCCATCCTTGTGTTTGTATCAGGTGTGCGTAGTCAGCTACTGAAAAATGTCTCATTTTTTAAGTCTCTCTTTTTGGGGGTATTCTAAACATAACCCATCTATTCCCCAGCAAATCTCTTGCTGTAAACAAGGGAATGAGACACAATTAACTGGATGTGTTAAACAGGTGGAATGTTCAATAGTATATACATTTTTATGATCTCTTAGAAATAAAGGGACATATTCAATTTGTGAGGCAGGAGATTACCATCCTGCACAATTGCTCACACAGTAAAATGTATTTATTTTGTGAGAGGGAAGTTAATGTAATTGGGAACTGTTGGAAAGACTAACTTCTCTTAGACAAAAGACTTTTTTGGATCTGGGCTCCATAAGAGGTTGTCCTGTTTAAGGGTATCTCCTTAAAAACTTAAGGATACCAGTTTCATCTTTTCATAAATCCTTCAGACAGACTGATCAATAGGTCCCTAGAGAAAAATGCAAACACCTGGGTAAGGACAGTCCAGAGAGGAATAAAATAAGCATCTAAAAGTTGCCTATTCTGGCGTTTCTGTTCTAACAGTGGTGTGAACAGTAGCGACACCTAGTGGTAAAAGCAGAAAACTACCTAAAATCAGAAAGGAAGAGGAAGTAGGTGGGTGGAGACAACGTTTAAGATAAGGGTTGATATCTGCGAGGAATGACTGTTGGCCATAATAACAACGTGCACAATGGCGGATTGAGTGTGTGACAGCATTTAACTATGCGTGTGCATCACACAACCAAGCCGGAGAAATTTGTGGGGCAGTTGACAACCCCTTTCCTCCTTCACTCTAACACTTTTGTTACCCACCTGAGGAGCAAGCCTCCAAAATTAAAACAAAGTCAAGTGGAAAAAATGAAACGTACTGGTACAAAGCATCCATATTCACTGAACAAAAACTGGCAAACGTAGGGATTGTACGCTACAGATGACCACACACAACCTGACCATATACAGAGTATCAACAAGTTAGACAGGTTTTACACGACTGTTTAATCTGCCATTTACTACTTAACAACAGAAGTCACCACAGCAACTGTTACATCACAGAGTCAAGGCTGTTGCTTGACAGGATGTTTGAAACAGCACTTGTATAAAAAGATACACTCACTAACAAAGGCAAATATTTAAGCTCACTGATATTTGGCTGAAGCAAAAATCAGATTTCCAATCCCGTGCTGTTTTCCCCAATAATAGAGTTGAATTCTGTGGTGGAAGGGATCTACATTACATGTATAATACGCACGATTGTGTTGCACAGTAAAACATTTGTTTCAGCACGTTTGAAAGGACTGAGCACAGATCATCCAAGATGAATGTTGTTGATAGCTTTATGCCATGCCTTCATTACACAGCTACTAACGAAAAATCATTTAAAAGATGTTCTAGAACATCTTGAAAAGCCGAGGCCGTGTGCTGCCACAGATAAAACATTGGACTGGGATTCAGTAGGCCTGGAACTCTTCCTTAACTTTTTGTGTGTGAGCCTGGGGAAGTCACTTCACTTCTCTTTCCCAATCCTGTTTCTGTTTGTCTATTTAGTTTGTAAGTGCTTAGGGGCAGGGACTGTTTCTATGTGTTTGTACAATGGCACCTCATATTTTAGTTGGGACCTCTAGATGCTACTGTAATAAACATAATAGGTACTCCTGTGGTAATAAAGGTAGATGCTTTAGTTATCATAAGCCTGACCCTCTTCCAATTGACTGCAAAGAGTGTAGGATCTGCTTTTGAAAACTCAATTTAAAGGGCACAGCAAGGGCCATAAAAATGTGTATCAATGATTTAAAGTAGCCATCCTTGAAGTAAAAAATATGACAATTTTAACATCTGATAGCTTGGTTTCTTCTAGAAGGTTGAGGCTTCATTTGCACTAGGAAATAGCAACTGATTGGCAGCAATTTGTTTAGTTGAAGTGGTGTTGACCAAAGTTAGGTATAAGCATAGACAAGGACAATTGCGTTCAGTGAAGAGTGGCTAAGATGCAGAGGTTAACGATGGTTAACTAAACGACTCCTGACCATGGAAATGTAAACAAGGCCTTAGTTTCTGATAGGAAGATGAGAAATTTCCTATTTTGAGCTCTGACAAGATGCAACATATTGGTCTTTAAAGTAATGATGTAATAGAAACTTTTACTTACGCAGGACTGAATATTGCTCATCCTAGGCCTTGGATGTAATTATGGTGGAGGGGGGGGGGAAAAAAAAAGATCACATCTGTCAAGAGAAGGGGGAGATTCATCTCCAGCAGGTTGATCTTAAAAATTTGATGGTTTCTCAGGCATTTGGAAAGTCAGAATAATTCCCTGGGGAGATGGATTTAGCAGGTTGACTGAAGTCAGGGTGGTCAAAGGGGATGGGACATGATAAATTCATCCAGCAACTCCACATATGACATTTATGTAATTTAGATTGGTATATTATTAAAGGACACAGTTTAAGCACAATTCCTACAATTTAGCTCTAATTTCTCTTCCTCTTGGGGACCAGTTTCTGAAGATCTGCCCTGCCTCGACTTCACACTAGAAACTGTGGCCAATCGACCAGCGAGTCGGAGTTGTCCTTGAAAAAAATATCTCCAAATGCCTTTATTCCCTCTCCCCTGTGTAGAAGACAGAAAGAGCTCCTCTCATGATCTCATCATTGCCTCTATCAGGGTCACTTCTCCTAGTTGCTCCTTCACGCGGGGAACAAGTCTAGTGCTCTGTGGACTATGTTCTGTCTAGCAGCGAGGCAAGGAGAAGCAGAGAGACCATGGGAAGCAGAGGGTGATCCAAGGTATTGAGGGATACTGCAGTACTGAATGTGGGGCATGCGCAGAGTGATGGGAGTCAAGAGATGATGGGAGGGATGGAAACTGCAGAGAGGTGAGGCAAAGTTGCATAGGAAGAGGTAGAAATGGGGAAGGTGAAAATTAAAGACAGCAACTGAGGAGGGACTTCAGAAGAGGAGGAAGCTGGGCGCGAGGTAGCCTGGGATAGCAGAGATGGGGTGAGGAAATTTACTCTGATACATGTGGTAGAATATGGGTAGTTGAACTGGGAGGAAGAATCTGCCTGATTGAGGTGAGAGAAGACAGATGTAAAATTCTTGCTCTGGGGGATATTTCTTCATCTACCTCT
The DNA here is from genome assembly GCA_007922175.1 of Pelusios castaneus. Taxonomy (NCBI): domain Eukaryota; kingdom Metazoa; phylum Chordata; order Testudines; family Pelomedusidae; genus Pelusios; species Pelusios castaneus. Next base: position 12,491,093 of record ML685816.1, on the reverse strand, counting down.
TGTTTTTGGATTTCTTCTGTCCAGCGTTCAAGGGCTGGAGCATAAGGGTTTTGCTGATACCAGGCTGGTCTGTATACAAAGAGAGAGGAGGAAGGTTTTGTAGAGGAGGAAGGTTTTGTAGAGGCTGGATGAATGGAGCGAGACCCTAACAAGCCTCTATTGATCACACAGCACCTGGAGTTAGTATCCAAATTGACCCCCTCATTTTAAGATTTAGATTTACTGGGAGCTCAAGACAATAACAGTATTTAAACCTCAGTCTAAGCTTCCTGCTTGAGCTTAGCGATCCTTGGGGTTTCACTTCAGGAAATTCTGTCTCTTGGCTCCTGCTCTCACTGAAATGGAATGAAGAACATGGCTTAGCTTAATATTAGGACAGTATATTCGAATAAGATCTGCTAAGACTTAAAGGAAGAATCCCCTGTCTCCCAATAGGAGAAACATACTAGCTTAGAAAGTACTTCTAAGAGAGACAAATGATTGCTGTCACATGCCCTTTCAAATATTTCTTTTAAAGCGTGAAACACAAAAGCAGAGAATCGTCCCATTGATTGCTAGAGCTGCATTTGGGGCTTGATCCTGCTCTGCTTGGATGGGAATTTTGCCTGAGCAAATTAAAGCAGGATCTGGCACTCAAATACACTCAAGCTCCCCAGCACTTATGCAGCTCCTGGTTTATAAGCATTGAGTTGCACCGAGTTTGAATGGTCCACTGATGACTGAAATGGTTAGGAATACATCTGAACAGCGGGCTGAATGCTTGGCGAGGTATTGTGGGTAATTAGAGATTAATTACAATCCCATAGTTTGTATCATGGTTCAGGGTCAGCACGGGGTCAGCGCACATGGCAAACTTAGAAAGCTGTGACTAGATGGATGACGCCAGCTCAGGGCGGCTCAGGAAAGTGAAGCGTACAGAAACAAGGAGCCAGTGAGACTAGGGAGCGGACTCACAGCCAGGGTGCTGGCGACAGCAGAGACATAAGAGTTGTGGAGCCTGGAGGCACTGAGAAATGTTAACAAGCAGCAGAAAGAATTGAGCTGCACTAACTATCTGACTACAGCCCTGACTTCTCCAATTAACTTTTTCCATCCTTTCTAAGATTTGGGGAATCTGGGGAACAGTTCTGTTGTCAGAGAAAGCTGGTTAAAAGGCAAAAGTAGTGGGAGAGGAGGAGGGAAGAGACTCTCCTGTTTAATATGTATATTAGATTCTTACTGAGGGCTTAATCCAGAGAAGCATTTTGTCAAATTGAGATGGGATTTTCACCAGAGGTTGTCTTAAAGGAAGGGTGGCATGTATATCTCTGAGTCAAAAGCCTGTTTATTATCAACCCCTCCCACCTTTACCAGAACAATGCATCACATTTTTGTGAGAAACAAGGTTCATAACCAGTCTAGGACAGATGAAGAGGCAGTGTCACGGCCAAAATACGCAAAATGGATATATTAATAATCCAATAACTAGAAAACACAGAACTGCAGCATTTTGTGAAGAGAGGAGTGTGTCAATATTGAACTGCCTAGCTGGGCTCTTTGAAAGTTAGTTATTTGCAGGATTTTTTTGTTTTGTTTTTTAAATAAACCATTTGTGCCTCCCCCCCCGACCCAAAAATAATCACTGTCAAATTAAAAAGCTAGTTTGTGGTGTTCAGAGATGGAGGAATAGGGGATTGGTTCTTGCAAGGGACAGCTGGTATGTAGAAGATATACCCGTTCTCTTGTGTGCCACCAGCCGTATCTGCAGGTGGCTATTGCTGTTGTGCCTTACTGAATGAGGATCTGTGTAAATTCCTAAACATATGATCATCAGTTCCTCTCTGTACAACAAGGCAATATTTTCCCCTGTGCCTGGATTTCATTTCCACACACATCTGTGCATTTTGCCTAAAACCTGCCCAGTGCCAGGAGTGACTTTCATTTATTCTTTATAATTTCAATGGGAGAGGGACACTAATATTTAGATGAATTATTTAAAAAAAACCCCACAGAGAATTGTGTTCCATTGCCTTTTTGGATGCACAGAACTTGGACATGGGACATTTCAGAAGTTTATATTTGTTGATTATAGCAGGAATGATTATTTAGGGCATCCAAAGATCTCAAACCATTTTATTCAGAAGTGGGTCTCCATTATTAACCGTCTTTGCAGGGGGTCAACAGAAAGGTTAAGTGACTTGCTCAAGGTTATAATAAAACCTAATTATCCTGCCTCCCATTTTATTGAACTGCTGCTGGCAAACTACAAAGAAATGGCATCACGTTTCTTCGCCCAAATACTTAGCATAAGGATGGTCCTAAGGTTTATGGGTCCCTCTCTGAAGATGTGGAGGACAGGCCTCAAGTAGACATCTACTATCCAAAGAACAAGGTAGGAAGAGGTTTTGTTGGCCTACTGGTGATTGGGGGAGATTGTAGGGTGACAGCACTTAGATATCATGGCAGTATAAATGGTTATAGAAGGAGAGGTGGGTGCTGGCAGATAGAAAACTTAGAAGTTGTACCATCAACACTTTCTTTGCCTCTCACTGAGTCAGCTAACACCTGCATGCCCAGAGCAGTCAAAGCTTTGCAGATCTATCTTATGCCATCTCCAGAATACATCCTTATACAAACATTACAGAATTGTACAGTTATAGACCTCAAACTCTGCTGTATCTCAAGTATAAGATGCATTGTTTGGGATCACTAACAGAATATTATGGATTGATTGCAAATTCATTTTTTTGTTAATTAGATTAGCAACCCAGTCATTCTTTTATTTTTTGCTGGAGCTCTTTTTAGGCTTCACCAACAACTGATCATTTTATCTACTTCAGTCCAAGGGACACCCAAGCAAAAACAACATAAGAGTGCAGGATCAAAAAGCTGCTCTCCAAGTTTAGCACTGCACAAAATAGATCTGCATAAAAAGTGTTTGAAGTATGTTTATATTTTGTTACAATGTATTTATACATATGCAAAACATATACCTGTGCATTTTTTTCCTTGGCTCCAAGGACAGGAGGATTTCCTGACACTAAGCCCTGTTTCTAAGTGCATGAGAGCTTAGCACAGTGGGAGCTCCTGACCTGCCTGCACCAAAGGATTAAACCAAATGACACATTTTTGCTTACATACATCTCTGAGTGGAGAGGTGAGGGGTGATGGGTTGAAGGAACAACTGCAGTGTGCACAATGTTCCAGTCCCTTTACATCTATCAGAGAGCGCCAATGTGTAGTTAATCTGAATAGCAAGGATTGGTTGGGTAGGTGTCCCACCCGTAAAGGACAATCCATGTTGTTCATTTATAAATTTGGTATTATGGATGATGTAGTCCTCCAGGGAGTTTAACCCACAGGACAGAACAAGGGCTCGAACCTGAACTCTCATAAAGCAATGCACTGATTGGGAAACAGGGTTTAATGTTTTGTTGTGCTGGTTCAAGATGAAACGTTTGTTTGAAAACTGTTGCAAATGAAATCATCTAACCATTTTCAATACCATAGTCCCAGGCTTGAAAAGCTAAGGCCTGGTCTGCACTTCAAAGTTTTAGTGGCATAGTTATGTTGATTAGGAGTGTGGATTTTTTTTTATTTTTTTTTTTAAACTTACACAGCTATGCCAGCAAAAGCACTAGCGTGGACACAATTGGACTGGCAAAAAAAAGTCATTTTGCTGATATAGGTCATTTTGCCCAGGGAACTGCTATAAACTATAATGGCCAAAGGACATGTTTGTTTGTGTAGATTGAGTAAACTGAGGGTTTATTTGTTTGTTTGTGTAGATTGAGTAAATTGAGGAGGGTTTGTTTGTGTAAATTGAGTCTACAGTAGGAGGCTTTAGTACACTTATGAAATACAATTTTTTTAAAAAGTGACTGCAAAATTAACTGAGTCCTATTTATTACAAGACCATCCTTTGCAAAAAACGTATCTGTTTTACATGTCTACTTCTTTGCAAAACTAACCAGAATCTCTTTCTTTATATGTGGAATAAGGCTGATAGATTATTAAAAAATATTAATTGCACTGTGGAAAGAAGTAATATCATCAAATAATGAATAAGTAATTTGAAAGTAAAGACCATTCCATATTTTACTGTTTCTCATCCAAATACAAGAGAGTATACTTCATTAGTCATCACTGTGGACTAGCCAGTGGCTAGCCACTAGGTTACTTGAGACTCCCCAGACCATATTTCAGAAATCGAAGAAACTCAGCTCATGTTTCATGGAAGTAATTAGACAGGCCCAGTGGCTAATTATCCAGGGGCATTACAAGGATGATTGACAGTCATTTTCTTAATATGAGATGGGTGTATTTTTCCTCCAGAAATATATCTTTATGGATCTTCTTTTATGCACAAGTCTGAATGGAGCTAGAAAAAATATTAATGAGCAGCAATCATTGTGCAGACATTTAAACCTTGCTGGCAACAATCATGCTGGAGTCTATTGAACACAATCACTGCATCTTTGCTTCAGCGTGTCTGCATCATCTCATAGTAACTCTGTGATCAAATGTCCTCGCAGGGGCAATGCCATCCAAAGGTAAACTTCTGGCCCCACAGAAGTCCACGGGAGTTTGGCTCTTGACTTCAGTGTGGCCAGGACTTCATCTCAGATGCCTAAACATGAAATGAGGCTAACAGGACAAGACTCAGATGCATAATGATTCTGCCAAGAAAAGCTTACACTCAAAATGTGAGGAAAGAGCTGGCTGCTTCCCAGTGTTCCAGGGATGGGTTGAAGGCTTTCCATACAACCTCCCAATTGCCTCTGGAGCAGCTTCCCAGGGTATTTGAATCTGTAGATTTATGGCCCCTTCCTTTGCTGGTGCTTAGCATAGTTTCAGTATGGCCTTCCACACTAATCTGTTCGGAGCTGGCTCAGACTTTCTGCAGTGAGGAATTCTTCCAGGAGAAGCTCCAGAAACATTTCTGCAGAGCTGAGTGGCTTGCTAAATTCCACTCCATGGAGGCGGTGCTAATGACCCTATCATCATTCTGTTTATTTTGATTCAACACAGATGAAAAGAAACTTATCCAATTCTAGGCAGATGATGACAAATTATGAGAAATACAACCATAACAAAAAGATGTAGTAGAGAGCAACAGGAAACCAACAGAAGAAGACTACAAAAGCCTGCACCCTTCCACAAGGATCTAACGGAATACCTCTAAGGAAAATAAATTCCCTAGGCAGGACTGTGGGAGGGGGAAGAAGGGATATCCTTGTTTTCTAAATAAACTGAAAAACTGCAGCTGAGTGCATAGTAATCACTACGTCAGACATGCAAAATTCTACTCATCTACTTGCAAGGGACAAATAATTCTTTGGGATGGCCAAATAAAACATTTCCTTTTTCATCTTCTAATCATCCTCCTCATGGGTGAGCAGATTTTGTAGTGGCAGATTTTCATGACAAATTTGCAAGACTGAATGATTCATTTGCATCTAGTATTCATATACCATAGATAGGCTTTAAAAACTCTTAAATGATTATAGTTAATAAAAGTGAGATACAATGACAGACAGCAAAATACACTAAACGTGCAATTAGAGACTATGTCTCAGTTGAGTAATGAATATGGAGCTAATTAAAATTCTACTATTCCCCACAAAAAATGGTTGCTGAAGAGTGATTCAGCCTTCCTAATCATTTTTTAATATATTATACAGAGTATATAAAAATCCTTACATGTCATGTACATTTCATTATCTATAGTATATAATGAGATAAATTTCACTCCAACTCATGTGCATTTTTTACTGTTTTTCTGTGAGCCAACCATCATCTGACGTTAAGGAGGGCAAATAATGCCATAATGTTCTATTTTAGGGTACAAGCCATGAGTTCTGTATTTTCTTATATCTTGTACTAGGACTGAGGTAACTGGTCTGGAGAAAATAAATTAATGGTAACAAAAGCTGCGTGAATAATTTACAGCAAACAATGTATTAGACTAATTTTGCTGCTTTTTCTCCTTGCCAGTTGCATGCAAGCATCTTACAATTATCTTGATTTTTTTTCCTTGAAATGATTCACTGCATAATTCCAACCAATCATGTATCTTGTGTATGCATAGTTTGTTCTAAGTATCTGGTACTCAGAAACCAAACCATGTGGATTAATTATAATTGGACAGACAGGTCACATAGTGTCTTCATGGACTATTTCACACAGAAGTATGATTCAATGGTTAGAGCACTAGCCTGGCACCGATGAGACCTGGTCCAATTCCTTTCTGCAGCACAGACTTCCTGCATCACCTTAGGTGAGTTACTCAGTCTCTTTTATGCCTTCATTTCCCATCTGTAGAGTGGGGACAATCGCACTTCTCTACCTGACATGGCTGTTGTAAAAATAAATACGTAAAAGACTGTCAGGCATTCAGACCCTGTGGGAATAGGAGCATATAAGATCTCAATACAGATTCTGTTTCCTGATATTATGAGCTTAGAATCAAATTTTTTATTCCAAAATGCACTAAAAATTTGTTTCCAGGGATATTCCTGCCAATGACCTTGTTCACTATAATAGTCACAGAAAAGGGATACCCAAAAAAAAAAAAAATCTGGAAACCATTTATGCAGGTTCATGAAAAATATGAACAAACATTCACAGAAAATTGGTCACAGTATTTATCCAGCTTTAATTAACTGGATTTTCACAACCTTTTTTTGTTGCTTACGTTGAGCAGTTGGCAAACACAATATGTTTGATTCCATCAATGGGCAACCTGAACTTATGTACTGATGACAAGCTGTGTAGATTTTCTCTCGGAAACATACTTACATATAAGAGTATTCTATGGACTAGACGACCTCCTGAGGTTCCTTCTGGCCATACATTTCTAGTATTCTAAAGAACCGCAGCAAGAGTGTTCATTAAATTCTTAGAGGCAACAGATCAAGATTAATGTATAGTTAATACTCACTAGGAAAAATACACCACATGTGCAGAATTATTAACATAACAAGTTTTAAAAAATTCATTCATAAATTGTAAGTATCTCACACAGGCCATATTATGAAGGTTAAATGCAACTGTTATGAGCTTCAGGAATATACCATATTAAACTGAAGCTTTATTTATTCTACAGATGCAAGTCACATTCGCAGCACAACAAGTAGTAACCAATGTGTGAGGGAGAGAAAAGAAGAGTGACCAACTGTACAGGCATCAAGACAGGAAAAAAAGACGTGGCCGGAAAACGCATGGTGATAAGGAGAGTGAACCACTGACAAGACAAAAAATATGTGACCGTTTGCGGGTTTAAACATCTGGAAACCAGTTGAACAGCAGCTGAGCAGGGAAATACTGGGTATGAGGGTTAAGAAGTTTGGGGCAAAGGGAATGCTGGGTTTGAGAAAATCCAGCGTTGGTGATTTCAGATAGATCCTTCAAGCCTCTGTACAGTCATAAGTGACATTGCTTTTAGTTTTGTCTAACATGTAACTGGGAGCTTCTGCTACTAGGCAATTCTGAATGGCAACATCTCCTGGCAGATGGGTCTGCTTTGAGTCCAACCGAGGGCTCAGGGTAGTTCACTCTGAACTGTTCTGGTGGAGCCTCTCCGTACAGATTAAGACTGCATCCCGGGGTTCCACTAGCAATACGTGCTCTTGATGATACATGATTTCAATACTACATGAAAGTTATCAATTCTTTTGCCACTGTTTGAGGTGGTACCGAGGATTTAGTGGAGCAATGGTCTGATTCATGATGGAAAATCCCACATTCCCAAACATCATGCATATTGGATAACAATGTTTAGTACTGCTACCATATCTAAAGCACATTATTGTCCATTACCATCATTAGTGTGGGAACAGGAAAACAGCTTCAAAGTAAGGTCTCTAGAATTCAAGCAGACATGTACATGGGAATGACAACTGCAGAACTTGGAATGTGAGGAATATGCTATGAGGTCAATCGTTTCATTAAGACAGAAAGACTGTCTTAGAATATGTAAATCCTGCTACACTGGGAACATGAGAATCACATCGGGCACAATTGTGCTGTTCTCTAAAGCAATAATTAGCACACTACCTGAGTTAGGCACTGGATAATTTCAGAAAAGGGTAAACAACAATGCTGACACAGCATTAGTCAGGCAAGCCCAGATGGTTTGCACAATTTCCAGAGCGCATATGTGCATGACACAGATATTTTCACAAAATTATTTTTCACACATTCCACAATACCTGAAAGAACATTTCTAAGGGTGCGTCTATACTTATAAATTAAGTCGACTTAAGCTTGCTTAAGTCGACTTAATTTACCCTGCGTCTACACTAGTTTCCTTAATTCAACTTAAGGAAGCTGCTTAAGTTGCTTAAGGAAAATAAAGTCGACTTAATGAAAATTAAGTCGACTTTATTAAGCCTCCTTTTAGGTCGACTTTAGGCTTACGTCGACTTTTTCAAGTCGAATTAAGCCAGTGTAGATGTGGGGTAGCCCTAAGTCAACTTAGGGCTACTCCAGGACTTCCCACTGCCCTCCCTGCCAGGTGGGGGGAAAGGGGGAACCTGGCATACCCCCCCAAAGGGCAGGGCAGAGCCCTGCCCCTATGCCCTGCCAGGATCCCTGTCCCCCTTTGCCCCATTGTACCCATGTACAATGGGTCAAAGGCTGATCCCCCTGGCACTGGGCAAGGGGTGCCCCCCCTGTCACTGTGGACCTGCCCAAGGCCCGCCTAGCCCCTACAAGTCGAGCTAGGCATCCAGTGTGGACGCTCTAGGTCGACCTTATAAGTTCCCTCCTAAGTCGACTTTAAATTTAGGTGTAGACATGCTAAGTCGACTTAACTAGGTCGACTTAAAGTCGACTTAGTTAAGTTGACTTAGCTAAGGTTGACCTACATTTACAAGTGTAGACATAGCCTAAGTGATTATAATATTCTTCAGTTTACCAGGATGCATTGACCAAGCACAGGTGTCCCCTGTAGAGTCACGCTCATTAAAGGCACAAGTCATTTGTGACCCATCACTATGTCTCTACAAGTGCTGTGGTCAATTAACTGTCATCTTCCATCAACACCAGTATCTTTATGTTTCTGATGCTTTTTATTTACTCAGCTACTCAGGGCTCTGGCAGTAGAGAGAAATGGGACAAGAATCATTGATGAGTCAATCTAAAGATAATATATCTTCATCCCTATAAATATTGGCCTTCGGTGAAATTAGATTGGACTGGACCCTGTCCAGTTTTCATGGTGACAGACATCCTTTTTAACCCTTTTCAGATCACATCCTTCAGACTCTCTCTGTTACATGGTGTAACAGTACAAATGCTTTAGGAAGGTAATATTAAGAAAGCCCTGTTAGTGAAGGCTGAGGAGGTATATTTCTAGTAGATCTTTTAGATAGTGAATTTTAAAAGTGTGTATTTCAAAATAAGCAAACAAAAAATAAAGTGGTAAAATATTAGCTTGTAGGCTGGATAGACAATGTATGAAATTTTCAGACAGTAGAAAGGGCAAGTTTCAATGGAGTGAGAAGATGGAATTATTTCACAAAAAATATGACTCTCTCCAGTATTTTCAAGGCACCCACCACTTTAATACACCTGTGAGGTGTGTGTTTTGATGCTAACACCTGCTTTATTATCATCATTAACATTTGAAATGCAGTAGCACTTCGGAGCCCAGTCATGAACCAAGATCCTATTGCGCTAGGAGCTGTACAAACACAGAGCAAAAAGACAGTGCCAAAAGGACTTAGTCTTGGAACTCAATATGCTATAATACTGTGTGGCTTAAGTCTATTGCTTTCTATATTGAACTCAACTTTTTTTCAATTTTTCCATTTTGAGAGCTGTCTGAAGATACTGCAATGAATAGTTCATCCAACAAACATAACCTCTTTTTCTTCGGACAGAATGTCTAACAGCTGATCATAATTTTATTGACTTTATTCATTATTCTCTCTGTGTATTTTTTCTTGGTTTTTGTTCTGTGGATTGATCATGAACAAGTCTCTGTCTATGCAGCATGATTAGTTGTGATTGGTCAGATAGGCCACATGTTATTGTTTCTGTTCCCTGACTGGATGCTGTCACAAATATTACAACATACATATTTCAATACACAAGAACACTGATCACAGCACAACTTGATGCACACAACTGTCTATGGGAAGCCAACAAAAAGTGAAAGGGGGCTGAAAATCTCACTTAACAGGTGAATTTTTAATGGACACAGTTTTGCATTATTCATGTGGCTCTAATGTGTTTTTGCAACCCTTCTATAGCAGCCATTGTCTTAAAGAGAAACAATCAGAGTCCTGTGGCACTTTTAAAGACTAACAGATTTATTTATCGCATGAGCTTCCATGGAAGAAAATCCCACTTCGTCAGACGCTTTGAAGATGGGAAATTTACAGAATGGGAGGAAATTAAATGCAGGGAAGTGTATGACATAGGATCAGGTCAGGCTGTAATAGGAAATAAAAGTAGGTGTTAGGATTCAAACACTGGGGAACAGCATATAGAGGAAGGTGAGGTTAAATCACCTGTTGCAATGAGAAAAAAAATCTGTAGTCCCTGTTTAACCCCAAGGCAACTGAGTTGAATTTGCATATAAATTCGAGTTCCGCAGTTTCCCTTTGAAGCTGTGATTTGTTATTCATCTGATTCAGGACAGCTATTAGCAAGTCGTCAATGGAGTGAGTAGGGAGATTGAAGTGTTCCCCTATTGGTTTTTGAGTGTTGCAATTTCTGATGTCAGATTTGTGTCAAGGAACAATGCTACGCTGTATGCTCAGTCTTAAATGATGATGACTTAAGTGGCAAAAATACTTTATTTTAGTGCTTTTGATTTTTGTTCACCCTGCAGATTTGAAACAGCAATGGGAAAGCAAAAAGAATTCTATTATTTTCTATGCATTGATAGAACTGTTACTAAGTGCCAGTCACTTGACCTCTGAAAACACACATAAGACAAGAAAACTGCACTACTGTCACTAAAGGCATACAATGAAGACAATGGAGTTGCCCAGGTTTAACCAAAATTTGGCCTGCAGGAAATTTGTTACTGTTGATGAAGTGTGAGAAGGAAAAAAGAACACAGCTTGACTTGCAGAATACAGGTTGATCAGTGGAGTTGTATCATTGGTTTGTCTTATATAATTCATATGGTCACCCTCCTTTCTTATTCATTCTTGCCTTCCCTGCCACCGTCTGGTGTCTTTGACTTCCGATCCTCAGGCATGAAACCATGGGGTGAAATCCTCTCCTCACTGAAGTCAAAGACAAAATTTCCATTGATTTCTCTGAAGCCAGGATTTCATCATACATTTTAGGCAGGAATCTGGGACTGCATGACTGGAGGTGGCTCACTTGAAATTGCTCTGTTCTGTTCATTCCCGGTGAAGCATCTGGCATTGAACACTGTTGGAAGACAGGATAGTGGGCTTAGATGAACCATAGGTCTGGCCCAATATAGCTGTTCTTATGTTCTCTCTAGCGGCAGTAGCCCTCACACCACTTTTACACTAATAGATTCTGATTCTTCCAGAATAATCTTGACAGATATGACTGCAGAGAAGAAATCAGCAAAGCTAGCATGGGTTCACAAGTAAATATCTGGGCTTTATCAGAAGTGAATCATACATACAAAAATGCCCAGATGGAAAAAATCTAGCCACTCTTTTAATTCAGGTAATTAGCACTTGTCAGCAATTCTGCTTACTTACGTTATCTCACCTCAGATATATCAGCCCAAAACTTGTTATAGCAAAACCAGAATCGGTAAGTTCCAGTCAATTTTGATGGGTTGATACTGTCTTGACATGATGTTCCTTTGTTCCTTGACAGAAAGGTAAGCAGATAAGTTTGAACTTAGAAGCAAGGTTCACTTAAGGAAGTTTACCACGTTAGTAGGAATTGTGTTCCTTGTCTGCTGCCCAAGAGTTCCTTATGAACGTACCATCTCGTAAAAATTCTAAATTTGCCAAAACAACTATTTGGTGAAGACCAAATACCTGAATTTCTATTCACTTTGCCAGTTACCCTTCCCTTTGCCAATAACAAAAGGGTTTAAGATTGAAAGTGGACTATTTAGCCTTCATTAATCATTCATACTGTTCAAACACATCATCTAGTAACTCAAGAGGGGTTAATGGTAGCTAAGCTTGAGTCTCTTGTCAAAAGTAGGTTTAACTTTCTATGAACTCACTGGACACAAAGAATGCAGCCTGCTTACTATTCTGAATGTCACCAGCGAGCAGCAAACTGATGACTACTAATGGTAATTAAATACCTCTGAAGCTATTTGTACCAATAACAAAGAGTTACTGTCAGAACTTGAATGAGGTCCATCTGCCCATTTTTAAAGAATGTTAACATTATGTAAGTGATAAAGCAGATGGCAACCAAAAAGGAAAAAAAAAATCAAAGATTTGTATTGTAGCCCTTTTTTGGATTTACTCTTGATTCCCTAATGTTTCCCTTCAGAACCAAACGCTTAAGAACAACATTTTCATGTAGTTTGGTTGTTTAATGTCAGTTTTTCTCAGTATGATCACAGCGATAAATGATTCACTAAAGATCAAGACTCAGTATTTCCATCCTTCCCATAAAATTAGCCAAGAAACTGTTTTCTGGCCATTTGGTCTCTTGGAAAATGCTGTATCCTAGTGAGTTGTTGAGGGAAGCACTTCCTAATTCTATTCGTCTGACGCCCACCTTGCACTGGAGAATTCCTGCCCAGTCTTGTAACGTGATGGGGTACAAACCTGAATTTACCCCATTCCCCTGGGAAGAGTAGAGAATAAGGATTGCCCAAAGAAAGGAACATAGCTTTTTTATATTCTTTCTTGGTGGGATGGACACATTTAAAATTTACAAAACACATCTTTATGTATATTTAACTCCACAGGGTAAGAGAGATCTCTGGGATTCAAGCAGTTTCTGACTGAATTACTCCAGCAAGAGGTTTACTAGTGTGCTAAAAACGGTGATTATTCTTGTGATGTTATATATGGACAAAAGCTGTAAAGCTTTTTGAAAAGACACAGTTTAAAACTAAGGGGTTATATATGGTTGGTTTTTTCCTACTCTCTCACTACCCGAAACATTTCCATAGAGTCCATCACCATCTGAGCTGTTTTGTGCAGGAAGAGGTATGTAGCCAACAGAAGTACACCAGCTTTCCCAAACTCTTGATGGTCTGTCCAGTTCACTTCTTAAATACAGTGACTTAACCAAACACTGAAAAGCTTGGGTCAGGCTGTGTCCAGCCAATGCACCGCCGTACAAGATGGCAGAATGTGCAAAGAGCCTCCCTTAATTGTAGCTAGGCCCAACTCCATGGGGGAGTAGGGTAAGAGTCCAGGCCACGTTTTCTATGGAAACTAGTTACTTTATCTGAAAAAGGGTAAGAAGGATCAGGCCCTCTCCACACTGACCAGCCAGCTCAGCCGTTTTCTCTTCCATAATCAGACTGAACACTGGCATGAGCACTCCCCACCACAAACCCTGCTCTATTTCTCTCCACTTCTTCCTACACATTCTGTACTCTCAAATACATAAAGCTGACCGTATAGATGCTGTATCTAAATCAAGCACTGTCGTGTCATGAAAGTTCCTGCTAACTGTTACCATTTCATGTGCAGTTTGATTTTACTAATTTTCATTCCTTATTCTGAAAATGCTAATAAAAATCTGTCTGTCTGTCTGCTGCCTCTAAATTTTCTGGTTTCACCTAAAACCAGAAACAAGTTATCTAAATGCAGAGAGGAAATCTATCTACACATTATTTTCTACTAACATTTAGAACTCATGGCCATCTTGTGAGAAAGTTTTCTACTTTTACTTTCATTTCCAAAGAGATAAGTAGAATCTGGCTTTTGGATGTATATAGCAGCTGCGTCTTTTTTTTTTTGTTTGGGGGGGGGGGGGGGGCCGCGGGGCTCAATCTAATGCTTTCATTGCTTTATTTATAGTTATTCACATATTGAATTGTAGTTTTAGCATTTGGGTCAAGACAAACATCTTGTGAGTCACAGAGCAAACTTGGATTGAATGGATAAAATTAAATTAATTTTAGACGAGAGGAAATCAAGAAGCCTGTATGATTTATGGATAAGCAATTATAACTTGCTTTTGTAGTACTGGTTCAAACATTTTGTCTCTCCTTTAGATAAAAGTTATCTCTGAGGCCTCAGCTCAGCAAAGTTTATAAGCAGTTCCATAACTTTAAGTACAGGAATATTCCTGTTGATTTCAAGGAGTACATTGAACCCAGTATTGCTCAACAACATTGACTAGATCCTCCGCTGATGTATCCCTATTGATTTCAGTGGAGTTATACTGCTTTACACCAGCTGGACATCTGGCTCTACTGTAAATTTTATAGGAAAAATCAGTCCGTTTGACTGTAACAGAGATACTGCATCAGATAGACTGTAACCGACTGACGGCCGCTACATCTTCACAGTCATCATTACCCTACACACTGAGATGACCCAGGACTCTGTAGTTGTGAGCCGAGAGAGCTCAAACTCTACTACCGCAAAGGCAAAGGCCCCTAGCCCTAGAGCTAAAGGCAAGTCTCATTTCACATTCACTAAAGCAGATTTGACATTCAACCCAGGAGAAAGCAACATCATTTTTTTAAAAGTTAACTGAATATTTTTGAACATCAACAAAGGTTCGTTTTGGTATTGGATTGAGTTCTCCTTGAAGGTTTGGGCAACTTCTTATTATAGTTGGCAGAATTATATCGCTAAATAGATGTGGGTCCAGAAAATGACACAAAGGGAAAAGACGGATTAGCCCAGTTTCCTATACCTCTGGTAAATTCATTTTTGTATCATTTGGTCCAAAACGACACCAAGACACTTTGCCACAAGTGGCAGAAAACTTCATGTGGGAGCTGGTTAAGTGGGGGATCCATTCTCCCCAAGAGCCAGGAGCTATTTTTTACCCCACAGCAGTCCCGCCGGTTGCAGGACAGCTGAGTGTGATGCCAGGCTAGTGAATATGCAATTCCAACTAAATTGTAAGCTCTACAATCATGTATGCACACAGGGATGGCCCAGGAACACTGTGAAGATCTCACGGAGGTACTCTGCAATCCTTAGCAGAGGGTTTCTGAGGAGGGCTGCTTTATTTCTTCCACCATGGTAGGACACTTTCCCATTTTTAATGCTGGCATACTATAGTGCACTGCCCCATAAAGACCAGATCTGCATACAGATACTTGCAGTATCTTCTCCCTTACCACCTCTGTTACTCTCAGGGGGTTGATGTCACATATGGTCACATAGAGGAGATGGAGGAAGTTTTCATCACAAATGCTCATACTGCAAAGAACAAAGCATGTGGTCCCCCACCTATGGTGATTTCTGGGTTACTCAATCACAATTTCCCTAACATGCTAGGGGGTTGGTTGGCAGAGATCAGCATTAAGCTCAGAATCTGCAACTCCAGGGCAACTACTACCAGCAAGTTTAAGCTGATGGAGAGATGGGCATGGACAAAGACAGCAATTTGGGAGGCTTAACATTGGTCCCTGGTCTCAAAGCAAGGTCCATGTTGCTAGTGTAAATGGGTATTTTCCACCTGTCCTTCCAATGTGGGTGGCCATATGAAGAACTTTGATGGGCAAGACTGTTGTGCTTTCCCAGACAAGCTGCCTTGGTTTCTCCCCTCTGAATTTTATCACACCTTGTGCCCAAAGCTAAATGATTTTTCTGTTCTTCCAGTTGCTTTATTTTTGTGCAATAAAAGTCAACGTTTTGAGAACGAATTGGTCTTTATTTACACTGATCATGAGGGTTTGGGTGCACAAAGTTCCTGGAAAGTGGCCTTCCATGTTCAAAAGTTCTGCAGCCACTGCTCATCATCTCATAGCTACATAATGATGTGATCCAAGTCAGTGTTTGTTTCCCGGGACCAGAAATGGCCCTTCACTACGGTTCAGCTGCTGAGCGACTGCCAGCAGCAACTGGAAATTGTTTTGTTCTAAGGCTTGCAGAAAACCTGCTTGAATGACATTGCAATGCCCCGCGTGGCAGCTCCTGTCTTGATGAGAAAAATACGGCAGGATAAGACACATAGTGTTTGTAATGCTCACAACAAGAATGCACAGCTGGGCAGGCTAAGGCATCTGTCTGACTAAGCCAAGCTTTCAAAAAAAGGTGCAAGCCAGCATGTTTGCCCTTTATATCCAGTAGGGAGGAGGAAACTGAATCATGGGAGGCCAAAGCCAAGTTCTCATTACTCCTTGGAATGATGTTTCGGTCCCATGAGACATTGCAAGCCCTTCACATAACCTCTGTGGCCAGTTGCACTGTGGGACACCTACCCACAGTGCATTCCCTGCACATCAATGTAAGCATTGCTGCTGAGAATGCACTCCGTTGACACAAGGAACATAGCATGAGTCTACCTGCCTGACTTAATTACTGCGACAGTGGCTGGATGTCAAGTTACATTGCTGACTTAACTTTGTAGCGTGGACATGCCATTTCCCTGATTATTTCCGTAATGACCTATGCAAACTTTTTACCAATAACTGAGAAACTATATCAAAGATACGCAATAACCCAATGACATAAGGCAAAATGCAGTCACTGTGCTATTTCTTTAGTGAATCATTTATCACTGTGATTAGATTGATTAAGACACTGATAAGCATTTGTTTCATAAGCAACAAACTGTTGCTTTATATTCATAGCCTCTGGTGAGCAGCTTTTAAGGCTCATTTGCAAAGCTTTCCTGCTCATTACAGATAAACATTCTCTGTTTGATATTGTTTTTGTTGAGAAAGATTCGTAAATTACATTATTAATCTCTCTTGGAAGGAAAGAAGCTGTTTTCTGTTTGTTAAGAGAAGTGAACTTGTTAGGTGACATAATTTTTGAGGAAGTAGAGCACTAAATGCATGTTATATTTCAATTAATTTCCTAGAGGAGAATGTTTAAATTCTTCCTTCAAAATGAAAATTGGTGTAAGCTCTTCCCCAAAATAATAATATAAAAAGAACAATGATCATGCAACTCACAGGTCATGTGCACATGTTTACGTTGCTTTTTGCCCTCTTGTATTTCTGTGTTGCTTGTTTGTATCTGTTTTGATTATTAGCGCTTTTTAAAACAGTGATCTTGATTTCATTCCCATTTACACAATGGTTGGTATTTTAAATAACTATCTTCCTCCTAAATTAGAGAAAGAATTGTATTTCAGACACATTAAAAAGGGGCCTGAATTTTTCCTCAGAGTTTGAATTGATTGAATTGAAACATTTAGTACGTAAGAGGAGTTAATGTTAATTTCTATTTTTCCATGCGTCTCTAGCCTGACCTATTATGCATTAAATGATTCTTTATTAATATCACTTTAGTATAATAAAATTGTAAGAACTTTAAAAACTAAACACAAATTTTATGTTTCCATCATTGATGTTGTTTGTTTACTTTTTCTATATCATTCACACTGGATAATAAAATAAACTAATGAATTAACTGCTCTCTATAGTCAGTTTCACTTGCTACTGCCTAGTCCAGTCCTGCTGTGCCTGGGTTTTCAATGTCAAAGGGAAATATTTTAAACAAAAAAAAATTCCATTAGAATAAACATAAAAAGGTCAGACAATAAGAAAAAAATTATCTTAGATAAAAAAAATCTGGTTTTGCTTTAAAAAAACCTAAACGTGGCTCTCTCAGCCCTTGACATGTCTCTTTGGCCAAGTACGGCTTATTTGCACTCCTAAGTTATAATTAAAAAAAAAACTTTATAAAAACAGAGCTAGAAGGTAACACATAACAAATAATCTTCAGATTCCAAAGTGTTAAGCAATCGGCAGAAACAAACAAGAGTGACAGAGCAAACAGGGAATAACTGACTGACTGATTTAGGACAGGAAACAAAACCAGAAAAACAAACAGACAAGGGAAAACAACAAAAGATCAAACAAAGTAAACAAGTGGCTGTCCTGCCCTGCCTAGTATTTGAGAGTTCACCTGGGATCCACCTGTCAAATATCTGTGAAAGGCTCTCAAGTTCCATGAGTGTCATCTTTGCAAAAATAGTTTTAGTTTGCATGTTCGGATTCTTAGTGCAATGATAGCGCCTGAATGGCCGACAGAGAAGCCGCAAAAAACCATACTGTCATAGAAATGGCAGAGTCAGTCAAAAGCCAAAGATGGGAAAATGTCAAGTGGGGACAATTACTTGCATTGGTGTTATAGCCGTATTGGTCCTAGCAAACGTGTGAGGCGGGTGAGTTAATATATTTTTTCAGACCAACTCCTGTTGGTGAAAGAGACGAACTTTTAGAGCTCCATTACCATTCTTATGGCAAAAGAGAATCACTGTGTAAGGAGGAACAACTGTCCTACTCATCACCATGTTAGAGGTCATAATATAGCTTGTTGCTCCTAAAAATCACCCAAGACCTGTGTTGTCAGTTTTCTTGAACAATTTCTGGAGGAAACAAAATGTTGACAGGAGGCACTGCATCAAGTAATGTGCAAGTGTTTGTCGAGGCTTCCCACATTCACATCTGGAGTCATTCCACAGCTTCCCCTTGGTCATATTGTCACCAGTCTTTGCACCCTAGCTCCCACTTGATTTAGAGTATAAATCTGCGTTTTTGTTTGAGTTCAGTGCATGAAGGGAGGTGTTCTGAAGGAACCAGGTTCTCTAAGACCAAAGACACCTTCCATCATTTGGTTACTTGCAGTCCATTTGCCGTCATCCATGGTGGTATTTCGTGGCAAGGGATGTTCAGAGGCAAACCCCATTCTGGACTTCAGTCTCTTGGATGATGGACTGTGTCCATGCAGTAGATGTTTTGGATCATGCAACTGTTTTTTTTCCCCCTCCCTTGTCCTCACTGATGTTTGGACAGTTCCCACCGGGCAATATAGTAACAGGGTGTGAGTTGGTTTCAAAGTCGCTATGATGAGCCTACAAGAGTGACTGAGTTCAGTGTCAATTTTGTGTGCATAGTTCAAGTGTGATCAAACTGTAGCACAGTACTATGAAGCTAAATAACAGAGTCAGACTGGTTCCTAAGAGCGTTTTAGAGTCAGTTCCCTATTTTGTGTTGGCCAGGTTTTGAAATGCAGAATTCCTGGAGTTCACTTTCTTTTTCAGGTTCGTGATGTGCTCTTTCAATGTCAGAATTCATTCTGAGGTGAACCCACCCCCCGCCGCCACCAGGTTCATAGTGCTCAAGGACTGCACCATCTCATAATATCTGGAGTTTTTACTTTGCCTACTGCGGTTCAGGTGAAGAGTACACTCACTTGTGTCTTACTAGGATGCCATTCATCTGCAACAGAATTTTCCTGAGTACCCTCAGGGAGCCATATAGAATATGCTCAGTGTCCTCAAATCTTTCCAATTGCATGGTGATACAAAGACCATCTGCATAAATGAATCTTCACACATCGGGGAATTCCAGTTAGTCATTGATGTAGACATTAAACACCAAAGAATAATAGCACTGAACCTTGAGACAATTCATAGGGTTGAGTATACCACAGAGTTTTCTGCCTGTCCATCTCAACAAAAAAGCATTGATTCTTGAGCAGGGAGGGAGACGACATGTGCCATCTTCCTAGTCCTCAGAATTCTTACCAATTTCAGTAGAAGTGAACAATGACGAAGTTGAGCAGTTCACCAGCACACAACACTTAAGGCCCTTAAATAAACATACGTGACTTTATTGTTCATGAATTAAGCCATCTGATCTATCTGATGTGAAGAAATTATTCACTGCATCGAACCATTTTTTCTATTGGTGAATTTTTTTTATTATTCTTATTTTGTTCATTATTCATAACTGTCTGAGTAGTTTTATGATCATGTCAAAGCCTGTGTATAATATTTTATTAACTGTTCATAATGCAATCCTTAGAATACTCAGGATGCAGAACTCTGTATTCTATTGTGTGATTGGTTATTTAAGTCACATGATATGGTTTTTGTTCCCTGGTTGGATGATGTAATCTTTATAAAGAGGAGCAGCATCTAGTGAAATGTTTAGGGCACTTATTCTTTCAGAGAGATGCCACAGACATGTTAGTGAAGTGACATAGGTCATAAATAGGCCTAGGAATTTTTAGGACATTCGACAACTCTTTTTGTCCTCTTTTGAGCAAGAAAAAATAACATTATATTTACATTCACTTCAGATACAAAAGTAGTTGGTTCCTTCCTGACTGAGTTAGAAAGACAGATATAAGCCATATCTATGAGTTGTCTAGCAGATTGGACATGGAATTATCTCTCACCACATCCCCACCAAGTAACTGAATTTATAGTGTGAAGATACTCATTTGTGCTTTAATATGCTTGTTCACAAACAAATATGCTCACCCATGTATGACAACTCATATTCACACAAATGAAAGCGCCTTCCCAAACATCCACACAACCAAAACCTAGTCATACAAATGTACACAGAAAAGCAAACCAAAAAGTGGTTTTGTGGGACTGAACTGCTGGTTGGATTTAGCCCGTGTATTTGAGAACACATCATTCCACTCTTTATCACCTCTGTTCATGGAAAGTGCCACCTCAGTCTATCTGAAGGCTAAAGTCCCCTATTGTTCATAGAATAGGTACATTATAGGCAGCAACAGTACAAGTTTCTCCATACCGTGACCCTGCATTGTTCCTTAATCATTATGGGTAGGGACAACCTTTAGAAGAGAGGATGTAGCGCAGTTTCCATTCTATCTTTTGCCCCACTGAGACTGAAACCTCTAACCTGTATCACATAGGCCACTGAATGGTCACCGGGGGATGGTAAAAACTTATCTACCAACAAGGCAACATTCAAATGAATGAACTAGAGATGAAAGCTTCTGTGTCTCATACCAATCTCATGAGCCATCCCATGAAATAGTGATATACCATTCTAACTATTGACCAATCAAAGATACTGGATGTCAGACTCTGAAGTGTGTGGCCTAATGCTAGATGACTAACTTTAGTAACCCCGCTTAGAAGAGAGGGCCGCTAGAACTATTTATGGTAAGGTAAAACAGCTGCATCCTGTTTTACTATAGCTTGATGTGCAGTGGGCAAGACCTGTTCCTTGCTGTGACAGTGAGATAGGCAAAGCAGAGCTGAGCCCCAATTAAGAAAGGAAAAGTGGAGCCTGCTGAGTAAGCCTGCACTTAATTGTCCAATAGGGAGCAGCTATTGCTAACCTTGCTAGCCAGCGGCTACAAAGGACTCACAAAAAGGAAGTTGGGAGAGGAGGAAGTGACAGAAAGGGAAAAGCCCAAGAATAGGGAGGAGGGCAAGCTCCCCTCAGTTGATGGCTGAGGCACCATAAGCCCCTGAAGCCATTAAGCTGGACACTTTGTAAACAGAAGGTGGTGGGCAAGCAACCTGTAAACAAACCTCACTGGTGGAAGCATGAAGCCAAGGTCTGTGAGTGGTTTGTTGGTGCAGAGGACTTGAGCAACAGGAAGGCCCTGCGTGAACCTGTTACGCCCTCTCACATTTATGCTTTGGTAGAAAAGGGATGAAGTCCCTTTGAACGTCACTAAATTCTAAGGGCAGGGGGCTGAATTCACTGTTAGTATATCGCAACTTCTGGTGTAAATTAGGAGAGAGGACCACATTGGCTGCAGAAAGTCTGGTTGAGCAGAGCCCAAAAAAGGATGGTGCAGCCTGCAAACGTGATCAATTGATATTAACCAGGAAGAAGAAAAGATTTATTTTAAAAAGAAACAAACCTTGATCAAACCCAGAGAAAACAGACAATTTCACTAAAGCTGCAGAGCAATGCAGTCTCTGTTGCAATGCACTGGCGCAGTTGAATTCACTGCTGTAAAGACAGCTCACTGTACATCAAAGGGTGTTTCTTCTTTCTCTTGTCTCCTGTTCTATCACCAGAATGCAGGGAAGAGGAATGGGATGGAACTAAGACAAGAGCTCTCCTAATTCTTCTTCATACCACGTAATGCTTTCCAGTGGGAGGACAGCTAGAGATGTGCTTAATCTGGAGACCTATCCTGCAAAACATAATTCACATGAAGAATCTTTACTCCTCTAAGTAGCCCTGGTGACATCAGTGCAGGAACGCTAATGGGCCAGGCTACCTATCTTAAGTACTGATATGGTCTCCATTATTATAATATTTGAGCACCTTCCAATCTTTAATGCATTTGTCCTCCCAAGACCTTTCTGAGGTAGGGAAGAGCTATTATTTTATAGATAGGAACTGAGGCACAGAGCAACTAAGTAGTTTGCCCATAACAGAGCAGGACAGCTCCTGAATCCTAAACTAGTGACCTAACCATTAAATCTTCCTTCTTTCTGTAATCTTCCCTTGCACAGTCCATGGAGCAAAAGGAGTTGGTCAAAGACCAATTGCAAGAAACAGTCCATGGAAGCAGGGTCTGTAAAACCTTTGCTGTCTCCAGGGAATACATCACCTCAAAAAGGGTAGGGAAATGGTGGAGACATGGGCCTTGTCCATTTCTGCTCTGGCTTGAAGAGCAGGGTTTATGAACAGAGGAGTATTCCCTATGTACACTGATCAGTGGGAGTGGTGGTGCCTACTAAGAAACAATCTCTCCTAAGAGTAGAGAAGCTGCCTGCTATACAGAGCTTTGTGCAAACAGCCTAACTTAGCACCCAGAGAAGATGAAACACAAACAGTAGTGAATAGGTACTGGGGAATTGTAGACTGTGCCTGATGGGATGTTATGAAGCTCTGGTTATGCACAGCCAGCTGGAAACGGACCCAGAATAATGCAACTTTCTTGCAACGACCTCAACCATGGCATGATACCTGACCATCAGTTACTTCTCCTGCGGGTTTATGTGGCCTTGTAGAAATTGCTCGTCATTTTAATGGATGCATTAATGAAACTGAAGCCATCCCTCTGTAGCTGGAAAGATAGGTGCAAGCTTGCAGTGAAAGGCAGCTTTGCCGATGGAACGGCTTAGCTAAGGGTGTCAATGAGTGAAGTGTTCTCCCCCTCTACAGAGCTCAGTACTTAGATACACTCTCTTTTGTGCTAAAAATAACGAAGGGCGTATTTGGAAGAAATCACAATAGATGAGCTGATACATTATTGATAGAAATTTCAAGCAGCCTGCCAATCTGTTTTGTAGTGTGGTTGAATCTCAATTTTTAATGAAGCTACCTATGAAAATCTGATGGGGGTGAAAACCATGACCTCTAAATGATACTGTGTAAGAGTTCCCATCACATAGCTGAACTGCACTCCTTTCACATCACGTATGAGTTTTACCTTAACTTGACCTTACAGTTTACAGGCAAAGGGGACAATACAATTAGGTACAATACCTTGACTCAGACAGGAAAGATGGAATTAGAGAGATGCAACAACTCTGAAAGAAGACTAAACAAACTGGCTCAGTTCAACTATTGTGTAGAGTTTCCATCATGGATATACTGACTAATACACATCCTATGTGACAACACACCTCCAATTTATTGAGCACTTGTTTAATAAAACAATTTTTGTACAAAGAAATCCTTGGGAGTCACTTTGCTAAGTGCATCAAAACCGGAACACTATGAGAAGGAAGCACATTGAATACCCAGAGATGACAGGCAGAGACAGGTTTGAAAACTTTAGTTTGGGTTGGGAAAATCCAGTCCTGGAGCATCATATCTCTTTATCACGCAAGAACTGAGAACTGAAACACTGGGTGTTACTGGATGTTTCACAGGCTCAGACCCCTAGTAAACAAACTATTCTCATTTGCTTGGGGTTGTGATAACATCACTGAATATTCTCAATTATCCTCATTGCCCTTCTTTTCCCCTCATTTCTTAAAGCAAGAAAGAAAACAAATGATGGATTCTCTGCACCCTGCAGAAGCTCACATGAAAGCATTACTTGCGATGGAACTGAAAACATATTTGTTTATTAAAAAAATTAAAGTAATGAAAATAGTCTAATTCGGTAACTATTGCTATATTAATAAAATGATATTCAATGGGCGGACCTGAAATGTTATTAATCACCACGAGGCAAAAGAGAAATATCGCTGGGGTAAATTCAGCAATTTAGTGTTCTGAGCTAGCACATGATGAATGGAAACTGGTACATATTGTACAATAATACATATTTTGTACAATAAAAATATGTTACTGATAACAGGGAAACCATGGCAGTACGAGCTAGCTACTTGGCTCTCTAGCAACCTTGTATTTGAACCCATGCTGTTGTGGCTTCACTGCTCCTTGAGCCAAGCTGGTTAGAAGAAAGCTAGCTCTAGTATGTCTACACATGCTGCAACCACATCTCTGATTATACTGTGGACATACCCAAATTCATATATAGATTAAGGACCAAATTTAGCCCTTGCAAAAATAGGTGAAGCTCCAGTGAAGTGTATCTGCATTGATTTGCTTTAACAGTTTGCCCTAATTCTATGATTTGCACTGTATTCATTTTCCTCTCATTCATCTGTAGTTCTCCATCTTCAAGCGTCTGACGAGGTGAGATTTTCTCCCATGAAAGCTCATGCGATATATAAATTTGTTGGTCTTCATGTGCCCCTAGACTCCTTGTTTGTTTTTCTGAACTAGACTGACATGGTTACCCCTTTGGAACTGGACAAAATGTGGAGCCTTTTAATGGAAATTAATAAATGAGTTTACTCAGGCAGAATGATAACATACTATAACCTATACATCTAATAGTAATTGACATGGGGGAATAATACTTATTATTTTAATAACATATTTCATTGGGTTACATTAATTTTTTTAAGTACTACTTCTGTGGCATGTACCATCAATCTTCCCTTAACCCAGGATAAGAGAGGCAGTAACAATGGAAGGACAAAGGTAGGGGAAAAGGAGGAGTGGAAGAATGGCTGGCATTAGAAGAAAAAGAAGAGGAAAAATATTTAATAATTGGCAACATTAGAAAAAACTTGGCCTTTTGTTTTGTTTAATTGTTCCAAGTTCACAGAATCATAGAAGATTAGGGTTGAAAGGGATCTCAGGAGGTCCTCTAGTCCAAAACCCTGCTTGAAGCAGGACAAACTCCAACTAAATGATCCCAGCCAAGGCTCTGTCAAGCTACATCTTAAGATCTCTAAGGATAGAGATTCTATCATCTCCCCTAGGTAACCCATTCCAGTGCTTCACCACCCTTCTAGGGAAAACGTTTTCCTAATATCCAAGCTAGACCTACCCCATTGCAATTTGAGACCATTGCTCATAGTTCTGTCATCTGCCATCATACAGAACAGCCAGCTCCATCCTCCCTAGTAACCCCCCTTCAGGTAGTTAAAGGCTGCTATCAAATCTTCCCTCATTCTTCTTTTCTACAGGCTAAACAAGCCTAGTTCCTTCAGCCTCTCCTTATAAGCCATGTGCCCCAGACTCCTAATCATTTTTGCTGCTCTCCCCTGGACTCTTTCCAATTTGTCCATAGCCTTCCTGTAGTGGGGGGCCCAAAATTGGACACAATACTGCAAATGAGGCCTCACCAGTGCCAAATAGAGAGAAATAATCACTTCCCTTGATCTGTTAGCCGTGCTCCTACTCCTGCAGCCCCACATGCCATTAGCCTTTTTGGCTGTTGACTCATATCCAGCTTTTTGTCCACTGTAACCTCAAGTCTTTTTCTGCTGAACTGCTGCATAGCCAATCCCCAGTCTGTAGCAGTGCATGGGAGACTTCCATTCTAAGTGCAGGACTCCACTGGTGGGACTCCATAGAGGTCAGTGGGAGTCTGAGGGCGTGTTTATACTGCATGACTCCACAATTTACATTACACACAGCTATATAATGATAATAAATGTATTATTACAGAAAACGATCACTAGGGCTATGTCTACACTTACAAAAGCTAGTTCGAATTAGTTAATTTGAACTAACTAATTCGAACTAATTTTAGTTAGTTCATATTAACTTAATTCGAACTAGCATGGCCCCACTAGAATGCTAGTTCGAACTAGCCATGTCCATGCAGGGCACTTGCTTAGTTCGAATTAGTCAGTTGCATGAAGGTCAATCTGCCGGTTACTTCGAACTAAGCAGTTAGTACGAACTAATATGGCCACATTGACTTAATTTGAACTAACTATTTCAAATTAAGGGTTAATTCGAACTAAGCAATTGAATTTATTAGTTCTAATTAAGGAAGTCCTTTATTGAAACTAATGAAAGCCTAGTGTGGCCAAGGCTTAAGTTAGTTCGAATTAAACTTCCTTAATTCGAACTAACTTGCAAGTGTAGACATAGCCTATGAGACAGCTGCCACTGGGGACTGGATGAGGGACCTCCAAAGCTGAAAGAATCTGTCACTACAGCTGGAGCTAAGTAGCCAGCCTCTGTAGCTGAGACTGTGTACCCAAAACACACAATGTCCAATCAGTTATATACTACCACTAGCCAGAGTAACACTCCTCCTGAGTATCTGAGGCATTTCACATCCTGAACAACAAACCCCCACATACATGACAGCTGTCACCTTGGCCGACAGTGGGAATTGAAACACGTAGTTCTACAGATATGAGTACAGGGCTCTACATATTAAAGCCAAAGACACAAGCCCTGCAGCTGGGGACTGTAACAAATGTGTTTCTTTCTTTGGTGTGACACACGGGAAGCAATACATACATGCCCAGGGGGTTGCAAACTATATTATATCTTCTGACCATGATACCGCAGTGTACTAGGTGCGTGGTAAAATACCATGGCAGGTATTTTGCTCGTTTTTATGAGGGATCATGCATTTGATGTGAAAAATTAAAATACAGTGTGGCCTCAGTAAGGATTGGATCAAGCCCTGAAACTTATCTGGCCAGAATGTAATTAGTTCATGGGAGGGAAGAAAAGGAAACCTTGATCTACAATCCTTACAAAACACCCTGCCTTACAAACACTGGCTCATGCTTACTGCCAGGACTACTTGTGGAAGTAAGTACTACTCACTGCAAGTAAGGGCTGCAGAATGAGCTACTAAACTTAAGGACACTGGCTGGGTTTGGGAGGGATTTTCCTATTAATTTTTGAGGGTTGACTTTCTCACAATCAGATATTGGGACAATCTACAGTTTCAGGTCCACTGCCCGCCCACCTGCCTGAAGCGAGAGAGTTAAACATGATGCTCCTGATAATTTGTGTGTTTCTCATGCAGTTCTGTTTACCTCAGAGAATAGCTTGGATTCATGTGGTGGCTCATCTATTTGTTTCCCAGGAGTGTCCTCCTCATCAGGTACAAATGACTTCTTGTTCCCCCGTCCCGTCTGCCTCCTTGGTGACGGACAGATGAGAACTGTTCTCTGTGCTCTGGGACTCTAATGTGATCTGGGTCATGTTTGTGACAGGAGGGGTGGGGGGAGGAATATAAGAGTTAACACTATGAGAACTAAAATTTCTTTGGAGAAAAGTGTTTGTGTATGTTTCAGTGATAAATGCTATTCACTCCCAGCTGTTATACCATCTGTGATTCAGGGAAAACTTGTAAAAAGGTGAGATACAAATTTAAAAAAAAAACAAAAAAACAACAAAAACGACTCACTTTCTTTGGCAGAATAAATTAAGAACACATGATTAGAAGAAAAAAGATTCTAATGTTGTGTTTGGTAACTGGGTTACTTCTGTCAAAAAGATATGGAACACCATATAAAGGCTTTATACTATGTACACTCTTCACAACCAGATTCTGCTCTCAGTGGCTATGTCTACACTTGCTAAAATTAGTTCGAATTAGTTAGTTTGAACTAACTAATTTGAACTAATTTTAGTTAGTTCGAATTAGCTTAATTCGAACTAGCATGGCCACACTGGAACGTTAGTTCGAACTAAGCAAGCACTTGCTTAGTTCAAATTAGCGATCCCCATTCATTTCAATGGCCAGTTAATTCAAACTAAGAAATTAGTTCGAATTAACATGGCCACATTAGTTAGTTCGAACTAGTTAGTTCGAATTAACTCTTTAGTTCCAATACCCTATTCAAACTTATTAGTTGATCCCATTTCAGTCAAAATGGGGCACAGATTCACTGAGAGGGTCCATGACCTCATTGAAGAACCTATTGAAAAATTTGATCCTGCTCCAAAGGACATCAATTGAAGTTATGTCACTGACGCCAAAGGCAGCAGGATTGGACCCCTAGTTAAAAAAACTCCAAAACCAAGCAAGTTTTGCATAGTCTGGTGTTTTGTTACAAACATTTCATACAATTACAATTAATTCTATTCGGGGAGGAGAGCGGGGGGGGGGGGGGGGGGATGGGCGGACGGACACTTGTCTCAGTCAAGTGATTTTTTTAAAAATAAGCCCAATAAGTTATTCCTATTGCTCTGGTGGTGGTACACCTGCCTTGCCTGCATTACCTACTTGCGTGCCTAGAAGGGAATCCTGTTGATTTCATTTTCTCCTTTTTTTCTCTCCATCTGAAAATAGAATCTATGATTTCCATCATTTCCACTTAGATAGAAATATGTTGTGAAAGGTAATTTTATTGCAGAGAAATAATCTTCCTAATGTCAGCCATTATTTCACTCTCAGTGTGACAACTAGGTAAGTGTTGGAAATCACTGTATATTTCAACTAAAGTATCTTGACAACACAAACGAAGAGGAAAAAGGCAGTCTTTTTGTTAATGAAAACTGCACTGTTATTTTGGTCTATAATGGAGAGATTCATGTAAATGATTGCCTGTCGTCTACACTAAAGAAAAACAGCAAAAAACAGCAAGCAGAAGTGATTTTTTCCCCTTCTTGAATACATTCTTATCTTTCATCATCATCCCTTTTGTAATGCACTGCCTCTGATATAATGCTCCCAGGCTTCTTTAGTAAAATACATTCAATCCTATATGGATACCAGGAATGGCATTACTAGAACAGTGGCACCTACTGGGATTTTAGTCATCAACTAATTTAAGGATAATACCACCTGGTTTATAGAGCTACAAACATTTAGTTTGTAATATGATGGGCTAGATTCACCTTAGTCCATGCACCTCCTGAACACTAGCAAGGCATGCTGTGTGCCATGATAGGGGATTTCCTCCCTTGGTAGGGATCAAATGGTGTCCTTCCACGGCCCTAAAGAGCTCTGCTGGTTTGACACACCTTCCCCACTATTTTCCAATTGTAACTCAATGAACGGCACGACAGACAAAAGATCAGAAGAGCTGACTGAAATTAATTTTTTCCACTGTTGTTTGTTGTTGATGATATATCAAATCTTAATAGAAAAGGGAAAATTGTCGAGGAAATTTTTCAGTTTTTTCCTCAGTTCCAGAGCTCGTCTGAAATTTTCCATTTTAAGAGAATTTCACTAATATTTTGGAAAAAAAGAACAGTTTAAAATATATTTTAAATAATGTTAGTTTTTTTAAATTGCTTTTTCAGCTCCTTTTAGCTATTAGGTTTCATGGTGGACCTAGATTGGTGAGGGTCAAACTAGTTAGGAATACAAACCTGGGTTTCTGGGAGTAGCTGGGTGGCAATGACTGAACCATCAGCAGGTAACACTAGTTCTGAGAATGTTTGGATTGCTTATTGCTAGTGAGACACCAGCCATCTTGGGTTTTGTCTGTGATAATTCGTGTCCCATAACTTTATCATCTTAACTCAATCAACATTTTGTCTGCTGTGGGCAGCATTTTGTCTGCTTTTCTCCATCAGTAAGAATAGCACTGACTCTTTGAAGGTACACTTTCAGTTCATTATGCTAGCTCCAATGGAAACAATTTCCATCAATATTAATGCAAGTCCTACAGTGAAATCTCCATGCAACACAGTGAAAAATTCACCTCTTCCTTTTTTTGATTTGGTTCATTTTCCTTGTGTCACAGCTTTTGCTCTGCTTAAAGCTATTGGGTTCAAGGATGGACACTAGACAGAATCTTGACCCAAGCTTGTAAGTAGTAAACCTTGACGGCAAGACTTTCAGCACAAAGAAAGACTGTCAGAATTGTCTTGAGAAACTAAATTAGTAATATTTGACACCATTGATTTAAAGGCCACCAAGGTGGGTGAGGTCATTAGTGCAAGAGCATATGAAGAATCAAATGAAGAGAAACTATCTCCAGGTTTGGAAGGTGCTGTGTCTGGGACAAGTCTACAAATTCAGACTATTGTTTTATGAACTTATACAGTCCCTGTAGCAGCATCTCAGGAAGCATTTATGGAAGGGAGTCCAAAATAAAACTCAGAGGGCCAAATTCTGCTCTTTGTTACATTACTGTAAATCCAGATTAACTACACAGGCGCTAATAATGTTTTCTAACACTTAAATCTCTATTTGCTTTGGTGTATTTTAGGTCCTCAATTTGTTAGTCTTTGGTTTTCTCATTACTAAGAACTGGACATTGCTCACAATCTTGTTTTGTCCCTTATTTATTACTGCTGCTAATTTTATTGGCATTTAAAGGCATGTATGGGAGATGAAGACCCATTTGTTAGCCAGTTCTGTGGAAAAGAAAAATTGGCCTATATGCAAGGGCAGTATATTAGGGCTAGAAAAGAGACTTGGCTCATAATTTTGATTCCAATGTCTTTGGAAGATGATGGGTCTTTGACTAGCCACGGAAGGCAAATAGAGCTTCAAGCACTGGTTCTTTTAAAGCCATTTCCATACAGCTTGCTTTATTATTCACAACATGATCACACAACAAAAAATACTATGTAGATTTTAAACATCTTGGGCAAGAACTTTCTGTTCTGTACAATATATAATAGCTGTGTGGCGGTCACCAAGTATGTTCATAATACCACAGGCCATTGCATACTATCCACTTGCTGTCTGTCTGCCAATCACTTAAAAAAGAAACCATTGGTAAACTGCCTCTGGTGCAGATGTAAAGGGTTGACTGTATTGCTCGTGGCAAGTGTTTTAGTGTTCTTTGTTTTTATTGGTTAATAATCCTTGCCTGTTTTTATTGGTTAATAATCCTTTCCTCTTTTCCTCACAAGTAAACCAGGCTGTGATTTGTGGTGGACTAGAAACTGAGAGGCAAATCAAATTTCAGAATGTTGGAAAGGTCCAAACAGTTGAGTCCATGGCTGTAATTTCTAGCGTGTGATCATTAGAATTATGTAGCTGCAGTCTGATGGCAATTTAAGACAAAAAGGGGCAATAGGTTCATCGCTACATCCACACTTGAACAATGATTTAATACTAATCTGTGCAAAGTCACCAGTTCCTCTTCTCTGAAGGACCTGATCCTTCAGATCATACTCAGAGGAGTAAATCCTTACTCCTGCAAATAGTCACAGATGTCAAAGGGACTACTAACACCAATGAATGCTACTATTGAGCAAAGGTTTGTATCAGCCCCAAATAGTGCTACTTTTTTTTTAACTTTAGATTTTCAGGGATCAGTTGAGAATCCTCCCACCTGCCAGGGCTGGAGCTCCATCTCAAACTAGAATGTCTTCACTGCACCTTTATAGCCCCACAGACAGAGCCACATTAGCCTGACATGGGCCAGCCGCAGGACTTTTATTGCAGTGTAGGCATATTGTAAGGGACTCCCTGGTCTGCATTAGAGGACGTAGCAAGAATACCCATTCCATAAGGAACTCTACAAGGGATTGGATTTATTCCCAAACAGGTAGAAGGGATACACTCATGGGTACAATTCTTAAGGAGATGCAGCATGCTTTGCCTGCCACTGCAGTGAGGGCAGAAGAGAGGGTCATGTCCCCATCTCATTCTTTCTTGCCCCTTTTGGGATGGCTAAGGCTGTTCGTCTACTGCCACATGCCAGAAGCAGTCCATGAACTCAGGAAAATATAAGGGCTGCAACTGTAGCCAGCTTCCTTGTGCATAAACTCTCTCACCCCTGCAGGAGCCGTCCCTTAAAGTTGAAATCTACATGATACAATCTTTACTCATGTAAACAGTCCCACTTCAGTGGTGAAAAGTGCATTGTAAGAATGTGTTGCGTGGCTGACTAGAGAGAAGTTAATACCGCAAAAAGTTTTCCAGCATATTCAGTATTTGAATTTAAATATTAATTTGCTCTGCCTTTTTCCATAAATATTTAGACAATTGAGTTTTATTTGGTACTCATGAAAAATGAATGTTAAACGCTTGCACTTAAGTGCTCCTGAGTGGCAAATGTCAAAGGTCCACACACTGGAACTAGTATATTTTACATGGTACAGGGGAGTACCTGACACAGTAGTAGGTGAAGGCTCCCCAAATACCTTGCCAGGAGCTTCCGCATGGCAGAAGTTACACTCATTGAGTCAAGAAACTGAAGCCATACTGTGTGACTCATGTGACTTACCAAAACAGCTCAAGGTTCAAATTTCAAGTGCTGAACCAGCCCTTGCAAGTGAAGGGGCCCTACAAATGTAAAGGAGAATTGCAGCTTTAATTCAAAATACAATAAGCTTCTAGGATGGGATTTACCTGTTGAACTTCAATGGATGTTAGGCACCTAACTTCCACGGGTGCTTTTGAAAATTTCACTCCTAGCTTCAAAGAGTCTTGAAAATGTAATGGGGTTGAAAATCTGTCATGGAATTTTGCCTAAAGATCTCAGGTTATTCATAGTCCTATCACAGCCACCATTGTCATAGGTCCCTTGATTTTTATTGGAAGGCAGCAGCTCAGTTCATAACTGCAAGGGGCTGTGCTATTATCATATGAAGAACAAGGCAAGTTGTCTAGCAACTGGTTGCTTGCGGCTGAGCCATCTTCTCTGCTGAGCTACCAATGAGATTCTGGCCACTACAACCAAGGGGTGGCTCAGAAGTATGTGGGGTAGTGTAGCCAATGGGCTAAGCCAGCGACTAATCCCAGTGCTGACACAGACTCCCACCGTGGCCTTGGTCATGTCACATAGGTATGCTGTTTCCAGAAGTCAAACCGGTCAGTGGCTCCTTCAAGCAGCCACGCTGCAGGGGTTGCAAAAAACCAAGACAAAACATTATTTTGTGAAGATAAGAGCAACAGAGAAGCAGACCCTGAAACCAGATACATTTCAGGGGCCCTATTTGTTTGTAAAAACAGAGATCATGGTGTTCATTCATATCGTTCAGAAAGTACCATATCATGGTGAAGAGAAGTCAGGTTTGGGGAGGTTGAAATGGGTGGAATGGGAAAGGAGTTAGTAATTTTGGGCTGAGGGGGGACAGTGGGGAAAGGCTTGTTAAAGTACTTTGTGGGCCTAGCAAAAAATAATAATGCCAACCTAACCCTCCTTTCAGCAAACCCTTTATGATCAACCCATGGACTAAAAAGAAAAATTGCTGGATAAATTAAAATAACTAATTCAGTGCAGGGACTCTCTTATATAGGTGTTTATTGAATGCCCAGCACAAATGGGCCTCAGCTGGGATTGGGAACTGTGACCAGGAAAAGAAATTTTTTAAGAATAAATAATTTACAGCAAATATTTGCTCAGTGTCAGTTTGCAGGCCCAGGCTTTTAGAGATTAGAAATATTTGTGCTCTTGTGCTCTTTGCACAACCTATAAAAACACTTGCCGAATAAAAAAAATACTGCGAACTATAGATACTGTGCTAGTGGCTCAAATGAGGGAGTTTTGCGCATTCTCTTTATAAGGTTTATTTATGGGAAGGGAATGGCTATTTTTCAGGACTATACTTAAACTTGAGCAAAGATTGTTACCTAAAAAGTAGCCATTTGCCTACTTTCTCATGCTAATATCCTATTTATAATTGACACCTTTACTGCCTAATAGTATATCAATTTCATCTCCCCAGAGAAAGAAAAAACAGACCCTGTGACTAGTGAACCGGTCTGATAATCTAGCCTAATGGTGACAGATAAATGCACTAATTTTCTTCCATGGTTGGCTCTGCATTGCAAAGTAAGCTGGCTTCCAACAAGTGCCTTACAAGGTTCTGTAATTTGTCCAAAAGATGATGTCAAGGGCCTAGGGCCAGTATGGCAGGTAACAGTTACTCTAGGAATAAAGTTACAGGAGAGGCTTTGAATTGGATAGTTATCTTAAATGAAAGACTGGCTAAAAATACAAACAAAAAACTAAAAAGAAATGAAAGCGTATGCAAAGGAATAAACACAAGTGTCCAGTTTTGGGCTCCCCACTACAGAAAGGATGTGGACAAATTAGAAAGAGTCCAGCGGAGGGCAACAAAAATGATTAGGAGGCTGAGGCACATGACTTATGAGGAGAGACTGAAGGAACTAGGCTTATTTAGTCTGCAGAAGAGAAGACTGAGGGGAGATTTGATAGCAACCTTCAACTACTTGAAGGGGTGCTCCCAAGAGGAGGGAGCTAGGCTGTTCTCGATGGTAAGAGAGGACAGAACAAGGAGCAATGGTTTCAAATTACAGCTGGGGAGGTCAAGGTTGGATATTAGGAAAAACTTTCTCACTAGGAGGGTGGTGAAGCATTGGAATGGGCTACCTAGGGAGGTGGTAGAATCTCCATCTTTGGAGATTTTTAAGGCCCGGTTAGACAAAACCCTGGCTCGAGTGATTTAGTGGGAGTGGTCCTGCTTTTTAGCAGGGAGTTGGACTAGATGACCTCGTGAGGTCCCTTCCACCCCTATGATTCTGTGTCATCTTGGGCAAGTAGGATGTCTTCACTAGGAAAGTCCCAAAGGGGTTGCCACATTAGTTAGTCTAGTTCAGCAAAACAAACAAGGAGTCCTTTGGCACTTTTAAAGACTAACAAATTTATTAGCTCCCCATTGTCAAAGTTTCTGAAGAAGGGAGATTTTCTCTCACAGAAGCTCATGAGATAAATAAATTTGTTTGTTTTGCTTCGCTAGGAAAAATAGTGTGTTTTATCTGATGCTAGCTAATACATGGTAATATCCAGCCAGTCTGTAGGTGTCATATTTAGTGGGTTGCCAGAAAATCTGTGGGGAAGCCATGGGTTTACCCTGATCCGCTATCGTACTAAAGCTACAAACTGTTTTGTCTTCATTAGGCGTGAACCTTGCGTTAACTAACTCAAGTTAAGAAGTTCCAGAGGGGGAGCCGTGTTAGTCTAGTTCAGCAAAACAAACAAGGAATCCTGTGGCACTTCTGAAGACTAACGAGTTAAGAACACTCCTTTCTTCCTAATGAAGACAAGACCTTGGTTTCTGACAAATGTCAGGAATGCTCCTTATTGCGAGGGAAAAAAAATCGAATTCTAACACAGGTGTCTGGTAAGAGTTTTCATAGCATTTCCAATGTTCCATCAATATGTGAACATGCTCTTTACTGAATTTCAAGCTGTGCTAAGTATAACTTTGCTGCAGAATAGGCTCTGGTTTTGTAGCTGACTGGATGGATTACTGAGGAGATGGGTTAGGGACATTTATTGAAAATCAGAGGCGATGATTTAATTTATTTCCCCAAAATATTTATACATTTTAAAATTCCTTTTGTACTGTGTAATCAAATATTTGGATCATTTTCAGGAAACAGCAATAGCAACCGTGGAACTAGGGAGAAGCTTGTGCTGCCTCTTCCTTATTGGTCTTCTTGTTGAATTTCGGAATCACTACCATGGTTGCTGCCAGTTTATAGAGCCTGGGAGAGTGCACTTATCACTTTGACCAGAACAATAACTTGTAGAGTCATTTTTTGATTTTTCCCTTTGGAAAAGATCACAGCAATTTATTTTTTTAAAAAAAGGGTCTCTGGGTTACGGGGAGTACCCTGTCATCAAGGAACACATATCTTATGCTTCTTTCATGTCTAAACTGTTCAATTGTCTCCTAGCCTGAAATAAACCCCACCCCATTTAAACTTTCTGACTGATATCCACCCTCTTGCTGCCCCAAAAATGTAACATGGTGTGTGAAGCAGATAATGAATAAAATTTCTGCTTGTTTCTTTAATTCAGCAACCTTTGCTCACTTTTAGTAGCTCTTCCGCTGCTATAAACAGGACTACTTGCCTAAATAAATGCTCCCTGACCCTGGATAGTTGCAGACTTGAATCCTTATCTAAGGAAAAGTTTCCATGAACACGGATATTGCCTTAAATACATTGATTAAAGTTAGAAGAGAACTAGCTAATGCAGATGCTCTAGAAGTAAAACAAAACTGAAGAATGTTCTTTTGTGACTCAGGTATGGCCCAATCTTAAGTGCGATATATTTCTATCCCAATCCTAAATTCTCTGCACAGCCAAAACTCCTGCTGAAGTAAAAAGGATACAGGATCTGGCCTCTTAGCTATCTTATTTAAATATATGGCTTTTATTTATGTATTTATTTTTAGGCGAGACTGTTACATTGAATACTGTGGTCAGAAGAGGAGAGGGATTGATGTGAGCATGTTTTGATGCAAGTTTGTACAGCACCAAGTACTGTAAGCCCTGAGCAGTGCTCCAAAGAACCACTAGAATGCAAATAATGAATAGCAGTAACACAAGTTCTCTATCCACAGATCAAAGGAAGTACAGTATGAGGAATGGAAGTGCCAGCTCCCCCACGCTGAAAATGTACAGTAGGTAAATTACAGTTTACTGACTTAATTGCTATCAAATTTTGTCTCTTTTTCCCTTCTAAAAAACTCATGCCAATAAACTAAACTATAGAGGGTTAATATTTACATAATATTCTTACATGTTCTCATCATGCCAATGGGAATAGAAGAAAATGTGTGTGGAGGGGAGATAGTCTCTAGTAGCAGAAAAAGCATACATCCTTTGTTGCATTTTTGAATCTTGCCATAACTGGCACATGCTAAAGTTGATTTGTTAAAATTCACTGCATTAAAAGTTCTTTTTCATTTCCAGAGTCGATTTTATTGAAAGATCTTGAACAAAGAGAGCTGAATTCTATATAAGTAGATTAGCTGGACTTATTTTTTAACCAAAAGAAAATTATGTTCATAATGGACCCAGTCCAATTCCTATAGAAGTCCTAATAGAGTTTGGCCAGTGATTTTAATGACAACTGGATTGGGCCTTTTGTAAGCTCTGTAAGATTATGTGTGATAGATATAGGTCAAACAACAACGCTGATGTAAATAATATAGAGTAGCAATAGTAAAACTTGTATATATCTCTGTCTGCCTACCATGGTTTATTATTAAGGCCTGCATTTAAGCGAAGAAAACACCCATTAAATCTGAACAATAAGGAAATGTATTTCTTTTTTGGTTTGTAACATTTTAACAAGTAATCTGCAAAGCACAGTGTAGGACTCAGATCCGGACTTTCTGACAATTCTCTGTTTGGAATTCTACTTCAATTCCAAACTTAAGGCCCTCCCAATGCTTTGCAAATAGTTCTGGACGTTTTGTCCTAGAGTAGAATTTCAGAGAATTGTCTGGAACTGAGTCCTGCACTCTCTTTTCACTAGAGGGCACTACCACTTCATCACCAAAAGGTAACAAGGACAAAGGACAAGAGTGACCTGGTTGTTTAACTTACATACTCTGCGTAGCCTGCTATATGGTCGGAGAAACGCAGCTGAATCACATTGGTGAAAGGATCTGTGTGGTACTGGGACATGAATAATGGCCCACAATATTAAACAGCTAGTAAATGAAGCCTCCTGTGTAAGTGCAATTCAAAGTTCAGGCGCCTGATCAGACTACAGAGATTACTGGCAATACTTTATACTGAGTTAGCTGTTCTCATCAGAAGAACCAAGGAAGTAATTCTAGAGGGGGGTTATTTCCTTCAATGAGAGACAATTGGTGGTGTACCTGGGAACTGTGCAGCTGAATTAACATACCAAATAACCAACATAAGGGCCATAATGTAAGGGGAACTTGCAGTTCTGTTGCTACCTTTCTCTGTTTTCTAGTAGTGTGTCTGTGGGAATCCTGCCCAGATGAGGCTACCGGGTGAGATTAAACTGCACAGACTGACTGCATTATTAATTGAATGAAATCTCACACTAAAAGAGAGAGATTTAAACATTTCTAGTTCCGTGAAAAGAAATAAAACAAACATTTTCTTTAAAAGATGCTCAAAACTTCTTCCGTGTCGTATTAGAATAAATCAAAATGCTTCTCTTCCACGCTGTTTAGTAAACGGCAGAACAGAGAGAACTTTTAAGGCGCCTAATGTTTTATTTTGAAAGTTTTGGCCATACTATTTCGCAAAGAACCGAGTGACTCGGAGTGTTGCTGTGCACACAAAATTCCCACTGACCTTTGGGGACATTTGAATGTACAAGGAATGCCTGTTTGGGCTCTTGCATTCTCATCACATGGGCCTTGATTCAGCAAAATATTTAAGTGCATGTACAATGCCAGCTCTCGTATGGGACTACTTATATACTTCAAGTTTATGTGTGCGTCTAAATTTGTGAAACTGGGTCACAGCAGGCAATCCATTGCTTGTAGCACAAGCAGATCATTAAGGAAATCAGTGACCTGCAATTTTTAATAGTATCTTTTAGCCTGAAATCTTCTACCACTTTAAGCTTTCGTCTGACCTCAATCAGATTTTTAAAAACTCTGAACATTTTGTGCCTGATTTAGGGCTCAATCCTGCACTCTTCTATCATGCAAAGATCTCGTTGATTTATCATTCCAGTAGAAAGTGAGCCCTTCCATTGTAAGCTGCTGTAAAAAGAGTTCATAGATTCCTTATGGTCCCAGCTCAGGGTTGATGGACATATGGTAGTGGGGCTCACATTAGTACACTAAAAATAGCCATGGAGACATTACTTTGATGTTGAGACTAGGGCTGAAGCTTGGACTTTTAAGCCTGTGGTGCAATAGGGGTAGGTGAGCTTAAAAAGCCCTACACTTTTAATTGCTGTGTTTTCCTCTTAAGGGTTATGGGAAGGTAGCGCTGTGCAAATAAGTCTGGGAAAGAAAGGATCATGCAGAATGCAAAGAAATTGTGTTTCCTAATGTAAACAGATTCTTTTATGTCATAGCAGCCCTAGAAATGTAAAATGCTCACTCCTTCAACTAGTGCAGGGCTTTACCATAATTGCTCATGAAATGTGCAGATACATAAAAACTGCGGGATGGATTCGGTACCCCTGTTCCAAGCTATCTGTGCTGCTGCCATACAGTTGCATACCTTCCCCCTCACAAGTCCCAGGGGCATGGGGCGTCCTGAAGATTGGAAAGGGCGCAGCAGAGGGTGGCTCATATTGCATGCCACTACAGAGATTCTGGGCTGTACTGCTGCCCATAACCCACCTAATACAGGCTGCTCTAAGTTAAAGCTGTTCCTGGTGAACCCCAGAATCCAGGAGACACAGAGCTCATCTCTACCCCCTCTAGACTGCTTCTGGGATTTGCAAGACAGAATTCCATCCAATGGGTGAAATTGTAGCCCCTCTGAAGTAGATGACAAAACTTCTGTTGATTTCTGTGGAGTCTAAATGGAAGCATTGAAGCCAGCCTTTGAACATATAGATTGGACAAGTATTTTACTAGACTAAGGTACCTGTCCATCATCTGTACCACACCAGCTCAGATAGTTTCAGTTAGAGATGGCCAGGGGTCTAAAACACCAGTTCCAAACAGCCCTGAATTTATGTGGATTGGGGGTGGAGGTAGAGGATCCAAACCCAGATTTGGCTATAGATTTAGTAGCATGCCCCTTCCCCAATGCTGAAGTAAATCAAAACTAAGGATCCAAACACTCCTAAATTTTGGACTTAATGGGGTTAAAATTCAGGTCAGAATTCTACAGCTTGAGCCTATCCTTAGTTTGGACTCTGAACCACCCCTGAAGGTTCAAATGGATAGACAAAGTCAATCTGACTTTTATATAGCCACTTTCTTTGTCACAGGATCACTTTCTCTGCCTGCAGCACTTCTGATTGTGTTTGACATTGTGCTAGTGGTATCAATGGAAAGGGAATAAAAAAAGAACTAAACCTATTTGATTTTTTAAGGGTTTATGGTTTTTTGTTTCACATTTGCAACTTCTCTGTTTTTTAAAAGAACCCTTACTGATATATACTTGAGGGAAGAAAAATGTACAGCTGCATTAAAACTGTATCAGATTCTATTATTAATTTCTTTCATTGTCTGATACTTATAGGCACCTGAGTTTTCTGGAAGCCCCTCAACTCTGTAATCTGAGGGAGCCTGCTACAGGATGACTTGCTTCTTTTTCCTCTCCATCCATGTTTAGATATTAGGGTAACTAATGACAATGACAACTCTCTCTGACTTCAGTGGGACCAGCACTTCACCCAAGAAACACAGCCGTGATGTCTGTTATAGTACTGAGCTAAGATGCCTTCAGAAGAGCTCAAAAGAAGACATGTTGATTTATTCTTATGAGTTTTATTCCACTATCAAATTGATCAACGATACTAAAATATATGAGACTCTAACAAACAGGCATGATTATCTCTTTCTGATTCACAATGAGTACATTAATCAAGGGACATAGTACCATTCAGTGTGGACAGAATTTGTCCCCAACTAGGAAGAAATATGACTTGCTTATGCAAGTTCTATGATTTCTGCCCTTTATTAACCTCACTATGATGGGCATTAAGTATGGGGAATTGGGGAGCATAAATGAAGACACACTGGGCATTTCTGGCTTAGCTCTACTTTGGACTTCAGAGGACTACCCATCTAGTGTAGCACAGTATAACGCAACGGTCAATGTGTATTGTGCATACTCCTTGCCCAAGTCACAGAGGATGTAGAATCTGGCTCTCCTTGTCTGAGCGCTTGCAGTAGAATCTGGCTTGTTATCTCTAGCTGTAGAGATCTGTGGTTCCATTCCTGGTGTGTTGGCCAAGCTAATGACTGTCACAATAGCATGCAAGACCACCTGTAGGGTTGAGAAATTGGCCTCATCTGACCTATTTTCTCACATTCTCAAGTTTCATAGACTACAAAATCATGAATCACGAAGTAATCGTTTGTGCCCTAGGCAAAGCACTTGGAGGCCAAAGGTAGCTCTGGGATGGCATGGTGTCCTTATTGTTACAGTACGTCATTCCGTACTTTTTGCACCCTCCTCTCCATGTCAAGGTCTAATCCGTCAGGCCCCCAAAAATATGAAAAGAAAACAATTTACTCTCAAGACATATTGGATTTTGCTTAAAAATTAAGAATGGTGCACAAAGTAAATTAAGTAACTTCTCAAACCCTCCTGAATCTTCATAAGTATATGCAATTCTTCAGGATCAAGATATCATCTATTTTAGTCATCTTTTTGTGTGTGTGTGTGTGTGCGCACGTGCGCACTAACTTTTCTAGCACTTTTCATCAGTAGTTCTCAATGGACTTTACAAAGAAGGTAAGCATCATTACCCACATTTTCAAATGGTGAAACTGAGGCACAGAGACTTGCCCAAAGCCACCCAGCAGCTGAACTGGGAATAGTACCTTAGTCTCCTGAGTCCCAATCCAGTACTCTATCTACAAGGCCCACTGTCTCTGTATGTGTGTATGTTCCTCAATGCTATATAATCGCTACTCTAGGTAATATTACTAATGGGATTATAAATTATTTGGAAATTACTAGTGCTTTCTTACCATGGGAGCAATGGAACAAAATTCTAGGGTTCAAAGGGGAAGGGACCATTCATACTACATCATGATCTGCATCGATACCCCAAACCTGATTTTAAAAAATCTCTCAGCACTGTGATCACCACCCTCAATGCACAAAGCTAGTGCACAGAGCTGGCGTGATTGTGCATGTCTTGTTTCAGTGTTCTTTATCCTGATTATTCTGAGACCAACTAATGGAAGGCTCTTTTTAAAAAAAAAATCCAAAAAACATACATTAAAACTAGCATAGAGCCTGGTCCGAAGCTTACTGAAATCAATGGGAATCTCTCAAATGATTTCAGTTGACTCTGGATCAGACCTGTTAAGCATGGCATTAATCATTGTAATAACTGGCAACTTTAATTGAGAAGGCAGTTGAGTATTCCGAAACACGTATACACATGGGGTGGCATTTTCAGAGTATTACTATTGACTTCAGTGGGAACAGTATTAGGCCAATGCCGAATGCTTTTGAAAATTCCACCATGCTATTAATTCCAGCTATATTAACCCTTCTTCATAGAAAAATGGCCACAGATCTCGATAAGTGGCTTGACCCAAAACCCACTGAAGTCAATGGAAAGACTTTCTCTGTCTTCAGAGAAGCTTTCAGTCCGGCCCTCATGTCTGCTTTTTGACTTATACTTTCAAAAGAGGTTATCTTCTCAGTAGCTCCAAGATGAATTGTTCCTCAGTGTCAGGAAGTTCAT
Source organism: Pelusios castaneus (assembly GCA_007922175.1). Lineage (NCBI taxonomy): Eukaryota > Metazoa > Chordata > Testudines > Pelomedusidae > Pelusios > Pelusios castaneus. Next base: position 12,449,021 of record ML685816.1, on the reverse strand, counting down.
ATCAAACTCTTTTACTCAATACAAATATCTTGTATACACTCTTCAAGACTGATCTTTCATGCTCCTACCCCTTTTCTTACGTGCGATTTCTTGGTTCATAATGTACTTTGGCATCTATTTTTCCTTCAATTTATTGGTGTATCATTATGTGATGTAAAAGGCAGTTAAATTTTTTAAACAAGATTGCAAATTCCACTTCACTATCACTGAAGACAAGATGTCACATATTACTTCTTATTGTCAAGATGTTACTATTTTCTCTTGGTTGCATAACTCTCAGACAAAGTAAAGAGGAGAATTTTGGGGGTTGTATAAAAGGATTTTTTTACACAAAAGGAAACTTGTCTCCCTAAAATAAAGTTAAAGTACAGAAGAAATATTTTTGTTCAAGGAAAACTCTTTATGGGCACAGAGTACAAATATTTAATTTGGTAACTTTACACAAGCAATCTCATTTGGCTCAACATTCACTCTATCTCCACTCATTCAATAACAACCTACCAACATTGCATTACTTTCCTTAGTTTTGTACACACTTTTCTCTGTGCTGGTTTACTGGATGGGTTAGTGAATATTTACATGCCTAGTTTGCTGCTGATTTTATGAGGGCTAAATTCTATCCTTAAAGGCATGAACGTGGCTTCCATTGCATTGAGAGCTATCTGGATGCTTCTAAGGGCAGAATTTACTCCTATATCAAAACTTAGTTCAGAAGAGATCTATATTTTAAAAGTGAAAGCAGAGCTGAGAACATTGATCAGAGGAATTTCTACCAAACTCACAGAATATAATCAACTGAAAGAACCTCCCAACTAATCATGAGTTAGAGAGACAAGCTCTAACCATCACTTCTGCTGTTGAACTACTCTTTGTCACTGGATCAAAACAAAAGAGTTTGCTACTGAAAAGTAGCAAATTTTCAATCCTAGCTACTAATTCTGAATACCAGCCCTGGTGTTAAACACCCTCTCTTATCCTGAGTCTCTTCCACCAGTGGGAAGAGATCACAACATTGTGTTTAAAGAGCCAGAACTTACAGAAATTTCAGGTGTTGTGAACGGAGACACCAGTTGTTCGGTTAATGTGCCTATCAGTATTTGGCACTCAGCTAGCATTTTACAGCTTAGTGGAGAAAGCAGAGTAAGGATTAAACCACAAAGTTTATCTATTAGGCAAATTGGCTAACCCAAGGTGCACTACAATGCCCTAAATGGTAGCCATGAGAAACAAGAGTGCAAGGAATTGCTCATCTGCAAGAGCATTTGCACTAAAAACACTGCAGATACATCATGTGATGTTCTTTTTGAGCATGCCTTCCAACAAACTACTCATGAAATTCCCAGCAGTTCGTCTCAGATACCATGTTGTTTCTATGTACTCCATTAAAAATATTTTCTGCAGCTTTACAAACATGTGGAAAAGTGTTATGGTTGAGCTGAGGCAAGTTTTTCTAAGTTAATATTATCATCACATGATATGCAGATCAAACTAACAGTCCAACTGCTCACCCTTGCCTAATTCACACTTCCTCAGTATCAAGAATAATAAGAAAATATGCAGAATCTGCCACTGAATGCATAAAGAACTAACACTGCACTCATTAGCTAATAGATTTTTATTGTGGTCAACTCCCCAAGTCAGTGAGTACTGAATTCATTGTATTAAACAATGATGATAACATAGCCTATGTTAAAAAGAGTGGGCCACATTTTGCCCTTACACCCATACAAATCTATTGAGTTCAGCATGCCCAATTCAGCCCTTGTGTGAATGATTGCATTTCCCCTGGATATAGCCATTGTGGCCCACTGACTATGCATATAGAATAAACCCTACTTTACACAATACTTAAATTTGCTGATCCATTATTTAAATATTTGAATTGAATATTTAAAGAATGACCAGTCGGATATTTGGACAATTTTGCTAATTCTGTAAATAGACATTACAGAAAGTCACTTGTTAAATATCAATAAAAGCAATGACTAGATAAGATCAGAAAGACAGACCTTATCTTCCTCTCTACCCACCAACATCATGTGGGAAACTTAGTGAACATTCTCCATCCATCTGGGTTGGAGAGCCAGAATTCAGTATTATGCATACAAATGTAACCCAGGTTAATGTGTCTCACCTCACTGCACTCAAGCACCTTTAGGCCTGTGATGATTCATCCAGACAATGGCTTGCCCACATTATGAAGTCCATTAGCGTGGAATAAACTGGACTTGTGAATCAATGGAAATCCACCCTGGGGGTAGTGTTACTTGTGGCATGTATGGCATTGCTGATGTATCCACTCCAAATCAATCTTCCCCATTCCTTTATATGTTTCCCCATGTAAATAAAGTGTACCTTGATTGTTGATTCATCCATTAGAGAGGTGTCAGAAGAGTCTATGTATGAAGTATCTAGCATAGGGATAACTATTTCATGGAGGAGAGCTGAAACCACCTGGGGATGTAAGGTAGGTTCCTGACTACCTTAAACGGTCCAGTGGAAGCACTACCAGCTAGTAGCCAAGAACCCATACTGTTGAAACCTACTGCAGTAAAAGCAGAGGGAAAACCAGTAAGAGCGCCTGTTGATGCTTAGCTGCCAGAAGGGGTGTGGCAACCAATAAAGCCCTGTTATGTTTTTGGATGTACTGCTGGGACTGTGAAGAGAACATTCCACAGTGTCCCCTCAGTTATTGAGCGTGAATAGAGGACAGGTCCAAGGATACATCAACTCTGCAGGCTCTATTAAGTAGACTTAACCAAGGTCGACTTTAAGTCGATTTTAAGTCGACCTTGTTAAGTTGAATTAGAGACTCCACAGCCCTGTGTCCACACTGGCAGGTGCTAGGTCAACGGAGGAGTGGCCAGGAACTCTGCAAGGGGGCCTGGAGGCCAATTAGGTCGAATTAAGGGCTATCCCCTGTCTACACTGGCCTAAATCGACTTAATAAGGTCGACTTAAGCCTTAGGTCGACCTTAAGAGGTGGCGTTCTTAAGCCAACTTAAGGAAGCGCTTCAGTCGACTTAATAAGCACCCAGTGTGGATGCAGTGGCCTGTAGGTCGACTTAACCGTCCTTAAGTCAACCTAAGGCTCCAGTAGAGACATATCCCTAGAGTGGTGCAAAGGACACGAAGATGACGCTCAACAGCTTGTGGTGGTAGAAAGCTTTGTTAAAAGTACTTCCAGAGCATAGACTGTATAGGCTGTGGCTACAGTATAAGCCTTGGGAAAGGCAGAACCTATCGGGAGGAAGAGCAGAGATGGTATGCCTTATCTTTTGGATCCAAGAGGTTTAATATGCAGGTGGTAAGCAAGGAAATAATTGTGGGTGAAGAGGGGATGACATCAAGCTATAGGTACTATACTATTCTTCAGGGCCCAGCAACTCAGACTTATTGAAAAATGGTGTGTTTGCCAAAAGGGACAAGGCTATTATGCCTTTCCAGGTGTTTAATTCTGCAGGGCTATTAAAGAGACAAAGAATATTCAGTTCACAAGCACAATTCTTGGTTACAATGGAAGAAAAAGGAGCTTGAACACCCAGTATCAAGCAAAGCAGAAATAGTCACATGGTATGGAAAGGAACTGAGAGGACCTGTTCTCTTGACTACAAGTCCTACCGATGAGCTGGAAGGCACCCACAGCCTAGGAACTCACCTGAGCCCCTTGTTAATAGCACCAATCTTTGAGTCTTGTAAAGGAGATTATCAGCTTTCATTTTTAAAATGGCTGTAGTCCTTTTCTCTGCTAATACAGCCTGGCAGACATACTGTGACGCAAACTGATTGTTGAGATTTAAAGAAATATGACACTTGACTTCAGCTTCTGCGGCAAGAATCTAGGCAGTCCTGAAGATTTACTTCTGGCCCAAATTTGAAGGGCAATCCAAAGACTTATCTGACTGACCCTTTTCACAGTCCTCCGGCCAGGCCTGTGTGGAGTTTTATGATTATTGTGGACAGAAATTAATTACAACAGCAACAAAAAATTAAAAAATTTACAACCTGCCCCAAATGCTAGTCAGCTCTGGTTGTTATAATTTTCTGCTGTCACTGGAGCATCTGCTGCAAATGGTACTTCTTTCCTATGCTTCTACCTATTGATGGGGACACATGAAGTAGAACCAAGTACCACTATGCCTACGCACCACCAGCTCCAACAGTACAAGGGAAGAAATGAAGGGCAAGAAATGGGGCCAGGCTAATGGTGCACTAATAGGGGTCCTGTCACTGATCCAGCTGCCTCTTTGTCCCCAGCCTGAAGAGAGAACACCAAGAAGCAGCCCAGGAAACCAGCTTCCTCACCACCATTCATTAAGAGAGACCACTCACTGAGGAGCCATCCATGACCACTTACTGAAAGCAAAAGAGACAAATGCCAGAAGAAAATCCCTATATCACCACTTCTCTTGTAGCAAGGAACAGCTGCTAGGTAGGAGAACCACTGATGAGAAATCTCAATGAGGTAGTAAGGATAAAGAAACATGGTAGATCCCAAGCAAGTGGACTGATGGAGTCTGAAAGGGAAGAAATGTCTGAAACAAAAACAATTGGGTAAAAACAATATTGTGTGTATGTGAGATGTGTTTCACCTAGGCACTCAGATGGAAACTATTTGAGGGAGACTTCTTGTTAAAATTCTGACAGTAAATCACAGTTAGTGAGTTAAAAACCATGAGTGCAACAAGCCAATCTAAACTTTCCAATAATTTTATAGGTTCGAGAGTAAATATGACACAGGCTCCTGGATACAATACAGGGCTGCTCACCAGTGTGTTCAAAATCTCTCCTAGACCAGAAATATTGACAAGTCCTTAGGGTCAACAAAAGACTTTCTTTCACTGAGATTTCTTTCAGACAGTCATGGTCTTCATCCACCTCCCCATCTCATGTTCAGCAATTCTTGCTATAACTCTTTCTGAAAACTTCCCTCTTCCTCTATACACTCTTTCAGTAAAAATTAAGGAACTGAAACACAGCTATAAAGCTTTCCAGAAAGCAGGTGTGGGAACAATTTTCAAGGAAAGTCTCTCATTTCCCCCCCCACTGCTTGACTGGAAATAGAGTGTATACAAAAACACTTCATATGCTGCTGTATTTACTAAGTTCATGTCCCAACTACAGTGGCACAATATATTGAATGCAAACTCATTAGTGTTATACCACACATTAATGTTTCCTGTACTTGATTTCACTATTTAAACTCATACAACTAATAGTCTTAAATATCTGAAGGCAGTGGATAGAAATAAACATTAACTGTCAGAGAAGAAATGCATTTCTAGAGCCACACAGACCTAGTAGATATCACTACATAAAAGAATACTGCTATATTCAAATAGAAAACCTGGCTTCCAACTATCCACAGACTCCAGAATCAGTGGGACAGTTGAGAAAAAGAAATATGTACTGACAAAACAGCCTTATTTAATCCTTGTGTCAAGGCCAGGCAAAGATCACTGGAGGAATTTTGTCATAAATAAAACCTCCTCTCATGATTCCAGACCAGGTATACCTCATTATATAAATATACCGTTGTTCTGAGACTCTCAGGCTATGTCTACACTTACTAAAGTTAGTTCGAATTAGTTAATTCAAGTTAACTAATTCGAACTAATTTTAGTTAGCTCGAATTAACTTAATTCAAACTAGCATGGCCCTACTAGAATGCTAATTCGAAATAAGTCAAATTAGTCAATTGCATTAAGGTCAATGTGCCGGTTGGTTTGAACTAAGCACTTAGTTCGAACTAACATGGCCACATTGGGTTAATGCGAACGAATTAGTTCGAATTAACTGTTAGTTTGAAAAGTATAATCGAATTTATTAGTTCGAATTAAGGAAGCCCTTAATTCGAACTAATGAAAGCCTAGTGTGGCCAAGGCTTAAATTAGTTCGAATTAAGCTTCTTTAATTTGAACTAACTAGCCAGTGTAGACATAGCCTCAGAGATTACACAAGAGGCTAGTGGAAAAGTAAAAGCATCATAGAAAGATTGTTGCAGTAGAGGCAGCAAATGCTGGTAGTATTTCCTTGTGCTATAGCTCAGAAGGTGATTTCCCTTTTTAAATCATGACACAGCAGGATTGGTTTGGGCAAACTGGCCATCTTTTATACAGATTAGAAGACATTTATGTTATATGTCTACAAGTGTCAAGGAGGAGTCACTGGCACATACATTGGGAAGCAAGGACCATGGTTGGATGATGCTGAAAAATTATGATTGCCTATAAAATTATTAATGTAAATTCTGGGCTTAACTCTGATTTAATACTGGTGTAAATCAAGAGTAATTCCACTAAAGTCAATAGAGTTACACCAGGGTAAAAACTATGTGAGATAAGAAAAAGGCACATAGGGACAGATTCAGAGTTTGCTCTGAGTTACTTTCTTTACAGACCCATTGACTTCTACTTAAGCACCTTATGTGACTCTTCTCTTTTCTTGAATTCATAATATGGTCCATTTAAAAGATTTATCAGGCTTGAGTTTTCTCTACCAAAATCTTCTCTCCCACTTCTTGTCGACTTTTTCTATGCCACCGAATAACACATCCCATTAGCTGCCTCAACCTCACTATACTTTTTCCCCAATGCCACTTGCGCTATATGTTAATTGCAACAACACTCCTTCAAGGCTAAATCTTTGTGTCATCTTGAAATAGGTGTGGAATGATTTGAGAGGGCACCCATGGGACCCTGTTTGCTCTTAAAAGGGTTGTATTGAACATGCACCATTGACATAATCTGGTTCCTCAAAATTTCTAACAGTAAAGTTTAATAGCAGAAGTTTTCTTCACAGTCAGCTACTATTGCTACTACTAAACGTTAGCTCTTATGCGAGTTTTTCATTCACAGATTTCAATGCATGGTGAATAAGTACCATTAACACCATTTTATAGATTGGAACATTGAGGCATAGAAAGGTTAAATGACTTGCCCAGGGCCATATAAAGAGATCAGTGGCTGAGTCAGGAATATAATGCACGTCTCTCGACACCTTGAGAGTGCCATATCCACTAGACCTCTGTGCCTTGTAAGTAAATAGAAAGATTCAGTGAGCTTACTCCTGCACTTATTGAAATCAATATAAAAACTCTCACTAATTTCAGTGGAGCTGGATCAAGCCCTAAAATAGAGACATTGACTGGAAGAAAGCTTAAAATCAAGGCATTTACAAATGTATATGTATTTTTATCAGGATAATCATTGTAATTTTGCTTCAGTCTTTATTTGTTCAGTATTTCCATGCCTAAAGTCAAATCAAGACAATTCCTCTCTAATTTTGATATTACAAAGTAAGATTTTCTTTCCAATACTTAAATAAACTTAAAAAGACAACAGCTGGAGAACTCTAGGTTCCCCATCCCCTAAATTCTAGATGTGCAAAAGCTGTTAAAATGCTTGCCTATCTTGGAAAATATAAAAATATTCTTTTCTTTAAAAGAAATAAAAATAAAATAAATAGGACCAAGTTCATGAGCAATTCTGATAAAAAATAATGTTTGGTAAAGTGTAATTTGATTATACCGCACCTGTAATCAAATTACTCATAAATATTATGCCATGTCCCATTGTGTTTGAGATGTTGCTATCAGAAAGTTATACATAGGTGCTGTGGTTGAACTCAACTTGACTTCATTATAAGTGATTTTGTCTGTCTCTGAGTCATTTCCACCAAACTGTGGCAAAACACAGAAGTTGGCCATTCAATTTCATTCAACATTTCCGGAAGGAAAGAGCAGATAAAGCTTGATTGTTCATGTCCATGATAATATTCAGGACAGTCTAAATCTAATTTGATAGGTTCACTACCGCTCTCTTCTTATCGAGTCACTTCCAAACCTCAATCTACCCCCAAAAACCATTGCAAAAGTTTCTTACGTGCTTAACAGATGACAGAATGCCATCTCCCCTATTAACTATATCCTAGTTTAAAACAATCCTCCTCCTTTGTGTTTAAGGAAAGGTTAGATTAGTTTTCAGGTCCTGGTTGCTGGACACCGCCTCTGATGACCTCAATGTAGTCACAGATGTTTACTGCACTTTAGGAGATCTGAGTAAAACAGAACAGCAAACCAGGCCAGCTTGCGGTAAGGCTGTTGCCCACAATTCATGGAAAATGCTGGATACTTCCCACTAGGTTCTGGTCGGCTAGGAAACGGCAACTTATTAATCTTGTGTCAGAGGGCCAGCTGCAACCGTGGCAGTAACCATATTTCACCACCAACTCCATGTCTGGACAGCCATTGTCTTTTTTATGAAAAACTCTACAAATCAGCTGCTTTTTCCCCCCGCTACGTGCAGAAATTGAGCTTGGGAGCTGAGGTAGCTCTGGTGCATCATCCATACTGTGGACAGGTTTACGAATTCAGAGAGGCTGCTTTAGTTTCCAACTTTAATGATATTCCCCCAGCATATCACTATGGTTGCCTGGCGACCGGATTTGAGCTAGGCCTCTCATTTGATTCCCACACATCAGACCTGAAAAGCACTTTTTTTCCTCCCTCCGCTTTTGATTCTGCCTCCTCTGAAACCCTTCCCCCTGTGGTGTCAGTATGGGTGGGCAGAACAGTGGTAGAATAAGGCCAGGGGTGAAGGGCGGCCCGTAGGTTAGTGGTCACACATCAAGGCCTGAAAACAAAGCGTCCGGGAACCCTTCCTGACAAACACAAATTCCCTTCAGAGAAAGCAAATTTGGTCTTCCCTTCATAGTGTGGGTGTCATTTTAAGACTTTTCTGAGATACTTTATTAAATCTGACGCTTTCCATTGTTTTTCATGCCATCGCTTACAAAAGACTTCCTATTATCAACAAGTTGCTATTGGAGTGAGCAAACAGGTTGTGAAGACCTGAAATAATCTAATAAGACTGGACCTGCATGCTTTATGTACCCACGTCTTTATCGGTTACAGCGTTTGTTTGGATAAACAATTTTCCCTTTTAAAAAAATTGTGCCAAGAAAATACACACAGATATGAGATATGTTGCCTACCAAATATATTTGTCCTTTCCCCAGTCACTTGTTTTAATATGAATAATATATGTTTAAAATATGTCAATGTACTATTTACAGGGCCAGATCCCCAACTGGTGAAAATCAGCATGGCTTCCGTGACTTCAGCAATAATTAGAAGGCTTTAAAAAGTTAATAGATCAACTTCATTGGACCTTAGTCAATTTACACCAACTAAGGAGCTGGCCCTGACTCTGTAGTACATTGGTAAATGGTGTTATTAGCTAGAACAGCTATACTTTTAAAAACCAAAAAGTTAATAGATCAACCTCAATGGACCTGTGTCAATTTACACCAGCTAAGGAGCTGGCCCTGACTCTGTAGTACACTGGTAAATGGTGTTACTAGCTAGAACAGCTATACTTTTTAAAAAAACCCCAAAGCTACATATAAATCAAAAGCCAGATTGATTTCAGTAAGTAGAGGGTGTTAAGAGTAAAGTAGATCATAAGAGAAAATGAGAATAAGCATATTTAATAAATCACATGTAATTGTAAATGGTTTATATTGCAGGAAATGCAAGTAACAGTGTGGTTTGCTTTACGCTTAATAATAGCATTATGGAAATACAATTTAATTACACTGTCCTTCTGTTGCAGCACCACGGGCAAATGTTTGTATTAGTTGATCATGTCCACTTGAGGAATATTTTAAAAAGCATTGATGGAGCAAGAAAATGCAGGATTTTTTAATAAATAAAGAACTATTTAAAGCTCTATTATTATCCTGCTTCCATTAAATTCAAAGGTAAAACTCGAATTGATTTCAGTGAGAGCAGGATCAAACCCTCCTTAGAGGACATATTATACCAGAATTGCCAGTTTTTCCAATTCGATCAAATGACTTGTGATATTTAGTGTTTTTCTTATAGGCCAACTCCTTGAGTCACGTAGTTACATGAAAACCTCAGCTCTGCTTTAAAACCAAAGTTTCTAGTCCACAGGGTTGTGGGAAAAAAAGCTGGAAATGTGAAACAAAACAACCACAAAGCAAAAAAGAAAAAAACTTGGGCACCAATAAAAATATCACTAATATTTTTAACATAAAAATGACATGATTTTAAAACTGATCTCATGATTTTGGGGGGAACCTGACTTGTGATTTTTGAATGCTTAGGGCTGGCAGTATTCTATATCTGTTATGGTCTAGATTCTGCCTTGGATTGCCTTTGTCACAGCGCAGGGTGAAAATACTCTGGTAGCAGAAAAGCTGCTGAGTGGCATAGTGTGATGTCAACTGCTGATATGCTGCGGGCACATAGCTATGCAACACAATCCCTGATATCAGTAGTTTGGTGGGGGATTTTGTGTGGTCAAGAGTATCCTCCAAGAAGCCCTGTCTACAAGATAAAAGCTGGCCTCTAATGCAAATAAAAGAACATTATATTGGAGCTTCTCAGAATATTTCTTTTATAGTGCTCCACTGGGGTTAAATACAGTTCAAATGCAGCTTATGAAATTTATTTTCACACAGATACAGAAAAGATATGCATGTGTTGCTCCTGTCATCACATGCAAAACCCCTGGAAAGAGAACAGACCCCTATATTGACACCAAAGTTGAAAGCATGATTCTTAACCATCGCTCTCCTTCACTGAAGCTAGAGCAAATTAAGTTCCTTACCCTTTTCTCAGCAACAATTAAAAGTCTTCACAAAGTTAATGGATTTCTACTAAGACAGTTTTTCAAAATCAATCATTTTCAGTAACTGTTATCACTGAAGAGTCACTACGTGCTTCAATGTTTCTTACTTACTTATTAAGCTGTTAAGGAAGATGTTTTCGTACAGTACACTTCTGATATATTAAAAAAGAATGTTTCCAGATTAGTGTTCAAGCTTCATTTTTCTTTTTGCTGAAAGTTTTAATTAATACATTAAACACATTGTAGCTGTGCAGATGGGTAAAAAAGATATCTATTTATACATTCTATTGATTCACTTATTCTAATGTTTAGTGGCATCAAACTATACATGCACCAAGAACAGCGTGCCCTTTGAGAGTTGCTTCCATATTGTTGAGTCTAAATTGAAATGCAAAAAAGAAAGAAAAAAACCACCTGCAAAAATGGGATGAGTGCCATGGCAAACTTCCCCTACTCTAGGTGTTCGCAATAAAGCAAGGTAAACATTCATTACAGGGGTTTTTTAGTGCACTATGGAAACAGCATTGCCCTGGAGTTGGCTCACAATATTCATCTCCCCAATATCGCACAGAGCAAAAAATTCAGTTAGCTCATGCAATCAGGCCTTCATGGGGGAGGCAGGGAGCATGTAATAATTATTTTCCATTTACTGTTTATAAAGCCTTTTATACTTCCAAAAAAAGTGTGGGGGGTGAAGGGGGCGGGGAGGAAGGAGGGAGCAGGATTAACATATTTAAGAGGCAGGAATCTTGTTTTATTTTGTGTTGTTTGTTTTACAGAGGGGTAAAACTGACCTCAGAGAAGCTAAAATGTCAGATCCACTCAGTTGATTTTTTGTTAAAGGAGTTAGAAATTGTGTCAAACACAGCTATCCATAAGTCTCCTCTGATATTTCTTGTGGGTCTACAATCAGTTTTTAAAAAATTATTTTCTCTTGCTGCAGTTTGAGAGATCCACGCAAATGAAGGAAAGCTCATTGATGCTAGAGGGGACACAGTGAACTTGACTATATACAAAGTAAGAGAATTGGAAATATGCAAAATATTGATCTTTTCTAATGGCTTTTACTTATTGCAATTTTTACTATTCCTGTAACCATAGTAAGTTAAAAAAAAAAATCAGACATAAGTGTAACTTGTAGGTTGATGTAACACTGTAAGCTACTTAAGTGACGTAATGCCTGGTCCAATGCCCATTCATTTAAGATCAAACCAATAAAGGATCAGAAAGAAACAAAGAATAGAACCTGTAAGTTCTGCCTCAGAATCCACTTTTCTCAACACACTCATTCCCTCCCAAGTGGCCATAAAACCCTTGCATTTATTGCGAAATATCTAGTCACAAATTGATTTTTAGAAGTTGCGTAAATCACAGATTTATCCAATTGCAGATACAGCTGATGACAAAATACATTTTTGGTTAAATTTAATTTTAACTGGTTTGTAGATATTTTAAATTCTTATTGTAATTAATATACATATTCAAATATCAGACACCTGGAGATGTGAATCTCTCTCATTGTCTTACCATTATTTTTTCTGACTCTTTTCTTTCCTCAGTTTTGTATTCATTCACATTTTGTGTGAGAAAATTTACCTAACTATCACTAAAACTTCCTTTATTTTGGAGCTTAAAAACTTACATTCATATAAGTTTAAACGTGTAATTCAACGCCACTACAACAAGTATAGCTAATATGGCTCGCTGTCACCCTCTAGTGGCTGGAACACAGAGATTACTGCGTCTACTACAACTACAAGCTAATGCACCTTGGCTTTTAGTCGAGGCAGTAAAGAGGCTTATGCTTTTAGATCCCGATGGTCTCAAGCTAAATCCCTGCTGCTGACAAATCCTTCCAGGGGCATGGTGTTATGCAAATAAATCAACTATAATGCCTGAAATTTTTCTTATTCCTTAACAGTCAGAGAAGACTTCAACTCAAAATTCTAACTGACATATTGTACTCCTCCTTAGGGGCCTATGTCAATATTAAGTAAAGACCCTGCAGTTTTTCCATGGACTTTAATGGGGCTTTTGATCAAATCCTAGGTGCTCAACAATTAAGGGCCTCCAATCCTCTCTCTGCTGCAACCATAGAGCTCACAGAACGGTCGGCACCCAGTCTGATAAGCAACTTTGGAGCCCTCTGCTGGAACATGTGGTATACAATCTGGGAGGCTGAAGTAACGGCCCAAGAATAAATCCTTCATCTGGCAATGCACCAAAACTGAGATCTGTGATTGGTGCACAGAATTGAAATGGAGATAGTTAAATCAAAGTGAGATAATTTATCACAATTATCACAGTGTAGCAACACATTGTCAGAAATTGAAATATCAGAACTCTGCAAGAAACTAAAATATTGCAAAAAAAAAAAAAAAAAAAATATAAAAAAACCCAAAAAAAAAAAAAACAAAAAAAAAAACAAAAAAAAAAAAAACTGTACTGCCAATCTCTTAAGAAAGGCTGTTTTCTTCTAACTTCCAGAAGGAAAAAGGTTTGGACAAGTGTAAAATGCTTTTGATAAGCCTCCAAAAATACCGGAAGCATATCAAGCATATCCTTTTGAAATAATTCTGTAATAAAATATCAATAAAACTTACACAGAATCATGCAACCAAAGATCTGAAAGTTCTTTAAAAACATGGATTCAGTTTCATTAAAGCCCATTTTACAGATTGAAATACTGAAGCTCAGACTGATGAAGAAGTCACTTGACCAAGATGACATGGTAAGCCTGTCTGAGAGCTAGAAACGCTCAAATTTTCCAGTCCTTTGCCTTAACCACAAGACCATCTTTTCTCTCGTCATTCATTAAAAGATACCCAGGATGTAAAGTGCCGTATTAGCTAACTCTTCCTCAGTTCAGGACAAACCCATAGAAAAGGGAAAATCTCTCACACACACGGTAGTTCCTCGCTTTCATGCATTTAAATCAGATCTGTTGTATTAGCTGGTGCTGGATTTTAAAAAGGAAAGGCTTCATTCAGCCATTTTTTGTGTACAATTCCTGTTATGCATTCACAGCATCAGTGTTCAGAGGGGACTATGAGAATGATCTATTTTTGTACAGTATGGCTCTAGAGTGCAGAATGAAAGCATGGGCTGGGCTGACACACAGCCGAGTCTTGATCTCCTTAGTCAGACAAAAACTCCCATTGAAGTCAATGGGAATTTTATCTGACTAAAATGTTCACAGGATTAGGCCCAAAGTGTCATTACAAAATGAAGGCGATCCTTTGTTTAAAGGGAAGCTGAATGAATCATTCAAAAACCACAAAACAGAATTTGAAAGCCATATAAAACTAAGATTTCCTAGTAGAAGCCTTTTACAAGAGAGGCGAAGATATGATATTTTTCAAAAGATATACTAGGGGGAATAAATGAAAGCCTGAATTGCATGTTTGTCAGAGGATTTTATCCTTTCTAGAGACAGGAAAATTCATCTCCCCAAATATTTGGCCTCTCTTAAAGACCACGGAAAGATCTCTCAGCTCAATTGCAAAGGCTACTGCATAGGAAACAATTTAACTGGAAAGCAAATGAACAGGATACTCTAGGCTGTGGTATAGAAATGGGTTTATTTAATGTGAGAGACAAAGTTGCTGTTATGTCTTACACAGAAGTTAGTCACCACTAAAAGGCTGGCAGTATAACATCTGAACAAATCCCTGAGATTTCAGAGTTCTCTATGCGCAGAAGAGATTAAGATCCTGTGCCCCTGCTCTATGCCCTTTGATTGCAGTGTCAATATGTTTCTACTGCGTAAGTGAAAGGGGGAACAGGCAGAGGGAAATGGCGTGTTCTATTGGCTAGAGACCCAAGAGACCTAGGTTCTATTGCTGGTTCTGCCACTGGCCTGCCTGGTGACTTGGGTAAATCACTTCACCTCTGTGCCTCAGTTTCCCACCTGTAAAATGAGGACAATGATGTTGCGCTCCTTTATAAAGCACTGGATGAAAAGCACCAAATAAGAGTTAGGTGGTGAGCCTGGGGCACACACCCCCATATCTACCACACAGTTCCACAGAACTTGCTCACCTGAGGGAGGGAGTTGGCCAACATAGAAGAGGATCAGAGGCCAGTCTGTTTCATGAATCATTCCTCTGTGGAGATGACAGGTTAGGACCCCAGTAGATACTGGCACCTGAAGAGGAAGATTCTCTTTTTCCTATTACAGACAATGTCTTGTACCATGCCCCTCTAGCTCCTCAGGCTGGATGCCAGGAGAAGTGTTTCAGCCTTAACACACATTCTGTTGGCATCTTACGTTAGCCAGTTACTGGGGAGAAGCATACAACACAAGTACAGCTGAGACAAGAAATCCTTTGAAACCTGCATTCTGTCTGCTGCAAAGACGACAAACTTCTCCCAAAGAAGAATGCAAATGCAAACAAATTGCCCTTTTACGGAAATCCTAAGCTCAGCAAATATCGCACTAAATTGTATACCAGGAACCGCTCTGGAGAAAGCTTGCTATAACGCAGGAGGGCAATGAATCGCTTTAGAATGATATGGACCACCTACAGAATCCACCTATCTAAGTTCTCTGGGGAGACAAACCTTATCATCACAAAGTCCTGAACTGTACAGAAAAAGGATGCAACTTCATAAATACGTTGAGCAAATGAGCTGATTAAGACCTTGATGCAGCAAGAAGCAGAGCACAGATCCAGCAAAGAGCTTAATCAATGCTTAGCTAAGCATATGAGTAGTCCCCACTGCTGTCTACCAATCTGTGCCTGTTGCTGGATCCGGCTCTAAATGCAAAAGGCTCATGTGAGAGAAAGATACATATATCACCTCTTTTCTTTTACTAGGATGTGTGCGAAGTACTGATTTATTATATGAGCCCATGTTAAGGGAGTTCTGCCATTGACTTTAAGAGAAATAACACCGAGTCATTTATTGTATATTATAAACAAAGAGTCTGTTGGCACTTCAGATGCTTGAAGATGGGATTTTCTCCCACGAAAGCTCATGCGATAAATAAATTTGTTAGTCTTTAAAAGTTCCATGAGACTCCTTGTTTGATTTGCTGAACGAGACTAATACTCCTTTGGAACTTCTTGTGTACTAGTTGGTGTTAAAATGATAATTTTTTAAAAATAAATACACCTTAAAAATTACTGAATGGCTACTTGATGGGATCTGCTTTTATCACCACCATATCTTAGCCAGGTATTTCAAAATGACTCCTTAGGAATAACTGGGTTTTACACGTCTGCTTTCCAAAATCAAATTAGTTCGTCTTTTAAGAACGGCCACCAAACTGTCATTTCATTTTGTGCACTGCTGTCATTCCAAAAATTGAGAATTGATTTTAAAATGATATCCAAACATTATTGGGCCAGATCCTCAGATGCTGTAAGTTGGCTTTGTTCCAAAGACTGCAGTGGCGCAATTCTGATTTACATCAACTCAACATCCAGCCCATGATTCGTACTGTAGAATGGAATCTATCAAGGTTTTTATTTATATGGCTTCCATACTGGAACGCTTGTATGTACCAAGTATAAACCCACCAAACAAATTTGTCTGGTCTTGCTCTAAACTAAGCACATCTCAACTATAGCCAGAGAAGCAGCCACAGACCCTTAACTAAGAGGCCCACACAGTAGCAGCCCCAGCTACAATGCTGAGTGTTTCCTCCCTTCTACCCATGCAGCTCTACCTCAAAATGCCGATGCACTGATGTAAGCATTTGAAATGAGCTTGCTCTGGAGTGCCTGGATTAGTTGTGTTGCCAGGCTCTAGCCACTCTAACCCCTTTTCCACTTCAGTGGTCTGAGCTTTTTGACACTCTGAAAAGCACCATTTAAAATTAATTAAAGCTTCTTATTTTTCACCCAATCTCACTACTATCAACTCTATTATTATGTTTTATGGGGGCACGGGGGAGGAGGGGAGAGGAGAAGTGTTTCAACTTAGTCAGTGATGTGTTTTGTGTTGTGTTACCAAAACTTACAAGCTAGAAGATATTTGCAGAGGAAATTGAATGTGAATTGTGTTTCTGCAAATTGCACTTACTCTATAGAGTACTCCATTCTTGTACTGGAATCCACACATTACACTGAAAGGCAAGGGTAATGTTCTGCTGAGGGCTTTTTAAGGAGATATTTCTTATTAGTGCAGATGGTGAATAAAGTTTATATTTGTAGTACAAGCTGTGGGAATTTTTCAAAATCATCTCCATTAACTATTACAAGACAGTTTAACACATGTATAATCAGGCAAAGAATTTTCCAGTCTATTGGCTTCAGCTGATTTATGAATAATTTCTTTTAACAGCTGGAGGCAAACATTTTCTTTCATTGCTCTTTTTAGAAAGCTATCTCTGCCAATCTGATAAAGACAATAAAAGGAACCTAATGATTCTTTAAGCTGCGTGTTTGTACCCGAGCCTGTGTAACAGACATGTAAATCTGTGTATGCAAAATTTTATTAGAGGGAGATCACAACAGTGAACTAATTCAACCCATGAAGTGTTCTTCAACACTTCATATTTGGCAAACATCAAATTTCCGAACTATCCACCAAAATGTAAATGGGATACTTGATATTCAAACTAACAGCAGGACGTCCCATGCAAAGTAGTGCTCTTTAAACATTAGGGTTTGATTGGGATTGCACGCTGTACTTATACGGTATCTTGAAATGCAATGTTGACAAACATCGAGCAGCAAAACGTAAGAGTACGAGCAAAGTAAAGTGGTATAAAAGCAAAAGTTAGATGTGAATGCCTTATTCAGCATGCAGTAGCATGAAACCAAATGTAGCCTCTGTATTCATGATCCAGCAAGTTCAGAGGATGCCCAGTTAGTCAAAACAATTAATCTGACACATCATTACTCAGACTGAAACAGCTTCACTTTGTGTTATTTTAGGCAGGGCGGTAGCATAGTAAGCTCTTGACAGAATTTCACAGCAAAAGCTCTCTCAGTTTTAAATACAATTGCACAAATTTTTGATCCTCCCTCCCAAACAAAAGAAAGGTATTTTTATCCCAAGTTTGGTTAGAAGATCACTGAAGTTTAACACAAACCCTCGTTTTCTGATTTCCAATTCTGACACCTTTACTTCTGTTGAGTAGCCCCATTCATGGCAAAGGGCTACTCAGAGAGTAAGGTACTACTCATTTGAAAAACGTGTAGTAAAATCTAGCCCAAATTCTGATTAGTTTTAGCTGTTCTGTCATATGTTTTCTGCTTTAACAGACAACAACATCTTTGTGCCAATCCCCTTTTGGCTGCATGGGGCAAAGGAAAATATATTGTATACATTTCCTTTGGAAGTTTAATTATCCCTGTGAATTTTCTTTACACAGAAAGCATTTCTTCAAGGGGAAAAGTAAACAAATATATTTTTCTACTCTGTTGAAATAAGTAGCATATACTTTTATTTTAAATTGTTACAAAAATCTTTCTCCTAAACATCCTACAAATGAAAACGTCCTTGCACTTGTAAATGAATCTTTATTGTTTTGCACTTTGTACACCCCAGTACAAAGGGAATATAAAATGCTACCAGACCAGAATGGCAGAGATTTACACTCACTTTGTACTGGGGTAAATGTGTATTCAAGCTGTAGGGCAACAGAGAATCAGGCCCTTTGTACTACAGTTCAATAAGTGATACACTTGCCACCAACATAAATGCTGCTTATATAGGGCCTGTGCCATCTCCCATTGAAATCAGTGGGGTCCTGCCATTGATCTCAATGGAAGTTGGATCTGTCTTATAAGCTGTATTTTCATTTGGGGTCTGATCATGCTAAATTATCTCAGCTGAAGTTAATCGGAGTTCAGGCGCTTGGCACATTATTTAACTGGGCCCTTGAATTATTTCTGTTGTCTGACTGGGTGATTTAGATAACTCACCAACACCACACAATTCAAAGAACATCTCTCTAAGATGAGAAATTCCTAATTAACAGTGCACTTGGTTAGATACAAAGGAATTATTATACCCTATGACATTTATGGTCCCTTTCATTCTTGTGTCCGGTCTCTGAAAGTTACGCTAAATTCTTCCAGGCAATGTTTGAGATTTTGATCATATTGCTGGCCCTTAAATAATTTTTTAAAATTTGCATTCCACAAATACTCCAGCATTAAAGCTCAACATTTGCATTTAGGGAGTATTTGTGCAGGTAGAATTGATTTGTTAGGATATTCATAGAAAGTGAAAATATAGAGAGACCCATGGTGGTGTTAATGTGAGTTAATTTTAAAAAAATGAAAATTCACACAACTTTTGTGTTTTGCATCCTGCTCTGGGAAGAAGCATTTTTTGTTAGATTTACTAGATTTACTGAGATATGCAAATCAATTTCTTTCACGCTAATCCTAATGCCATGGGATAAATACCACAGTTCTAATCAGGCCAACCTTCAGTTGATTTTGGTGGAATTTTGGGGTGCACATGGAATGCAAACCTAGCTCTAAGCAAGAATACCATATTTTTCTTCAGACTCAGTAATACAAATTCTTACTCCCAAAACTCCAGTAGACTACTCAACTGAAGGACTGCCCAGTTGAATGAGGATTTTCATCTGTCCAATTAAAGCAAACCAAATGTTCAGAATCCATGATCCTCAAACACAATTATTTTAGAAATAATAATTTAGCTTCATTCATATAATAGTTCAAAATTGGCATCATTGTGTCCTGGAATTAACGACGCTAAACAAAATAAAGAAAATATCTAACATAATTGATGAGTTGTTTTCTATCACCACTGACAAAATCAAGGCTTGTAGAATATTCTGTGCTACTGATTTCTGAACAACTTCTCCCGCACCAAGGCTGGTACTTAAGTTGTAGGTTAGCTCGAATATGTAAGCGATCTGTTTATAAATCCTTGGTTGCCTGTTGCATTCTACTGACATGACAAATTTTCTCCCTCCACCCACATGCTCACATGGAATCGCACGAACAAATGTTTAAAGAAAAAGCAAAAACATCACCAGAACACATTCTCTTTTCTTGTCAGAATGGAATTAACAAAGGAATAATCCCTGGTTGAGAGTTCTCTCTCCCCCTCTTTCTCTTTTTCCCTTTGCTTAAAAGACTTTGAACATTTGCTTCCCTTGTTTTCCTAAACAAGTCTTTGAAAAACATCAATTCATTCTGCAGGCTTTAGGAAGTTTACTGATCCTATCGGCTTAATAGCACACAGCTACATTCAAAAGACGGCACTAGTATTCTTGACTATTATTTCCTTTCTTGAAGCACCGAAAAGACACCAGCACTCTAATGCATCTTTAGCATATGACTAAGATTAAATAACTAGATAATCAGAAATTACTAGGCTCAATTAGTATTTTTTTCACCCCTAATGCTACATTTTACTTATTTATTTACATCATCACAAGGAAATGAGTGCTCAACCTCCAGCTGGGCCTTCCGTTGTGTGGGGAAAGTGAAATCCTCTCAAGAGCTGATACAATAATTAATCTAAGGGCCCAATCCTGCTCCAATTGAAGCCAATGGGAATTGCAGTTAATAAGGAGAGCAGCACTATGTTGACTGGAGAAGCTTTCATGAGGACATAGTGCGTCCACATTAGCGCTTCTGTAGATGTAACTTATGTTGCATGGGGTATTTTTTTCCTACATGCCTGAGTGACAAACTTTGATCAGCAAAAGTGGTAGTGTGGACATGGCCAAACGCATCACAGCAAAAGGTTTCAGTGTCCTGGAAACTGGAAGATCTCGTCCCCATATTTTGGATTCCACATTAACAATGGAGGCTGGTTCTCTCCGGTATGTGGTGATGAATGGGGTGCCCATGTGTACTGGGGAGCAGACAGAGTGAGTGATCTTGTTTCTCTCTTTCTTTTGAGAATTTAAGGGTCAGATTCTGATAACCTTACTCAGAGTTCCACTTACTTTGCAAGAAGTCCCACTGACTTCTGCAGGGGTATTCCCTGAGTAAGGTTCTATGGGACTCTTGGACTTAGAGATATCAGACTATGGGCCTTCCTTATTTCAATTTTATAAATCTGGAAAAGTCCCCAAAAGCTTAAAAAGAGAACTGCTTCCAGTGAGACTGGACTGAGGTGGCAGGTGAGTCGCCACAGCTTTTGTTCGCATGCTTGAACTATGCCAAACCTGCCTAGCAAGATGCTGAGTACAGCTGTCTATGAACAAGACCAAAAAAAAAAAGAAGAAAAACTCTCACCTGAATCAGCGAGGGAGGTTCTGTTCTCCAGCAAAAGGAAAGGATCCCAATTACTTTTGATTAATCTAGCAATCAGAAACAACCATTGATATTAAAGAGCTGCACTGAATGGTTATGCCAAGTGGGGGAGGAAAAATCCATCAACCGGTTTATTGATGAGATAGTAGAAGAATAAAGGAGGGGACAAAACCCTAAGAAATAAGTCTGTCCTCACTCACTATGGGCCAGCGTCTGATTTCACTTTTACATTGGTAGAATGCTATCAGCATCAGTGGAATTATGCCTGGTTTGCATGGATGTAAACAGACTCAGAATCAGAACAGATGGAAGCAGTGAAATAGCACAACTAATGAAGATTTACAAAGAGCAAGATTCTGCCACATTTCCGCATGCTGAGCATTCTTCTAACCCATCCCCTGGCTCCGGACTTCAGCGAGATTGTTGCAGAAGTGAGGGGCTGCTCACCAAGAGCATGCCTGACAGAAATTGGCCCTACATGAACTGATATGTGTTAAGCCCTCTTAGATAATAAGGGGTAATAAAAAGGCCAGAGAGTATGCCCTTCTGAGAAAAAGAATAATTTATGTAATATAAAGGACAGGATATTTTAATGGAGGCAAATCATTTTCTGTGACCGGATCTTGACCCTGTGTTCGTCATGCACAGTCCACCGGGAAATGCAACATAGGCCCATAATCAGCACTTTTCTCTTTTCAGGAAACACCCCTGTTCAGCAAAAGCATGTGAAACACAGGTCAATGGGACTTGAGCAAGTGCTTTGCTCACTATAGGAGGAATTAAGCATTTCCCTATTTTTTTTTCCCCCCAAAATCAGGGCTCTGTGCAGTAGGACCTAACCTAAGGGGGCACTCGGGAACTTCAGATGCTTTATCTTTAACTCTATGATCTCCCAAAGGTTTTTTAAATTACATTTTTAATTTGCTTTCATTAACTTATCTGCTACTTCTCATAGGCCCTGACTCTGCAAATCACTCATACGTGTGCTTAATTTTGGGTATTTTGACTTCAATGACATTTAAGAACATGCTTTGCTGAATTGGGATGCTTTTCTGAACCAGGGCTGTACTGCACTGGAGCGGATTTGTATTCATTTGGTAGCTACATGGATGTGACATGTATCGTATATAACCAATAGTGAATGCTCAGTATTTACAGTGCTTTAACAGATTTCACATATTGGTCTAAAGTTACCACTTGACAAGATTTTTGTAAGAGAAAAGGGTTCAGAGCAGCCATCTGTTTCTTTTGTTTTATGGTATGTGCTATAATGGACTCCGCTACTACATAAGCTTTTCTTGTATAATTTTATTTACCTAGGGCACCTAGCCTGCCATGGGGGATTCGCAACAGACTCCCCATGATGACAATGTGGGTGGTGAATCTCATTGCAGAATCAGACCATATTTACGTCCATCAGTTAAGGGTTCTCCCTTTTAAATCAGTGGGATTGTTTGCCATTGAGTTCATTAGAATCAAGAACGTTTGTTTATTGAGGGCAAAATCAAACTCACATTACTTAGATAAATGATGCCACTGAAGTATCAGAAGTCAGTGGAGACAAGTGGTTATTTGGCCCTGGATAGTTATTTACATTATAATTATTTTTGTTATAGACCCCTATTACACACAGCAGCGAAAAATAGCACAGTATCATCTCTTTAGGAAGATAAAGAAAAGAGATCAGAAAAGCGACAAGGTAAGAAAAAATAACATGCATTTGCATTCTGCATAATCTCTCTGTGCACCAAAACTTTAGAGTTGTAATCTGGTTATAAAGCCTGTTGATGAGTCAACCCCAGTTTGTTTCGAAGAGGATACCAAAACTATTGAATATCAGTGAAATGGAGTTTAAAGTCAACAGGATTGGCCATCTAATGACGATTAAGTATGCTATAAATTTAAATCTTTGAACTACTTGTTGAGATTTATTCAGGCAGACAAACAAAGATAAGAAAAGTCTTTTGTGTGTTTGTCACTCATTTCCACTCCTCTGTTGTTGCAGTGTCAAATCATGTCAGTTATTTGAGGACAATTACTATAATTTTGAATTCTCAACAAATTAAAGTCGAATGACTAGCAGTCCAAAGAGGACACTACCCATTTCTCTTCCACATTTTCTTCCTCCACCCCCCTTCGTTTTACAAGTAAATTTTAAGTGACAGAGGCTGAATTTCATCCTGACTGTTTAGAGAATTGGCTCACTTCATTTTTAACAAATTCATTTTCATTCTAGTAGAAGCTATGTCTCCCTATTTTTAACTAGGAGCTGCATCTCGGGATTTAGTAAAGGTTTTGCTAACTAAAAAGCTTTTAGAAAGCTACAGAAAAAGTTCTCCATTTCAAGCAGCTCCAATGCACATGAGGAGTAGTTAATAACATCTGTGATTCCATGTGCTCATTTAGTTTTGGTACACTTATGATTTTAAATCCTGCATTTATGTGGTTATTAACTTTATTTTACTGAATTTGAATAAGACATTTTAAAACAATGCCACAATACAAATGACTATTGAAGAAAAAAGGGAAGTCAGATAAGGGAGCACACAGTTGTTTTTATCTTCTTAATAAAATACCATTAGTCCTTAGTTTAGAAATCTTGAAAATTAATTGAAGACAAAGAGATTGTCAACCTATAGTCTTAATTAATTAAAACGGGATCAAGGAAATTATTCCATAAAAGAAATTTAAAGCTGATCATCTATAAAATTGAAATTACCACCCATTTTGCTTATATTATGTTGAATATTACATAATTTAGGGGGAAGGAGGCAAGATATTTTACATTTCATGAGATCTTTCCTTAAGATTTACTACAGCATCTAGAATTCTGTGCAGTATTAAAGACAATGATCCATTGTGTACTTCTATTACTAATTATTTTGCAAAGATTGTCTGTTCCCAAAGATAATTAGAAAGGTGAAATTTAATTCCATTAAACAGAACTCAACTGGGACATAATGAAATTTTGTTGTAAAGTAGTAGGTTTACTTTGAAGCCAAATAAAAAAGCTCCTTCATAGATGGAATTAATAATACCATAAAAGCTGGTACCTTTTTTACACAAACAGCTTTAAAAATCAATCAAATAAGATGGTGTTATACTAGCAATGAGATTATCAGTGCTCTGACAACATTTTACAAAGAGTCACTTTCCCCCATTGCCTTTAATACAAGTAAACATTTAGGGCCTATAAAAAGTCAACAGAAGGGGTACAACACAGATAATCTCAGAGCCAATCCACAGAGGATATGTGTTGTTCCTGCCCCCAGCTACCGCACTTTGTCTCGTTAGCTCAGGCTGTAGTAGCTCCTGCTTTCTGCTCTGGAGATGTGTCAGATAAAAGGATCGTGCATCACACAAGCACTTCCCACACACCAGGTCTCGCACAACTCTGGCCAGCAAGAGACTGGCTCCATTATTTGGCCGCTTTGTTAAAATCACCCACATATTGGTGCTTGTCACAGTCATGATTTTGTGACGTGGACACTTGTCCATCAGGAATTGTTGGGACAACCTTAGCCAAATGCCTGTATTTGAATATTTGGTGCAGGCTGCCAAACAGCCATTAGTAGTGATGAATAAAAGGTAGGCTGGTAATAATGGTCAGCCACTGAGTGTAGTTCTTTCTTGACTCATTTAAAGATCATATGAACCTGCTTAACAACACGGAAAAGAGTGACAGAAAACCTTTAGTAAACCATTGCTTTGAGGCAAACCACGAAACAGAATCAGCAGTAGGTAATACATTTGGGAAAACACATGAATCTGCTTGTGCCAGCCTGTTTGAAGTCACTGGACCAAATCCGAACATCGCGCACTTGAATTTGGCAGACTCAGACTTGGAGATGCCATCACAGTGAGATGATGCTACATCATGTTCATGTTATGACAATGATTCACATCACATCTTCTATACATCCTAACACCACCATATATGACTACATGCCCTGCAAGCCTATCTCTGGAGGGTGAGTGGCAAGAGGAAAGAGCGACTGGCCATAGAAAAACAAACAAGGAGTCCTGTGGCACTTTTAAAGACTAACACATTTATTTCTCGCATGAGCTTTTGTGGGAGAAAATCCCACTTCGTCAAGCTGGACTATACTTCTCAGTGAAACAGTTTCCTCATTATATTCCTTGGGCTTATTTTTTTTTCTTAAAGTCACAATCACCATTTTCTTTCATTTACAGCACACTCTATCCACACACAGATCATTGAGCACAAAGCACCCAAAACAAAAAAGACATCCAGCTCATTTTAAGAAGAATTTTAAGTGCTATTGCTAAATTCCTAAAATTTAAAAGATTTACATCTCTGATGTTGAGACCACAGGCAGCTCTTCCTAGCTTTGTGGAACATTCCCATGAAGAGATTCTTAGCAAATGCAGCTTTGTGTACATTTCACAGAAATCTGCAAGCCTTACTGACTTTTATCAGGTCTGAGCCCTCCACTAGACAGAAGTCACAAAAGAGGGGTTTAGTCTGGTTACTCTCCGGCTGGCTGGCACATACATAGCTAATTCACTCCTGATTGGATCCTGCTAAATCTGTTTCCTTTAGAGTGCTATCTGTCCTCCACACACAAAAATATATCTATCACATTTTTAGAACAAATAAAATAAACTTTGTAGATGAGGGTCTGAACAAGTGTCATTTTACAATCTGTGACAATTAATTCCCTCTTTACTTCCTTTTAAAAAGTGATCTGTTTTCTTTCTTGAAATGTTCACAACCACCACGATTAAATATAACCTGAAAATGTACATTTAATATTTATGTTCTCAGCTGAGGTGGGGTGGGGTGGGGCAGGGTATGGGGGGACAGCAGGAAGAGTAGAAGTCATCAGTACACATGCTGGTGACTAACCTAATTCCCAGCTCAGCTGCAGTAAGGTAAATTTGAAATAATTCCATTGAAGTTAATTAAATTACACCCAGATGTAGAACAGGTGTAAGTGAAATCAGAATCAACTCCACCATTGTTATACCCAGGGGCCCTGAGTTGCTGCTGTCTTACATTTTGTGTAACTCTTTACACCAATGCTAAGTGGGTGCAAAATGGTACCACTCTGAACTGGCCCATACATTTTCATTCACATAAGCAGTTTATATTGTATCAGATAAATGTTGGCCTTAAACATTCTCAGTTAGAAGGGTAACTAAAATTAAGACCTTCTTTCCATACATAGGGCAATAACATCAACTTACTCTCAAATGCTTCCTTGTGCTGCACTGTTCAATAGATGGCTTGCTTCAATGGATGTAAATCTTGTAATGGGGACTCTATGATTGCAAGGCCAGAAAGGATTGTTGTGATTAGGTAGTCTGACCTCCTGTATAATGCAGCCCACAGAAATTCCCAAAATAATTTCTGAGGCAGATCTCTTAGAAAAGCACCCAGTCTTGATCCAAAAATTGTCAGTGACAGAGAATCCATCACTAATCTTGGTAAATTGTTCCAATGGTTAATTACTCTGAAGGTTGTTTTCAGTCTGAATTTGTCTAGCTTCCACCGTCAGCCAATTAATCATGTTGCACCTTTCTCTGCTAGACAGAAGAGCCCACTATTAAATATTTGTTGCTCATGTAGATACTTAGAGGCTGTACCCAAGTCACTCCTTAACCTTCTTTCTGTTAAGTGAAATAGATCTTTGAGTATACTACTGTAAGAGAGGTTTTCTATGCCTTTAATCACTCCTATGGCTCTTCTCTTCCTTCCAATTTATCAGTATCCCTCTTGAATTGTAGGCACCAGAATTGGACAAAGTTATCTCAGCAGTGGATACACCCACGCTAAATATGGAGGTGAAAAGTCCTCTCTACTTCTCTCCAGATTCCTTTCTTTATGAATCTCAGGATCTTATTAACTATTTTGATCATAGCATCATACAGGGAGCTACTGTTCAGCTGATTTTCCACCATGACTCCTAAGTCTTTTTCAGAGTCACTACTTCCCAGGATAGAGTCCGCCTTCCTGTAAGTATAGTCTGCATTCTTTGTTCCAAGATGCGTGCACTTACATTAAGCCATATTAAAATGCATATTACTTGTTTGCATCCAGAGTGCTCTGTATCAGTGACCCATCTTCCCCCAATTTTTGTGTCATCTGCAAACTTTATCCACAATGATTTTATGTATTCTTCCAGGTTATTGACAAAAATATTTAAAAATTGTAAGACTGAGAACTGATCTTTGTGGGATTCCAATGGAAACGTACCCACTCAGTGACGATTCACCACTTACAATTACATTTTGAGAACAGTTAGCCAGTTTTTAATCCAATTAATGTGTGCCATGTTAATTTAGTATGGTTCTAGCTGTTTTATTCAAAATGTCATTGATCTGATTTGGCTCATAGTTATTTTCAGCTTTGTGAAACTGGTTCTATTAAAGCACCAAGTATATGTTCTACAAGTCTGGATTTTATTCTGTTTCCACATTATAAATGTGATCAAGTCATGATTGCTTTTACCAAAACCACCATTAATTTTTAGTTCTGTGATCAGATCCTCTTTATTTGTTATGATGAGGTTTAATAAAGAATTCCTTCATTTTGGCTGCAACAACTTTTTGAGTTAGGGAATTTTTAATCTATTGGTTTTGGAAATTCTAAGGATGTTTTAATATTGGCAGCATGAGACCTCCTTATATGTCACTCAAATTCAAGTCCTCCATGATCATGCAGTGTTTTTTCCTCTATAGATTATAGATAGATGTGCAGGGAAGTGGTTATCCTGTTCCGTAGTGTGATTTGCTGGTTTGTAGCAAACACTAACTAATACCCCATCTTATAAATGTGTTAGTCTTTAAAAATGCCACAAGACTCCTTGTTTGATTTGCTGAACTAGACTGACATGGCTAACCCTTTGGAACTAATACCTCATCTTGTGTGTTATCTATTAAAGTGTTGATCCATACAATTCAACATGCTGTACATAATTGGATGGACACTTTGATTGTAACCCGGCTGGTCAAAATGTTTTTAAAATAACAATTAGAGACTCTTTTAAAATGAAATGCATGTCATTAGAGCTGGCTGGAAAAAGGAAACAATTTTAACTAAATCAACAAGTCATTTTGCAGATTACTAATTTTTTCTCATTGTGAAATCAATATCTGATCTTACTTACTAAATAGAAACTTGCAACACGTGTCCATTAGTGTCTGATCTTCCACCTGTGTTGAACTGTTGTGCACCCTCAACCTCTATTAAAGTGGTCAAGGGATGGATGGAGTATCGCTCAAACCCAGTTTACCCCTTGATGACCCCACTTTACTACAGTTAGGTAGAGGAAAGGCTTAACAAAAGAGAACAATATACCCATCAGTCTGAGTTGCAGCTTATAGTTCAAGCTGTCTTAAATGTATATAATAAATCAAACTTATTGAAGTCTCATTTCTGTGTAAATACAAAATGAGGTGCTACATAAAAATGCTATACACACTAAAGAATTCAAGGCTACAGTTCAGTTGCACAGGGAAGCTGTTCTGAAAATGCCGCTCTCATGGATTAAGGTTCCCCTTTTCCAAGAACTGCCTGGCTCTGCTAGGGTGCGAGATGTCAATCCCTGCCTCTTTTCTGGTTCCCAACCTCCTTCCCTCCCCTACAAAGGCAATTTTCCAAAGCAAGACCCTCAGAGCTTATGGAACTATCGCCATTAAGGGCTGATATTTCCACAGACAGGTATAGTTTGACCCATACTAAAGAAACCAGCAATGAGAGACTTGGCTTTGTTTTTTTTATTTTTTCTACATGTGCTGTGTCGTGATAGCCTACACTGAAGAACTGTAACCCCACGCCCTATAATGAAAAAAGAAGCTTGCCAAAGAGGAAGCTATTCCTTTAAAGAACAGGAACAATCATTTCGTGGTGGTAGGCTTTTTTCCCACCCTCTCCCCCCTCCCCCATCCGCCTCCATTATTTTAAAGCCCTTCCCTATACAAACAGGAGTGTTCACTGATCACCACCAGTATCTCTTTTCTTTTGATGTACATTAAGAAAATTAAAAGGAATATTCTTAGAAAGACATCTGTGCCTGGGGTGACTCACATTTGATCAATCCCTATGAACTGTGCTTTTCAGGGGATGTGCAATTATTTGCTCAGTTAGGCTTAAACTTTTTATTTATCTAATCGCCCCCCTGTAATGCTTTGATCTGAGCTTCCAAAACCTATTTTCCAACCACTTTAGCTACATATTTTAAGTCTTATGGTCTAATCAACTTCAGCCTGTAAAACACGCCATGTCTGCTTAATGCATCCTATTAGGAAATCAGGCTGCCATGTGGATTTTTTAGATCTCTCATTTTGCAACCCTGTGAGCCATTTGGAAGCGTCGTTAATGTCATTATCCCAAGGGAGAACGAGAGAGCTGGCAGCAGAGTGTACCTGCTACAATGCTGTCAGCTTTGCCCCCCTAACATTTGCCGAGTGACTCAGAGGTGAATCACAGGTGTATGCTGGGGAGGGCTGGATGATTTCCATATCACAGTGGTGGCAAATGTTTACTTCATTAGTTCATGGGGTTACTCAGTAGTTCAGGCAAACTCAATTTCTCAATCCTACTGTATGGCAGTTAAAAAAAATAACAATAATTCAGAAGTACACCACAGCTTTGAAGTGAAAAAAAAAATCTGTCATTTTGTAATTAGAAAATGTCATGTTAATTGGAGCAGTGTTGGAAGGAGAATTTTCTCCCACGAAAGCTCATGCAGTAAATAAATCTGTTAGTCTTTAAAAGTGCCACTGGACTCTGTTGTCTGGCCACTATGTTTCAGAATACATGTATGCTGTGAAATATACCGGATTAATAACCAACATGTCTTTTATCTAAGGGGGAATGGACTCTCAAGGATTTAAGGATGGTTTTTTTCTACCCATTAAAAATATGATCATGTTTGTAATAAAAAATCTTTGGGGCTGAAGTTTCTAATTAGGAGATTATTTCAAAGTATTCCTTGCAATTTTGAAGTGAAGCTATGTCAAAAACCTCGAGTACTGTAATAAATCCATGAGGAGCACCTAGAATGTGACACAATGGGCACTTGGAATTTCACAGAGCTGCCAGGGAGAGGGCTCAGAAAAAGTTCAGGATCCTACCACCTGAGTGAAAGAAGAATCAATCTTCTTTGATCCTTACTAGTAAGGGACTCAAGCACAGTTCTGGGTCCATCCAACAGAAGGCAGTGGTGTGTGCATGTACACGTACACGTACATACACAAGTGTAGCCGGATTTACATAAAAGGGCCATTTTCAAGACAGCCATGCTATATATTAATTGTGAAGTATGTATTAATATTTATTAATTGCTCATGACATTATGGATGTATTTATTATGTATTAATGTATGTATGTATTTATTAATATGTATTACCTAGGAGTCTGGTGGCACTTAAAGACTAATAAATTTATTTATAACATGAGCTTTCGTGGGAGAAAATCCACTTCATCAGACGCTTGAAGATGGGGACCCTAACCCATTCTGTAAGTTCCCCATCTTCAAGCATCTGATGAAGTAGGATTTTCTCCCATGAAAGCTCATGCGATAAATAAATTGGTTAGTCTTTAAAGGTGCCACCAGACTCCTTTTTCATTTTTGCTGAACTAGACTAACATAGCTACCCCTTTGGAACTATGTATTAATTATTTGCGACAGTACCAGCTGCCATCTCATTTATCAATATCCAGCTTGTCACAGGAAAATATTAGTATTGTGAGGTGAGCTATAAATTGATTAAAGGTTAGATTAATTTTAGCTGTCTCAGAAGAGAGTATTTTCCCACCTATTTATTATTCTGATAGTTTAAGAAACCACGGCTCTGTGGTTTTTACAGTTCTCTGAGGAGTTCAGACTCCCAAAGAAGTTAGACGCCCAAGCCCCAACTGGCAAGGACCACATACTTGGATGTGATTATAATTCAGTCTCCACAACTCACTTCATCTTGGTCTCTGCTCAGAGACTGCCAACAAGGGTGCCTCTTAGTGCTTCTTGATGTCATGGCTTTTTTGAGAATACTGGTAGGTGCACCACAGATGGCTGGTTGAAACAAACAGCCAGAAGTTTGGATTCCTCTCTACCTCTTCTCTCTTGGGTATGCAAAGCTGGGCTGGAAATACCACAAGAACAGACACTGCCAATACTTCCCACTTCCGGTTATGATGAAAAGTCTGCCAGAATTGTGGCATGCATAATGAAGTGATGGAGAAAATAAGTTATCCAAAACTTTACCTCAATCTCAGAACAGGTTTGGTTTGAGTTTGAGGCAAAGTATCAGCTCTGATCTCATCTGACAGGTTCATACATCCAAATATACAATGTCGAAAACTCCTAATAGGAATTGTAGTGGGGCCACAAACTCCTCTCACAAAGGTCACCAAGTAGCCAAATAATGTCTATGACTTATACCTCTATACTGAGCTAGGCTGGACACAAGCTCACAGAAGTGATGGAAGCTCTCTCGTTACAAGCCCATGCGATATGAACTCCCTCCTGAGGAGCAGCCCTAGGGGCACACGCTTGTACCTTTCTACTTTGTGATGGTTTAACGATACCTGGTTGTGTTCCTGAATTATAACACGAGCCCTGTGTAACCATTTCCTCACTGTGGGCTGGGCACTGCCAGAGTTGTCCATTCATGAGTAGAAAGCTGCCTTTGCTGTGGGAGGCATAATGTTTGATAAGGTAAAATGCTTTTTAAACAGCTATAAGCATAACAGGAGTAGCACACAGGGGTTTTCAGGAGGGAAAGTGACCTGAGCTACCTTTTTCCAAATCAGCATTCCATTGTGCTTTTAAGGTGGATGCTCTCAAGTTACACACGTCACTCCTCCCTATTGTGCAGTGGACTCTCCTCTCCATAACCGGCTAATCTGCCTACAGATGCAGAAGAGGAGGGCCATGGCCCTGCTTTCTTTCTATGCTTCCTTTGATTAACCTTTTGGGGTAGCTAAATGCAGGGCAGCAAAGCATAGCAAGAATGCTGACCTCATTATGTTCTATTTCCCTAAACTGTATTCCACAAGCCACTTATCTACCCGTTTCCTAGTCTATGCAAGCTATTTTGAATTTCCCAGTCCTCTGACCTTGTATTAACTTGTTCCCCCAGGATTTTGTCATCACCCAATGTTATTACTCTACTGCATGTTTCTACCATAAGGTTATTAACATATAAAGTGAACAGAACCAGGCCAACCAGTACGGTGCCTTGACTCTCTGCCACGCTATAAATCACTTCAACTTCCAACTGATTCCGCTTAGATGTACTCTGTACATCTCACACGTAAAACCTAGTTCTTTCTACACTCAAGCAAGTGTCCCTCCTCACCACCTGCATTGTAATACCTTGTCGTTTAATCTTTTGTATGGTTACCATATGTCAAGGTTTCCTAAATTGCAGGGCCAGATTCTGATCTCCAAGACTCTTGTAATATTTACACTGATGTAATCTCCTTTCCGACCCCCTCGCCCCACAAATACCAGTACTGGTAACAAAGTCAAGTTAGCTCCTCCTCATAATT
The DNA here is from genome assembly GCA_007922175.1 of Pelusios castaneus. Lineage (NCBI taxonomy): Eukaryota > Metazoa > Chordata > Testudines > Pelomedusidae > Pelusios > Pelusios castaneus. Next base: position 12,416,640 of record ML685816.1, on the reverse strand, counting down.
TGAATTGATTGGTCTTTCTAGCACTTGATGGAACAAGAAACAAATAAGGACATCACTCTCTCTTAAGCGATTACTCTTGTTAAGATCAATGGGGTGACTTGCATGCAGGAGTAAGAAATACTCAGGCGGGTAAGGATTGCCCCTTGTAAGAGTTAATGGCCAGATGAAGAAAGCAGTTTACAAGGGGCTGTTTCAGATAGGGAGGCAAAGGAATAAAAAAGTAAACTAGTGGACAAAGATCTGAACTCATCTACCTCTGACCACAGCTAAATTTAGATTCACAAGAGAAAAACAAGAGTCAGCAAACTACAAAAGTTGAAAGTGTGCTGGTTTATCACAGATTTCCTCCCATTGCTAGAAGTTTTTCATGTTGTATCACAGTTTGCACGATGAGCTCACGTATAGAGATGGAACTTGCAGCCACGCAACAGGAGAACAGGGCTCCGGCCAAGCGAGGCAATGCCAGGGAAGACCCCACTACTTGTCAATGGTTTATTCACTAGAGGAAGCACTTCCCACCAGTTTTTTAAAGCTAAGTTAGGAAATCCTGAAAATAGGGGTCAGGGAGTTCATGGGGAAAGGGTGTTACTTAAAACATACCATTCCAAGAACATTATACACAACTCATGGCCTCCAGGGTGCCCTTTAGTGGCACAATGTGGCTTTGCAGTCACTATTCCGCAACTTCCCCACCACGCTCTTTAGCATATTCTCCAGTGGTAGGTATGAGTTGATCCTCCGGCCAAAATCGCCCTACAGTTCAATCTTTTGTAAGGTAATGGTGCCCTGCCAGCAACATCCAACCAACTCAGCATCTAGCCCCCTTCTTTGCAAGGGAGCCCCGGCTGCAAAAGCCTGTCTCAGTATTTAACAACTATGATAGTGATCTCTTACACCAGTGTAAATCAGGAAGGAGTGACTGCTGAAAGCACTGGAGTTCTACCTAGTAAGATCAGATTCAGGTCCACTGTCAATCTAATGAAGTTCATTTATGAAGGTGAAGGATGTATCTGGCTTATCTGTCACAGCCACCAGAACAGCATCCCACGGGAAAGATGGATAAATGTCCACTTTCACTTAAAGCAACTTTTACAAATTCATTTTGGAGAATTGGAGTATATATTTCTGAAGTCTGACTAAAAATGCCTTAATCAAGATAAGATCGTTAAACTGATGTGGAGCGGAGACCTTGCCAATTCTTAAATGCAGACAAGGGGGAAAAAAAACACATTAGAAGATAATCAAAGCATGAAGCTGATTTGATCAGGACAGTAGCATGTCACACGGCATATTAACAACACACTTTGAGATTTATTTTCCTTGAAAACCATTAGCATTTGTCATATTTATTAAAGTAAACTATAAAACCTCATGGGATTCGGCATAAGTGATTATGAATCCATTTCTGCAATGAATGTACTGCCTCCAGGGTAAATGAGCACTAAGGCTTAATATGGCTATAAATATCTTGTTTTTCTATGGGCTGATTAAAAATTATGTAGGTGTGCTTGGCATTTAACTTGGGGGGTGTTGTTTCATTGCCCCCCCGCTAACAATGCCTTTTGGCAGCTTTTCACTTTATTTCATCATAGATCTTTGCCAAAACTTGAATTTACTCCTGTCAGATTAACTGCCCCTAAAAAATAAACTGGCATTTCTTCTACAGAGTTTGATTGAAAGGATAAGCTTGAATGACACTCTCCTTAAATGGCTGGGTCCTCTCACAGGGCTAGGATTGGGAAATCAAGACTAACATTTTTGCAAGGTCTTTCCTTAGCCAGTAATCAGGCTTTAAACCCAGTTATTTGAACAGTGCAAGAGATTGTGTGACCTGATTCTCCACTCTCTTACAACATGCACCATCGTTTGCCCTGTGCAGAACAGTTGAAAATGCTACTCCTTTGGCAGCTGGGAAACAGGCCCTATATTTACATTTTTTCTTGATTTCTGACTTTATTCATTAATCAGTCTGTGTTGCGCACACTGATGAATTATTACCGCAATAATGCATGGAAGGTAATTAAAGCATGAAATAGAGTAGTTCTAACCATTTAACTATTAGTGTTTAATTAGCAGATACAACTTTTGAGCCTTATTTGTGAATCAAGTAACTAAGTATAGGGAGTTTGGAAAACAAACAAAACCAAACCTGATCTATTATTGTAATGGCAAAAGGTGCTAATGGGTTGTTCATCTGAGGCTAGTGACATACAAGCACTCGAGATGAAATTCCCTATTGAAAGAGTTAAAGGGCTTGTCTACACACAAAACTTGTACTGCTTTAACTATTTCGGTACAGTTACAATTGTACAACCTGCATGCCAGTATGAATCCAATCATACTGGTATAAAGATACTTACAACAGTACAGCTTATTCCCACACAGAAAGTTAACTAAGATTACATCTACATTACAGACCTTACAGTGACCCCACTAGACTATTGCTGCTGAGGTGGTGTAAGGTCTCCCACGGACCCACTCTACGTTGACGGAAGAGAGCTCTCCTGCTGAAATAATTAAACCATCCCCAATGAACAGCAGTAGCTATATCACCTGAGAGTGTCTCCTGCCAACACAGTGCTGTTCATATGGACACTTTTGGCAGTGAAACTTATTTTGGGCAGGGGATGTTTTTTTCACACCGCTGACTGACAAACGTGCTGACGTAGGTTAGCTATACTGATTAAAAAAACCCTTATGGCAGTATAATTCCAAAGGGGTAGCCGTGTTAGTCTATTGTAGAAAGACAACAGAGTCTTGTGGCACTTTTAAAGACTAACAGATTTATTAATCGCATGAGCTTTCGTGGGAGAAAATCCCACTTATGGCAGTATGTTAGAAAGGGGTAGCCGTGTTAGTCTAGAAGGAATCCTGTGGCACTTGTGTTCACACTACACTCATTGGCTATGTCTACACTAGAAAAGGTTAGGTCGACTTTGTTAAGTCGACTTAATAAAGTCAACTTGAAGTCGACCTTATTAAGTTGACTTAAAGTGGTTACCCTGAACGGGGACTTAGTAAGTCGACCTAACTGCCCTTAAGTCGATTTAATAAAGTCGACTTAAGGGTTAATCCATGTCCACACTGTGCTTAAATTGACCTAAGGAGTCAACTTAAGGGTTAGGTCGACCTAACCGGCGGTTCTTACTAAGTTGACTTAAGCTTTCATTAAGTCAACTTAAGGAATTTCTTAAGTTGACTTAATGAAAGCCCAGTGTGGACGGGGAGTAATTTAGATCGACTTAAGGCTACATAAGTCGACCTAAATTGCCAGTGTAGACATACCCATAGACTCTAAGGTCAGAAGGGACCAGAATGATCATCTAGTCTGACCTCCTGCACAATGCAGACCACAGAACCTCACCCACCCACTCCTGTAATAAACCCCCAATGACTGAGTCATTAAGGTCCTCAATCTTGATTTAAAGATTTTAAAGTACAGAAACTCCACTAGGTTTTACCACTGTAACTACGTCAGTTAAAAAGAAATAGTTACAGCAGAACAATAACTGCGATGGGACCATGTCAAAGATACCATGAAGTAACCACCCCGAGAAAGTCATTAAGGGGTATTGTGTGGGCTAAACTCTTCTCTGTCTGGGTCACTAGACCCTTCTCAGCTTCCTTCGTATTGCAAAGCTCGGGCTTCCAGGTGAAAAGTGCAGGGGGGAAAAGGATAAAGGAGGAAAAGAGGCACAAAGTCCTTACCTAGACTACCAGTTACTTCGGTGTCATATATGTCACTCCACGGTGTGAAATAATCCACACCCCTGAGCAATGTAATTTATACCGACCTAGCTTAGAGCCGCTCCAGCACAAGCACTAATGCAGCGCAGCTACATCAATGCGGCTACCCTGCTGTAAGCGCTGTGCTGTAGATATAGCCATGAAATTTGCCAAGCAGTCTACGGGTAAATTAATCAGAATAACTATTGTGAAATAAAACAAACAAGGAGTCCTGTGGCACTTTTAAAGACTAACAAATGTATTTATCGCATGAGCTTCCGTGGGAGAAATCCCACTTCGTCAGACGCCTGAAGATGGAGAACTTACAGAATGGGAGTGTCTGACAAAGAGGGATTTCTCCCACGAAAGCTCATGCGAAAAATAAATTTGTTAGTTTAAAAGAGCCACAGGACTCCTTGTTTGTTTTTGCTGAACTAGACTAACATGGCTCCCCCTTTGGACATTGTGAAATAGTCACTTTATTTTGGAATAATTAGTGCAGTTCTAAAGCAAAGTAACTGTTCTGAAATAAAACCACTGGAACAGATTGTCCACACAGCGAGCTATTCTGGAATACTTTACTTTGCAACAGCTATTCCGGTCAATTTCCATATGCAGACAAGCCCTTATACTTATATAAGGCACTGAAGACAGACAGACACAAGACAGGGATGGGACAGTGGTCTCTGATCTGAGGTTTCTGTGAGGAGAAGTTGCTTATGTGAAGGCTGGTGCTATCCCTATCCAAAAAAAAGAAGGACTTGTATCCATTTGGTAAATAAAGTAATTATACTAGAAAACATTTGAATCCACATCAGCTTTTTCAGTCCATAACAGGAAACTGAGCTGCAAGGCCCCATATTTTGCCATCACGTATTTATTATTCACATTAACGTACTATCTAAATTCCCCAGCTCAGATTGGACCCCACTGTGGTATGCTCTGTACAAACATAAAATAAGAAACATTTCCTCTACGCAGAAAGGTAATCTAAATAGACAAAGGAGGTGAAACAGGCACAGAAAGGTGAAGTGACTTAATCAAGGTCACACAGCAGATCAGTGGCAGAGCCAAAGATGGCCCTCCCAATCCAGTGCTAGACCCACTGGACTATGCTGTTTCTACACAGCAAGCTTTCCCACTCTGCCTACTTCCATAGCTTTGTTGATGTGCCAGAGAAGCAATGTTTGGATCTGGAACTCGAACAGACTTAGTTTTAGGGTAAGCAACTGGATGCGAAGGCAGATAAGAACTAGACCGGGTTGCAAGTTTGCATTCAAAAGCACCACAATCCCATGAACTGTTCTTGTTTGATTTTCTATTCAGAACTGCATAATGTTTTCCGGATCAGCGAGATTCTGAAATCTCTCAGGCATATTGTACTGAAATATTATAAGGGATTTTTCTTGCAAGATTTTGGCCATCCTCAGAGCAAAATTTAGCTCCAGAGGTTGCAACCAAGATGAAGTTACATCAATGATAAAGACTACAGTTGTAACTCTTGAAAATAATTTGCTTCACACAAATTTAAAATGCACTAGCTTTTAAAAAAATAGGACGTACAATTGATTAACTGTGCAATTATTGTGGAAGGGTAGATTGCATTCACAACTTGCTATCTGCAAGGCATTTTAAGGGGCACTTCAACACTTCCAGTAATATTGACCCTTATTGATTTTTCAAAGAAAATGAATGCTGTAACAATAAAACGAAAGTGCACTGAAAGTAACTACAATTCTGTTCTGTGCAGGTTCTTGTACCACCCTGATCACCATATTATGTAAGTGCTTTCCAATATTGCATTCAGTGATGAGACTCACACCCATCACATGTGGCTTATTTTCATTCTCATGTTCTGCCTGCTATTATGGACCAGATCCTCATCTGCCCTGAAGTCAGTGGAGGAATTTGCAACAGCTGATAACCTGGTTCTATGTCTTTAAAATTAATCCCTCCAACATCCAACCTAACGAGCTCCTGCAGTGGCTGAACTACAAGATGATTTAAAACTTAGACTTTAAAAAAATAAAAAGATGAATTCTTAAACCAGACTCTTAACTCCCTTAATCATACTTCTTTATGGGGGGAAAAAAAAAGAATGGAATTACAGTCTTTACATTTATCCCTCATCAGAATCAATATAATTTGTTGTGTGTTCATAGTCACCCTCTTCAAAACAGTCAGTATTTCCAACCATGATCAAGACTGAAGACTTCCCATACTAAATGTTTCTGTACATCAAGTTGCACTAATACATCACTAATTGGTCAGCTTTTATATTGTCCCTGTTTCTGAGAAAGGAATATTAAAAGAACCAGAAATATGACATATGATCAGGACCAAAGGTATTTTTTCATAATTGGATTAATTAGCATTATCACAAAAACTGAAGGAACAAAGCTACCAGTATGTAGAGCATTAATCATATCACCAGTAATTACTGTCAGAAAATAGAAATACAAGACAAAACAAGGAAGTAAGTAGTAATTGTAAAACCTAGCCATAGTTTAGGATGCACTGTGTAAGAAACAGACTGAGGAGCTATACAATTACATTTATTAAAATAGGTAAGGGGACAAGAAATCTGATAGCCTATTCAGTTCAGCAGGGCACGGATGAAAAGAAAATGCCCAAACATATGAATAAAAATGAACAGCACTGTTGAAACCTAATTTATCCAAAGGGGCCATGACAGGCCAGGGAAGAACCATCAGTGGACAATGTGTAAAGCAGCGCATCATATTCACAAAATGGATAATGGCTGTAATACATTGGTCCTAGATGGCTCATGAAAGCAACCAATGACACATGATCGAACAACAGCATGCAAGGCAAGGCAAAAAAAGACCACATCCAGGGATCCATACATGGCAATCAGCAAGCAAAGGAAAATGGAAGCTACTCACATAAGCAACCACCTATGTTCAACAGCCAAAGTTCGTGTGTCTTAGTATCATCATCTTGGAAGTTGGAGAGTAACACAGGACCGGAGGACATCACTGACCATACATGTAACCATCATATACACCACCAAACACTGGGACAGTTCCCACATTCAAAATATGAAGTTGAACATAAGAATGGACAGACTGGGTCAGACCAGTGGTCCATGTAGCCCAGTGTTCTGTCTTCCAATAGTAGCCAATGCCAGGTGCTTCAGATGGAATGAACAGCATAGGTAAGCATCAAGTGATCCATCCTCTCTCGTCCCTCCTCAGCTTCTGGCAAACAGCAATCCCTGTTTATCCTGGTTAATAGTCACGGATGGACCTATCCTCCATGAACCAGTCTAGTTCTTTTTTGAACCTATTATAGTCTTGACTATAAGTTCAACAGGTTGACTGGGCATTGTGTGAAATAAAGACTTCTTCATTTTCAACCTGCTGCTTATTAATTTCATTTGGTGAGCCCTAGTTTTTGCATGATGAGAAGAAATAAATAACACTTCCTTATTTACTTTCTCTGCACCAGTCATAAGACCTTTAGCATACCCTCCTTAGACATCTTTTTTCTAAACTGCAAAGTCGCAGACTTATTAATCTCTCCTCATACCGAAGATTTTCCATATCCCTAATCATTTTAGTTGCCTACCTTTTTGAATTCCAATTTTTCTTTTTTGAGATGGGGAAACCAGGTCTGCACGCAAGATTTAAGTTGTGGGTGTACCGTAGATTTATAAAGAGGCAATGCAATATTTCCTGTCTTATTATCTATCCCTTTGTAATGATTCCTAACATGATTAGCTTTTTTGACTGGACAGTGAATGGATATTTTCAGAGAACTGTCCACAATGTTGCCAAAGATCGCTTTCTTGAATGGCAATGGCTAATTTAGACCCCATCATTTTATATGGATAGTTTGGATTATGTTTTCCAGAGTTCATTACTTTGCATTTATCAAGATTGAATTTCATCTGCCATTTTGTTGCTCAGTCACCCAATTTTTTGAGGCCCCCTTTTAACTCTTCTCAGTCTGTTCTGGACTTAACTATCTTGAGTAGTTTTGTATCAACTGCAAATTTTGCCACCTCATGGTTTACCCCATTTCCCAGATCATTTATGACTACACTGAACAATACTGGTTCCAGTACAGCTCCATGGGGATACTTATTACTTACCTCTCTCCATTCTAAAAATTCATTCCAACCTTTTGTTTCCTATCTTCTAACCAGTCACTGTTCTGGGTGAGGACCTTCCCTAATATCCCATGATCATTTACTTTGCTTAAGAGCCTTTGGACTTTGTCAAAGGCTGTCTGAAAATCTAAGTATACTATATTTACTGGATCGTCCTTGTCCACATGCTTATTGATCCCCTCAAAGAATTCTAGTAGATTGTTGAGGCATGATTTCCTTTTACAAAAACTCATGTTGCCTCTTCCTCAACAAATCATTTTCATCTATGTGTCTGATAATTCTGTTCTTTACTATAATTCCAATCAATTTGCCTGGTATTGAAGTAACTAGCCTGTAATTGCAGGGCTCACCTCTGGAGTGTTTTTTTAAAAAATTGACATCATACTAGCTATCCTCATCGGGTACAAAAGCTGATTTAAATGATAGATTACATACCACAGTTAGTAGTTCTGCAATTTCACATTTGAGTTCCTTCAGAACTCTTGGGTGGTTACCATCTGGTCCTGGTAACTTATCACTGTTTAATTTATCAGTTTGTTCCAAAACCTCCTCTAATTATATCTCAGTCTGGGAGAGTGTCTCCTAAAAAGAATGGCTCAGGTTTAGGAATCTCCCCCACATCCTCAACCATGAAGGCTGACGCAAAAAAATTCATTTAGTTTCTCTGCAATAGCCTTATCTTCCTTGAGTGCTCCTTTAGCACTGTGATCGTCCAGTGGCCCCACTCATTATTTAACAGGCTTCCTGCATGATCATGTCCATGGCAAATTCTGAGCACAGCAAAGAAAGCACGTGTGAGAGATGCCAAGAAGATATACAGGTTGTCATCATTATAGAATCATATGACCACAAATGTCCAGAGTCTCTATATGTAATGAGTAATCAACATGTAGGTAATGAAATATATATCATACATCACTGGCCCCTGAGCTCAACCCTCCAACCTATCCCACACACAATCTGTCCCTGTTAGTGACGCTAACATATTCCCTTGACAAATACTTAACACATACCTGGACTGTATTCTGTTGTCATTTGTATCTCTGATATCAGTATTGTTCCTGATGCATAGTATGAATTGGTGTGAAAGTTTCAGGTTGAAAGGTGTGTTATCAGTAGAGACAGTTCTTGTAAAAATCTCTGAATCTTCACAGACCTGCAATGAAATTATTTATTCTTAAGAATCAGCTAATACCTTTGTAGTACTATTCTCACTTCATTCCTTATTCTGATGTGCATATTTTCATACCTAGTCAGGAAGTTTCCTAGTTTGAATTTTGTATTACATCTGAAGGAAAGGGCAATAATTAGGAATCAAATATAGGGGTGTTAGAATTCTTTTTAATTCTCTTAATCCTTTCTAAACTTCTCCATGGAGTATAGCAGCGTGGGGAGTCTGATAGAAATGATCTTAACCACAGCTGGGTCAAACTACAGTGAAATGTGTGAATTTGAATTTTCATTAAATTATCTGAATATTTGAGCCAGTTTTTCTGTTCTCAGACACCACACAAACTGGATCTGATTTCTGTAAATAGTTTCATATTAGCATAAGGAATTCTATTCATAGTTTGGATAAACAATTTTCAGCTCTTAAGGTGGACATGATGGGATCACTTTGACTATTTGCCATTCAGTATTTGTAGTCCATGAACAAATCATTTAAGTCAGATGGATTTACAAACATTTATTGATTTTCCCTCTCATCATTCCTGTGAAATAGGCAGTACCATTAGCCCTATCGTATAAAGAGTGAAACTAGAAATAGAGCCAATCTTTTGATTCATTTCCTCCACAAAGGAGTTGCACGGGTTTAGTTTCTGTGGAAAATCTGGCTTCTCTATAGGTCCCGAGTCAGCAAAGTGCTTAAGTAAATGTTACTGAATAGGGAAGGGGCTTACTCATGTGGATGTAAGTGTTTTGCTGAATTGGGGCTTCAGTGATTTTATTCTAAAAAAAGAGCCTAAAAACAACGGTATGGTATTGCCTCCACTTGGGATTCATTTGTTTGCAGATAACCACTCAGATTCAAATACTTTGAAAGAAAACAGCCTCAGATACAATCAGTCTGAAAGCAATTAGCCACATTATTCAATGGATTAATATAAATGATGTTGTTTAATTAAAGGTTCGTATGAAGTAATATTGGTTTGTATTAGAGCAAAAACATAATTCAGGCCAGGGAGAAGGCAAGAAACCAAGGGATTTTCAGATGTCGCCAGGCTCTGAGAAGTCCTTCCTCACAAAGATGTCATATTCAATACACAGACACTAACAGATCTGCAGTTGCAAACAACTGAACTCTAAATAGCTGCTCAGTGACTCTTTAATGTAGTTCATCAGCTACTCGGTCAATTGAGTTTACTAGTGCAAACGAGAAGAGAAAGAGAGAGACTGCGAGTCCAATAAAAACAGGACTTTGCCTTTTCAACGTTTGCTGTATAAAAATTGTCCAGGGGGTGATACTAATGTGCATTCATTATATTATGTGTTGCTATTATTTTAAGTAGTTTGTGTAGACAGCGCCAAAGATGAACCAATCTCACAGCCATAAATTAAGACAAGGGGCCAGATACTTGACAGGTATACACTGGCCTAGGTCTTACTCCTATCCATCAGTTCATTTGCATCAGCTGAAAATCTGTTCTTGTGGCCCTGACCCAACTTATCGGCAATGCCATTCTAGAAAACCTGCCCAACAACATCCTTGAAGAAACCCCTGTGGTACTTTAAAACATGAAGGGCTCTATTCTGCTTCTACAACCCTGAACAACACGGTGAGGACCGAAGCAGCAGGTGGGAGAACAAGAGCCTCTAGGAGCACCACGCTTTTGCAAGCCCTAATAAGCAAGGGTGTCAGAGGAGCACAGTGAACAGCGGGACTAGCCACCTTTGTAGCCAGTACTCCCCAAAACACCTGACAATCCACTAATTGCAGTGTGAATCTGGGTGATTGCCATGCCCTCAGCCTTCTTCATATATGCCCCTTCTAAAGTGGGAAATATTATTGACAATACAAGTCATTCACTGTGTGTGTGTGAAACCACTGGAAGGCAAACTCTGGCTGCCTTCTGTGTAGGGACAAAGAGCCGTCCCAATGCTTTCTTATCCTCTCACATAAGGGTTCTCAACTTTTCTCTTTCTGAAGCACCCTCAACATCAAAACTACAGGGCCCACCAGGGAAACGGAGCCTCGGCGCTCTGGGCTTCAGCTGCCAGGGATCAGGGGAGGGGCTTGGACATAGGCATAGTTTGATTTCTGTTTTGTGGGGACATGTCCCAGTGGGGTTCAGGCCAGGTCTGCCTGGCACGGCCCCAGAAGGGACTGCCAACTCCACCCCCGGCTCACCTCAGCAGGCCACCCACTCTGTCTAGACCGTGGGGAGTGAGAGGGTGCAACCAAAAATTATAAACTCAAAGGGGGCAGCGATTCAGCTCAAAAAATCTGAAAACTACACAGGGTGCATCTACACTTACAAGTTAGGTCAACTTAAGGAGGCTTAAGTCGACCTAAACTACTCCGTGTCCACACTGGGCTTTCATTAAGTCGACTTAAGCATTTCCTTAAGTTGACTTAAGGAAAAGTTAAGTCGACTTAATAACACCTCATTTTAGGTCAATTTAACACTTAAATTGACCTTATTAGGTTGACTTAAGCCAGTGTGGATGGGGATTAGCGCCTAAATCAACCTTGTCAAGTCGACTTAATAAAAGTCGACTTAACTTTTCTAGTGTAGACATAGCCACAGAGTGCAAGCAGGGGGTAGTTAGGGGCTGTGTGCAGGGGTAATGCAGGGTGCAGGCAGAGGGGTAGCTAGGGGCTGTGTGCAGGGGTAATGCAGGGTGCAGGCGGGGGGTAGCTAGGGGCTGTGTGCCAGGAGGCCTAACCCCTGCAGTCAGTTTCCCAAAGGCTCTGCCAGCCCTGGACCTGCTCCACCTGCCTGGGCAGCTCGAACCAGCTGTGCAAGGAGTGAAAGGGGGCTGGGAGCTGCAGAGCAGCAGCAGCTGGAGGAGGAGATGGGGTAATGCTGCGGCCTCCAGCTCCATGGCACCAGCCAAAGCTGCAGCCACCTCACACCACCCTGTGTCAGCTTCCTGCCTCTCACCTGACCAGGGGCGGGGCCTGAAGGTGGGGAAGAAGGAGGTGGGTGAGTGGGTTTCTGTGTATGGAGTTTCCCCTGGGAATGTTCCGTTCTGGGGGAAGCAACATCTCTTATGTCCCTCTCCAATTCTGCCCCTGGGCTCACGGCTTCTGCCGTGTGGGTTGCTAGGGCACACAGACCCCTTGAAACCTGCTTGTGGCCCCCAGGCAGATGGAGGCCCCAATTGAGAACTGCTGCTCCAACACATCTGCTACCATAATTTAGCTTTAAAACTTCCCTGATTCCTCCATTTACGCTGAACCAACTTCAGAATTTCTCTCGTTGGTTATTTTAAACTCTTCATGGGTTTGTGCACAAACATTGCTTTATACACTCCATTTTCCACTTGGAGCCATGGCATCTTCTGCTCCTCCATAGTCTCACCACTGCTAATTTGAGGGGATTCTACAGTCTGGCTCCTGTCATCTGGAATAGCCCTTCTGTATCTCTTTGCCATTTTCCTACTCACCTCCCCTGAAAAGTCATCCTCCCTTGGTGTTGTATAGTAATTAATTCCCCTCTCGCTATCAGCTTATATCTTTGAGTTTAACTTCGTAACTCCATTAGTTTACTCTGTGGAATATTCAGGGTTGCATAAAAGAAATAAAGTCTCACCTGGAGGTCATTCTTTGGTGGCAGAAAAGACCAAGTTCACAACATCCCGGGCCAGACCAACCCAAAGAGGAGCAACAGGGTCCCCAAACTGCACACCCTATTCCTCTTCTTACCCCAGCCCCGGTGTTACTTCAATGACAGCTCATGGAACACAGGCCTTCAGTAATACTATCAACTTACAACCCTTTGTTTTTACAGAGCTAGCTTTCCTTGGCAAAGTCGTCTACTCTCTTCCCAGCCCCACACTTATCCTCCAACGTTGACTCAAGCCTATATCCTTACACCCTTCTCTGCTGGCCTATACATGGCTCATTCAGCCTGCCTATCACAGCCGGCACTCGTGAACAACCAGCACACAACTGCAGCTCCGTCCCTAGGCCAGCCAACATAGCTACAGCTGCTAAACATATGCAAGTCAGACAGACGGGGCTCAGGGTATCTCTGCCCACTCAGTTTTCCTTGTTGCTGTTCCGAGTGCTCACTAAAATAGTGCAGCACAACCTGCCTCTCAAAAGCAACAGGATTTTTGGAACAACCTAAGCCCAAGTGGCATGACGCTATGCCTGTCCCTGCACCCTACCCCCCACGCTCCCAGCCTTTCAGCATTGATGTTTTGGTCACTCACAAGCCATCAGATCCAATCACCCTGTGAACTATTAAAATAAAACCAACAAAAATTAAAATGCCTGCACACTAATTGGATCTGGCCTAATCCATTCAGATATCTGAGGCTTTTGTAAATGGGGAGCAGCCAACAAGTAACGGAAAGAGAAGACTATATTATCTCTGTACATGTAGTCAGTGTTGTTATTGCCGTTGGGCCAAGAGGCTTCACCTGAGACTAAAGCTCAATTTTGCAATGAAAACAAATATGTAGTGAGACAGCTCCTGCCCCAAAGAGCTTCCACTCTAAATAGGAAGGCAATGTTAGCAAGTGAACAGAGCATTGGACAGGGACTCAGCAGACTGGGGTTCTGCTGGTCAGCCATTGACTTTCTGGGTGAACTTAGGCAAGTAGCTTGCCCACTCTGTGCCTCAGTTTTCTCATCTGCAAAATGGGGATAATGCCACTGATGACCTTTGCAAAATGGTTTGAAATCTACTGGCTACACAAGAACTAAGTATTGTTATTAGACAAGTCAGACAAAGAATGGGAGGGGAAACAGAGGCAGAGAGAGATGAAGTGGCCAAGGTCACAGAGCAGGTTAGTGGCCATGCCAGGAACAGAATCCAGGGTTCCTGACTCTCTATATACTAGACCACAGTACATATATAAGTTTTTTAAAAATATATTTTATATACGGCAGATAAACATCTTCCAGCAACATTAGTAGAAAACAAGTTTCCTTTGAGCTTGCCATTAACATTTGTGTAAATCATCCAAAATACCATAAAATTGCAAAACATCACAACTTCTCATTTTTCAACTGCTTTGCAATACACTTCAAAAATTAACCTCCTTTAAAACCACTGTATTCATTTGCACACCCAACCTACTGCAACATCATTACAGCTAGAGAAGTTCTATCCTTCAGCATTAACACTAGATTTAGTCCTCATTTTATTAATAACATTCAATTATATATTGACATATGTGTCCTTGAATGGATTTTCAGGTATTAGAAATTATTAGCCATCAGCACTTTTTTTCCTACTGGAAAGTACTTGATTTGTTCAAAGTCTCAAGGCAAAATGAGTTTAAAGGACTCTCAAATATAGATCTATTATTTTACTAAAAAAGTAAATGCAAATATATTATTTCATGGAGGTTCAAGCAGACAAAAATGTAATGCTATTAAGGATAAATTAAACAAATATCCCCCCTTTATTTAAATATTTTCCCCACCCCTCCCACTGCTGCCCCCCATCCTTTTGGTCATTAATAACAAAAGCAGGGCTGAAGAAAAGAGCTCTGATCAAGCTAAATCAATAATAAATGATGCTAACCTGCCCATGAAACTCTTTAAATTGTGTTATGTTTTGCTCCACTGTTTGTAGCCCAACAATGTTGCTTTACAGAAATAGATTTGTGGTTAGTATCAGGAGAATGCAGCTGGTTTCAGCTCAGGGCTCTGCGGGGAAAAAAAGATATCCAACCTGAGCACACTACAGCTCTAATTAAAAATAGAGTACGGATGATTCATTTCACTGCTTATTGTTAATGGTTAAGCTATTGGAAGAAACCCTGCCAGAGTTCCTCCTCTTGCACTAGATCTAGCCGGATCTCATTCTGCGGAGATGAGGGATATTGGTCATAGGTTAATAAGGAACAATTAGAGACCTAGAATTCAGAAAATATATTTGTAGTATATTAAAACAGATGTCCACACTAGAGATTTAAAAAAAATATACACACCTAGTGTGCAATTACTTGCTTTACTTATTGATACCTACAATTATTATTAGCCATCAGCTCCAACTTGACAGATAAGATGAAGAACTATTCCCACCCTAAAGAAGAAACTGAAACGGAGTGGCGTCAAGTTGTATGGATGCCTGTTTTTTTGCTGAGACATGTTGGGTGAGGTAATATCTTTCATTGGACCGATTGTGGTGTTGAGAAAGAAAAGCTGTCAAGTTTACACGGAGCTCTGTGAGAATTTGACAACTCATCCCTCTAAAACCAACAGAAGTTGGCCCAATAAAAGATATTACCTCACCCATCGTGTCTCTCAAATATCCTGGGCCTGACACGGCTATGACAACACTACATATAACATTTTTGCTGGACATACTCCCTGAGAAAATAGAATTTTTGAACCTCATCTCCCCATTTACACTCAGGCAGAGCACAGAGTACAGAGTACAGAGACCTTAAATTGGGTGCATGTTAAGGCCATATCAACACTGGAACCATTTGCTGGTATAACCATACTGGTATAACATCCTGGCAATAAGTTACTGATGTGGATGCAGCTTGTACCAACAAAACAGCACTTATGCCTATATAGCTCATTTCAGCCCCCATCCTCTCTCCCCCAGCTCCCAGGAGCAAAATAAACTACACCAGCAAAAGCACAGGTTTCACCTGTACACTAGAGGCTTTTGCCAACACAGCTATGTCAAGTTCCAGAGGGGTAGCCGTGTTAGTCTATTGCAGAGAAACAACAGAGTCCTGTGGCCCTTTTAAAGACTAACAGATGTACTTATCGCATGAGCTTTCCCGGGAGAAAATCCCACTTCTTCAAAGCGTCTGACAAAGAGGGATTTTCTCCCACGAAAGCTCATGCGATAAATAAATCTGTTAGTCTTTAAAAGTGCCACAGGACACAGCTATGTCAGTTACTAATCATATCTCACTGCAGCCAAACTGACAAAAGTTTGTAGACCTGGCCCCCCGTTCATTTTAAGCCCCCTTTCCACTCCCAGAATGCTGTAGAGCGGGTTTAGTCCTTAAGAGTCTAGAGGTAGGTCTATGCTGATGGCAGCAAAATCGCCCCCATCAATGCGCTTTTCCAGGTTTGATTGAGTGGTCTGTCAAGACATGCTCAATCGCTCTGGAGTTCGCATCAATAAATCCAACCCCAGAATTAGCGTAGTGCTAAGGCAACCAGACGGCATTTTCATTCACCTTAGCATAGCGTGTGGGGGGAGGTAAGTGGGTGTTCATAAGTTGATGGGAGATATGCAAGGTATTTTACGTACCTTGCATATCTCCTGTCAACTGCTGCCAAAAAGTGCAGCAAATGTAGACTAAGGCAAATGTTGCATTGGGTACATATTCGCTGGAGAAGCTTAGGGTAATTTGTTAACAAAGAACTCCTTGACTTAATCTCAAAAAGGGACTGGAATAAGGATTAGCATTTACAATAGTCATGCTGCAGTGTTTTGAGTTAGAATTGCAGAAGACTTTTAGTATATTTATATTTCATATCCCAATTTTCAGAGGGGCTTTAAAATCCATTTCGGTTACATTGTCTCTTATTATGCATTGGGTTGAGGGAGACAGAAAACATTTCTTATATGATCAAGAGTTAAAGTGTGTGTTAACTACAGCAGAGCCTACTGTATTATCAAGGCAGATTTGTTTTAAGTTCAACGGAGAAGTTACCTTTGAATTTGACAAGTTAAAAGGTGTTGCAATACCTAAGCACAATGGTATAAGTTAATGATGAAGTTTCAGCTTTAACTCAGAAACTTCGGGCTTTTGTAGGTTTCAGCCTGATACTAATAGGTATATTTTAACGAGATACATGGGGATTTAATGTTAATGGGATTCACACAGCTCAATCCCCATGCTGGAAATGTTCTTTTAATGTTCCTTTACTGTATCTTCTTCGTGTGTGTGTGGAGGGGGGAGATGTTAATGGTTAAATATATAAATAGGAACGTTGGACCGCGTAAGTGTCACAGTTTCATTCTATGACATGAAGATAAACTGGAGATAACATACAGTTCCTGGGACTGGGATTTAACAGCAATGAGTGTGAACCTGGAAAGGTTTGAGAGGGCTACATTCATCTTTGTGGTCACAGGGAAGTGCAGTCTTTCTAACTGTGGGTAACCGAATCTCTGAAGTCCCACCCATGTCCCACCTCTTCCTCCGGCCCCCCTACCCCCAGACTCTGCCACCATCACTCGGTCCACTTCCCATTGCTCACTGGATCATCTCAACCTCCCTTCTCCTGCCAGCTGAGCTCCCGCTGCTCTGGGGCTGGGACAGAAGCTGGTGCAGCCTGATAAAGGGGCCTGCTGATAGGTAGATGGCCGCTCTAACTGAGCAGGGGATGGCACGGGCTAATGACCCAGTGCCTCCCTCTGTCCTGAGGTAACCAGACTGGTCAGTATATATGACTGGACATTATCAGGTCCCCTTTTCGAAAAAAACGGGACACCTGGCCACCATAAATGGAATCCAGACATACAAGCCAAAAACTGGACTGTCCAAGTAAAGCCTGGATGGGTGGCAAGCCTCAATCTCCCCCTCCCCCCCCCCCCCCCGCACCCACAGGGGCAGCTGCAATGAAGGGAGGGTTGGCTTGTTACACAACCAATTTCCTCCCCACACCAGGGGTCCTGCCAGAGGAGGGCTATTGCAAATCTGGTCAGAGCTCAATAGAAGAGGATCCTTCCCCTCATTCAGAGGCTGCCCAGGAAGAGTGCCAAATCATTCCATCTCCCAAACACTTGCAGAAGTGCACCAAGCAGCTGCATGGCCCCTGCATGGAACTTGAAGAGAGGAGCACAGGTTGGAGGAAGGTAGAGTTTAACAGAGGCACTGGGAAAAACTGGCACCAGACTCCTTGTTTGTTTCGCTGCACTAGACTAGCACAGCGACTCCTTTGGAACCAGAAAGCCACTTCGTGTGCACAGGGCTGGAATTCTCCCTGCGACAACAGCCCTTCTGTAAATAGTTCTTTTAACAAAGAGCCATTTTTAGAAACGTGGAGCCCTCTCGTGTTATTACTCAGCAAGCGGTACATGAAACACGCTGGAGTACAAAAAGGAGGTACCTGAAGCCCCTGTATTCCCTTTCCAGGTGAAATTACTGCTTCTGTAAGCCTGTGTAGCCTTGAGCTGGCTGATTCCCAGGACGAACTGAGCTATTGTTTGGTTTGGATCAGGGACCCAATGTCTGGGTGCTTATGCATGCCCTATCTAAATCTCTTCAGATAAGTGCCCCCAAAGGACCCTTAAAGGTTTATATTGTGCTAATGTGAACTTAATATAAGGAGAAGGGAAAGTGGTGCTGGGAATTAATTATCAGCTTCATGTCTATTTACTGAAGAGAGTAGATAAATATAAGGGCCCAGATTAATCACAAGTGTAAATCCTTTTAAATCAATGACCCTGGGCTGCTGGATCTTTGCAACAGAAAACAGACCAATGTATTACTTAACAATGCCAAGGGGAACAGGAAGGACAGGAGGAGAAAGAATAGAAGTTGGTGGTATTAAAATCAGGGGGGTAAATTCATCCCTGGTTTGACTCCTTTCAAGCCAATGGCAGGAAGATCAGGGGAAATATAGTAATACTGTATAGGTGGTGTGCAACAAACGATGCAGAATGTGAAGAATGGGACATGCAGGTTTACAGGAGAAGAAACAAACTATTATCTCTGTGCAACTGAAATGGTTCACCCATCCTACCTTTAAACTGTCTTTATTAGTTATCAGTGTTGGTCCCGGTATTTATTAGCTATCAGGCATATAGCTAGTCTATACAAGCATGAGAATTATGAGTTTTTACCACTTTTACCCTTATCTTCCATTTGTGACTTGCATCCACTTGTATCTTGACCTGAGCTCAGTGAGGCAATAAATCTCTGACTCTATATATTTGAATAGCAACCTGCACAATTGGGCCTTGATCCTGGATGGGACATGTGGCTATTACTGACATACAAATAAAGTAATAATGGAGGCAAGCCATTAAGTGATGGTCAAGTTACCCAGCACTAGAAAAATTGGGAGTTTTTTTTAAAGTGGCCACTTACCAAGGGATTGCCTATTTTTACTGTAGCATATAAGCCCAATTCAACCCGTACTTGCACACACAAAATGACTCTGCTTTTACATGTCTAAAAACTTCATAACCACTTGAAAATCCAGCCTCCCCTGGCTAACGTGTGCTAAAGTCAAATATTATTTTACTAGGAAAACGAGTCATGATGACTGGTGCATTCAGTGACAGACTCCAACTTGTAATTTTTTCACCCACTAGGCACAACACAGATAATGGACACATGCTAGACATAACATGTATTCTAATGTTCCTTATTAATGTTATTATAAGGGTTACTTTTATCTCATCTTCCATCAGCATTAGACTTTATTCTTAAAATACCTTAAAAAGCTTTTGTGTCCAATAAGACTTTCTAACCCCTTGCTTTCTCTATGCACACCACGTGCCTGCAACCTGTCTCTGTTTTAACATAAAGGTGTGAAAAGAGACAGCAAGACAAAGAAAATATTTTTTTGTTTATGGCTGCCAAAAACAATATTGCAAATTAACAACAAACATTGAAAAGCTCTCCAACATAAAGGGGTCAAGCAATCTCATTTCAGTATGTGCCTTTCCCTAAGCAAATACTACAAATCTTGGTAATTTAGCAGGTGCTGTGCTTCTTGTGAGAATCTGGCTTCAGTTATAACAATCTTTGGGGGGGAAAAGTAGCAAATAATCCAGAATTCCTCAAGAAAGGACTCAGGCACAATACAATTTTAAGCAGATTTGACTTTATCCATGAAATCTTATTTTTAAAAGAAATTGTTCTTATTTGGGTCAAACTATATTTGTCATTAGACAACAGAGTCTTGTGGCACTTTTAAAGACTAACAGATTTATTTGTCATTGTGTAATTATGTCCTCTATGGCAGAATAGACGATAACACAGACAAGATACAAAGTACACTACATGATCTACCCAATGGAATTACCACTTGAAAATCCTTAGGACATATCTGTTCTTGTTCTATACCATCCCTGTTCTTGTCAGTAGCTACAAATTGTGAGAATTTCAATTTTACTTCTCATTTGAATGATGACATCTCAAGTCCCACAGTGACTCTGGACACTGGCTCAGAAAGAAGAGGTCTTCAACTGAACAACCTCCCAGTTTCCAATAGCACCTGTATTTTCCTTGGATATCTTCCCATCCAATTATTGACTAAGCCCAGTTTTCTTTAACCTGACAAGATCGTAACATCAGGTTGTGTGACTGCCAAATGAACGTCTGAAATACTTCAGCCTGACCATGTGCTCATGTTCTTTTGCAGCATCAGGGTAGAGGTGCATTGGGAGGAGAAAGTTCGCACAGTCACTGCTTATGCTAGTAATTTTTCCCTGGAGAGTGTTAAAATCTTCATGGATGTCAATCATTAACACTGTGGAACTATTAATCACTGGGCGCTTGCCTCAGATCATAAATACCCACCCTTTAAATCAGACTGTTCTACTACGCTCTATTTATCTATGTTTGTGTGCTGACTGTTCACCCTGTCTGAAGTGTTCATGCATCACACTGCACATGCTCAAGGCCCACCATGTATGTTTCACTGACATTACATAAAAAATAAACAGAATCCTGTGGCACTTTTAAAGACGAACAGATTTATTTATCGCATGAGCTTTTGTGGGAGAAAATTCCACTTCGTCAGAAGCTTCCCATCTCCAAAGCATCTGATGAAGTTGGATTTTCTCCCAGGAAAGCTCATGCGATAAATAAATCTGTTTGTCTTTAAAAGTGCCACAGGACTCTTTGTTTTTTGCAATAGACTAACACGGCTACCCCTTTGGAACTTGACACTATATAAGTACATATATGTGTGAACGGAACATGCCGTGAATTGAGAACTCAGACCTGATTTTTGATGAGTATCAGGTACTGTCTGCCTGTAAATCAGCTGCATGCTTGGGCTGCAGTGAAATAAACACGGTCTGTTTTGTTTTGTTTTTTGTTTGTTTGGGGCTTTTAGTTTTTACAGTAGAATGTACAGTTCCCAATCAAGATTGGGACCTTTCTTCTGCAAACTTGCTATACAAACTCATAGGAAGACATAGTACCTGTTCCAAAAAAGCTTACAACCTAACAGACAAAGAATGGGAGGATGAGAGTATTATCATCAAACGCATTTTACAGATGAGGCACAGAACGGTTGAGCCTCCACCACTGAAGCTAGCAGCAATACTCCTTGACAGGAGTTTTACTGTTGATTGCAGTAAGAGCAGGTTGAGGCCCAAAGACATCAAGCAACTTTCCCAAGTTCACAAAGGAACTTTGTAGAGCCAGGAATTGAACCTATGTTTCAGGAGTTTCAGTCCACTGCCTTAACTCTGGCCTCAACAAATGTATGTTTCTGGTCACCATGGTGACCACTTTTAGTAGCCTGTCACCTAGCTCAGTGGTTTTCAAACTTAGGGTTGGGACCCAGTATTGGGTCCTGCTACTGAAAGACTGGAATGCACTGCTCAAAGATGTAATTGTTGGGTCACAGGCATGAATAATTTTTTTCAACTGGGTCCTGAGAAAAAAGTTTGAAAACCACTGGCCTAGCTCCGCTGCAGAAATGGAACAGAGGAGCACCTTCTGGTGACCAAAAGTAAAATTGCTGGGGCCTAGCTGTGTGCCAATTTTGTCCACCCCTGCCTTAACCACAAGGCATTCTTTCCTCTTTATATTCATACACACACACACACACACACACACACACGAATCTGTGTGTAAACATAGGATAAATAATTATAATTATAGCAATTCATTAAAAATAACTATAGCAATATTGCCATTAGCATGCATAGTCCAATGGTATCAATTTATCCTGCTGTCTGAAATTTGATACTATTACTTATCTGATGAAGATTTACAAAAATAAGTTCAAAAGCTGCCCAAAACAACAACAAAACTAAAGACTTACTCATTTTGAACATAAATATCAGGTTCCATTTTGTTTCACTTTGCTAGTTCCTTTAGCGAACCACATTTTTCATTTGAGTGCCATGTTCGGTGTGATAACAGATCATTCTCCTTTCATATCTCTCTGCCAAGAGGGACTCACCTGTTATCTCCAATTGCAGGCAATTTGAACTTTAAACTAGCCTGTCTTTATCAACTACTGTTTTAACAGCTGATTAATTAGGGCTACATGGATCCAGTGGAGGGCTTTATCTGAAGAGCAGTTCAACCATTAGTAGAAGAAACTTCCCTGTACACTCCTAGCACAGATAACAAGTTAAGTTAATAGTTCACAATCTTTCTCTGGCTAATGCAAATAGAGGCACTCCCTTTATCCTAACATATGAGAGTCAAACATCTCCGTGATATACCGCTAGAAAACTGAATTCTTTAATATGTCTGAAAACAAATATTGGGAAAACAGACACCCAAATACTACACTTACTTAAATCAAAGAAGTTACATCAGGGATGAATTTGAGACACCCCCCCCTTTTTTTTTTTTAAACAAAGGTTCAAAGTTGGTTAGTTAAAGGAATCTAGGAAATCTCAGGATAGATGCTGCTGCTTGAATTATCTCCAACCACTCCTCCTGGTATGTTTTTCTTTTCATGTTCCAAATACTTTATATCACTGCTTAAAATTATTTAAACTAGTTGGACCTTGGCATTGCTATATTTATTCTACATAGTAAGAAATTCCATCAACTGTCTTACAGTGCTTGTCCCTCTTCTAACCTAAATTCATGCCATACCATTTTCATGCCATAATTCTGCCATTATCTCTTTTTCCTCTTCCTTCCATACAGACCTCTGTAAGGGCTTGATCCAAAGCCCATTCAAACCATTCCATTCATTTCAGTGAGCTTGGATTTGACTCTTAAACAAAGAGAACTGAGAGCACTTAGCACACTAGGATCTGGCTTGATAACTCCTCTAACTTTTTGGAACAAGGAAGATTGTCTCCAAACTGGAGCGGTGTATAACATTTAATGCAAAATGAAAAACTCAGCGTTTGTCCTTTTCTGAATTTGCAGCCAGATGGTCTGAAGTAAAAGCAATATTTCTAACAAACCTCAGCATGAATTTCATTGATGGTGGCCATGAAATCTCTTATTATCTGGTCTCAGTGAACATTTCAATGCTACTTTTCATGGTGCATTTTTCACATTACATCTGGATAGGCTGGGTTTCAGACATCTGAAGTCATGTGTTGTTCCTTCAGGCTCCATTCCTGATTGGCTGAACCCGCCCTATGTGTTCAAGATGGATAGTTATTTTTGACCTATTTTACATGCATCTTTAGGCAAGAGAGAGGAGATATGTTCCTAAAGGCCACTAGAAAGGATATCAATGCCCCAGATGGAGGGAAGGAGGAGGGGAGATCTTGACCAGAGGCAGCATGCCACCAGGTCCACCACTACAAGATGTCACCTTGAGGAATAACAAGGAGAGAAGATGGGGTGGAATTGCAGCATGACTTATTTGGAGGAGGAAGACTGCTGAAGGTCCTAGAAGAAGAACTTATCTGGGACCCATGTGGGTCTGGGTGGTCATCCATTTTTGGTGGCTCATAGTCTCTAAGGTGAGACAGGACCAATATGATCATCTAGGCTGACCTTCTGCGCAATGCAGGACACAAAGCCTCCCACTCCCACTCCTGCAATAAACCTTTAACCTATGACTGAGTTATTAAAGTCCTGAAATCATGGTTTAAAGATACAGAGAATCCACCAGCAAGGGAGAAGTGCCGTATGCTACAGAGGAAGGTGAAAAACCCCACAGGGGAAGGTGAAAAACTCCTGCTGTGTGAATTGAACTCTAAACCTGTAGACATATCCGTTATCTAGGAACTTTATCTTAATTTTGCCCATATTGAGGCTGTTGTACTATGTATTTTAAAGCAGTTTTACAAGATTGGAGCTGCTTAAATAGTTTGCCAAGAAATGGGTGCAAGTGTCATTGATTGAAATATGACAAAAATATACACTAGAGAAAACCCTGCCCTAACAGCTTGACGTGCATAGTACACAGATGACTTTTTTTTTAAAGGAGGATTGGTGTAACAAGGAAAAGAAATAGGTGTTGGGGTTTCCTGCTAACCATTCTCTTTATTTTTTCCCTTCCTAAACACACAGACACACAACTTCCTGACATGCTAGGTAGTGTAACCTAACAAGCATTTACTATTCAAAAAAGTACAAGAAGCATTACTACTTGAGAGGGCATTCAAAACATGATGGGCCATATTCTATTCTCAGATACCAGAGTGTAACTCCCACTGAAGTCAATGTGATTTGTGCTGTGCTTTCATGAGCTAAATTCTTTCCCACGTGTAGATAAGTCAGCTCAGTGTGTACACTACTAGAGGATTATCATCAACATCAAAGGGCCAAATCCCATCCACTTGCATCCACCATCGACTTTAATGGGAGTAGCGGATGCTCGCCACCTTTTAGGATTTGGCCCTTTGATTCCAGGACACTGTTACAAGAATCGGGGTCTCGGAGAATTCCCTAGCAGCAACGCTCTGCCTCAGTTCCTCACAATGGTCTTCAGGCTACACCTACGACATGTCGTTTTCACCCTGAAATCTTTTCACTGCTGCAACTCCAACTCTCTTTCATAGAGGTGACTTGCTGCAGTGAAGCAGCCCTCTAGAAAAGGCATTAATAAAACTCTACCTCCTCCCCCCCAGTGTACTCAAGTCCAAAACAAACAAAACACAAAATCTGTGCCCCTGCCTCAAATTGGGCTCAATACTTTCTTACTGAGTTGTCTGTCTTCGCCCTTCTAAATCAAGTTCCCTTCTGCCCACCCTCTGGACTCTGCTTTTATCCCTCAAGGCTTCTTTTCATCTTGACCCTCATTCTCTCCTGGCTCCTTTGGGTTGCTCTCTGTTCTCTCCCAGGTTTTCCCACCTGGAGTCTTCTGCTGGCTGTTTAGTCTCTTCGGGCCCTTCACAGCCCTCTGCTCTCCATTCCTGCCAGCTTCCACTGCTGGGCTTCCTTTCTAACACCCAGCACAGGTGTAGCAGGTCAGGGCTAAGTGAACAAGACTGACTGGTCTAAGGCTGCCCTGTTCTCCAGATACCTTCTCTACAAACTTTTTTCTTTCAGACTTTTGATATAGTGAGTTTCCAGTGCTCTCTTGATGTGAATCCAAAATATACAATTTTCAATGCTTTTCTCTACCAGTATTAGAATTTTATACCCTGTCATCTTTACTTCTTTATTGCAGTTAAAATGCACAAAAATAGGCCCTGACAGTTATTTAAAACAATCCACACAAGCAGTAACCACCTGGCAGCACAACAAAGCTCCCACAGTCACACAGCAAAACTGAATTAAACAAACAAGCCAGTAGTTCAGAAGAACAAAATACACAACCACCACTCCGCATACCATTTAACAAAAAAAGCCTAAGAACCAACCTCTGCCTCAAGCCCTTTCAAACAGACTATTTTTGCAGTATGCGCTAAGAGTCCCTAGAACTGGGCAATGTCAAAAGCAAGAGGAGCAATTTTCAGAGTCAAAAGGCCCCTTTTCACTGAGAATGTTCTGTCCAATTTTATATACCTTTAAATCTCAAAATATTGCTCTTCCATTCATCCTAGTGTTCAGAATGTCCTGCATTCAGTTTGTAACAGATTTGAGTTTGCTTGGTCTTATTATTTGACACATGCATATCAATCAGGATCTCCTTTAATAACTTCTTCTTCTACATAAGAGGAATGTACCCTACTTCTCAATTCTGGAATCACAGCCAAACCCCTGCAGTGGCTGCTTCTTTATCGGGCTGAATGCAGGTTCCTTTAATGCAATACTTAAGCAATGCTTTAATCTGAAGAATAAACAGATTATTTGTCAAGGTCTCTGTCTACTTTGCAGTGGCCTGCTAACATTTATATTACTCCTGGTTGTACTGGAAAATGGTTGGTTGTCTACTGCTACAAGTTGCAAAGTACACATTTCCATAAAGAACTGTTACAACGGAAAGTGAAATTAACATGCTTCCCGTAGACTATTACGAGAAGTTCCTCATCATATGTTCCTGCTTCTTACCATGTCTAGAAATCTCAGTGGCAGAAAAATTTTAAATAAGATGGTGAAAAACTATTACAAAAATGGTTTGGTTTTTTGCAAAGTCTTTATACTCTTATTCAAAGGGCAAACGCAACAATTGACACAGAGTAGAGTGGAACACCAGCATTATTAGTATAAGAAGTGGGGCAAAATTCAGTTCCCACTCAAGTCAATGACAAAATTCCCCACTGATTTTTAACAGAAGTAGGATTGGGCCTTTAAACAAAAAGATCTCATGACAGAAATTATATTTTAAATTAGTTTTACCCAGGAAATGTGTTGGTATGAGATTCATTTAGTAGTGTTCAGTAGAACACCTTTTTCTTCCACATTTTCTAGGAAAAAAAAACTATATATACAGTATATAATTAAGCATTTTGGAGAACCCTGTTCCCAGATTTCTGCCATGAAATGAATGACATATGGTATCACTCCTAGACCTGCAAGTCACAAAGAAAGAGAAAGAGGACCCCATTTTATTATAGTGTAATAACATGCTTGCAATATTTCAATAGGTATCCTTGATAAGTATGACAACCCGAATCTGTTTCCAGAGATGTCTCAAGCCATTGGTTGAATTGCACACTTCAGAAAATGTGTCATGTCATAGCTAAATGCAAAATTCCCAGACATTTGAAAAAAAAATCTTAATTTTTATGTTTTGCTGTGATCAGCAATTTTCAAATCACCACTTTACAGGAAGTGCTGCAAATTGTTACTTATTCTAAAAGAAATTGACTTTTTCCTTATCATCTTGGGATGGTTTCCCAAGGTCTAGTTCAGTGACCTGTCATTACTGATTATTATATTTATTTGAAGAAAAAAATATACTTGCAGATGAAGGAAAACCACAAGAAAGATAGTCGTAAAAGCCAGAAAAGAACATGTTGTGTCTGTCACCTCTCTTCCAGGCTGCAATAAATCAGAATCAAAAGATGACTGCTGAACATCTGCCAACGAGGTAAATGTAATATAGTGCAAAAAATAGAAAACACGATGCATCACACTTTCATAGCTTCACACACCACATAAAAGATCAAATTAAAAATTATGATCCTAAAACTAGGGGAGCAGATCTTCAACAGGTGTAAATTATCATAGCTGTATTGATTTCAGAGGCAATGCTAGCCCACTGTGGTGTTCTCTCTCTTTATCTTCTGATTTCTGATCCATTATGGATCACATTTTCAAGTTTTTCCCCACAAAACCACAAAGTCTACAATGAAAGCGGAGTATCTCACATAGTCTCTTGAGCACATGTGATGAGGCTTTCAGAAAAACGTTAAAACATCAGGAGATTCATGTAAAATCACAACAGTTGCCAACACTGTTTATGAATCCAGTTCAGCAGACAAAATTCCTATTCCAGTCAAGACAGCTAGAAACACATACAGGAAACAAAATTGCTATAGAAAGGGAAGAGAGTTTAGTATGGCAAAAGATTGTGCAAAGTCTTTGGGTGAGGGTCTTGCAGTACAATCATGGGCTTTTGTGGGAGAAAATCCCACTTCATCAGATGTTTACAAAGTGGGATCTTCTCCCACAAAAACTCATGTGATAAATAAATTTGTTCATCTTTAAAAGTGCCACAGGACTCCTTGTTTGTTTTGAGAAACCAGAGTGGCACAAAATGATCATGAGTCATGATATGTTCAATTGGTTTCCGATTTCGTTACAAAGTCAAAGCTTATACCTCAGGAAACATTCAGATAAATTTGTATCCAGTCTGGAGGAAACCTGGATCTGAATTTGGGATTTCAACATATAACCCAAGTAAAACTGGAGATCGAGTAGATTCCAACAATGAAACCACATGGATTCATTCAAATTTAAAAAGTCAGAATGAAACTAATGGAAGTCTACCTATCGACCATAACCAAATGAGTGCTTGCAAAAGTATTGGAAATTAAACCTACCAAAATCATGCTGTTCTAATGAAAATGAACTTCATGCATATTTAACTGGGGCTGTGCTACTAAGGTCAGATTCTGCTTTCAGTTTCTTTACTTCACTGGGATTCTTGTGGTACAGAATAGAATATGGTCCTAATAAGTATATGCAGGTAATGAACATGATCAAATGAGCGATAAAGAAACTAAACACTTGTGCAGTTTTCAACAGATGACATACATTTCTAAAAAAAAAAAAAACAGTACTTTCAGAGCCTCAGCTACTACACAAAAGGAAACCCAGAATGACTTCACTGAAGACAATGAATATTTCCACCTTTGTAACCAAGATCAAAAACTGTCCATGGAGGGTTTTTATTTTAATGAAATCTTCAAACAGACATTTTAAGTAAACTTCACAAAGTCTTCACCAGAAAATGAGCTGTTCACTAACGGAAAGTAACCGACACATGGGAAAATTAAGGGATAAAAAAACCACGTTAAAACTGGAAGACTGGGATATTTAATCACTGATAACGCTCTGCATGAATTGTGAAGAGGCTCTAAAGAAGGTGTATATGAATGGAGATGTCAGATTAGCTTTCCTACTGCTTGGGATTTCAATACCTGACAGTAGATAAGATGCGGTGTAGACTCATATTGAGGGCAGAGATTTGGAACCATTTTTTTTCAGAGCATTTTCTAGCCTTGAAAAAATGTGAGCTGTTTTATTAGCTATTTTTTCTCAATATATTTTAAGAATAAAAAAGGCCTTTGCCTGATGAGGGGTGGGAGGAGATAGATTATTGTTTTAATGTTTCAACCCAGTGGATGACCAGCTATGAAGGAGATGACGTTTGAGGGGCTAGGAAATGGTGTTACTAACATATGAAGATTTCCACTGTACTTGAAAGGTGCATGGGTCAAAGTTGCAGGAAGTCATATTTTGAGATTCAGCTATGAAGATATATGAGTCTGAAGATACATCCCCACAAATAAATGGCTGATCTCCTGCATTCATATACTGCAGCTCAGCTCATGCTTTTTAGCTAGAAGTCCTTGCTGTATCCACGCAAACTGTTAAGTGATTCCCTTTAATAAAATCCTGGAACAAAGAAACTTTATAGGAAGCCTTCTTGAGTTACCTAGACCAGTGGCCCCATTAGAAAAGAGATAAATAATAAGACAGTAAATATCATAAGGCCACTATGTAAATCCATGCTACACCCACACCACAAACACAGCATGAAGTTCTGGTCACCCCAGAGAAGGGCAACAAAACCAACTGGGTATATGGAACATACTAGGAGAAATTCAAGAGACGTACGGTTCAGCCTGGAAAACAGACAACTCAGAGAAGATATGGTAGAGGCCCATCAAATCATGAAAGGTGTGGAGAAAAAAATGTTATTTACCTCTTCATGTATCACCAGAGCCAGGGTCACATGATGAAACTAAAAGGCAGCAGATTTAAAACAAACAACGCACTTCACACAATGCACAGTCAACCTATAGAACTCGTTGCCAAGGGACGTTGTGAAGGCCAAAAGTTTAACTGGGTTCAAAAAGGAATTAGACAAGTTCAAGGAGAATTGGTCCATCCGTAGCTACTAGCTAAGTTGGTCAGGAAAGCAGCCCCATGTGCTGGTATCCCGAAGGCTCTCACTAAAAGAAACTGGGAATGAACGACATGGGATGGATCACTCAATACTTGAACTGTTCTGTTCATTCCCTCTGAAGCATCTGGCATTGGCCATGGACAGAAGACGGGATACTGAGCTAGATAGACCATTGATCTGACCCAGAATGGCTGTTCTTATGTTTTAATACAGTCATAGACATCTTACAAACAAATTTATTCTTTTCGAATGGAGACAGTAGCAAGGTGCATACAATTGCTGAAGCAGAAGGGGGGAAAAAAACCTCTCGAAGATTTCATAGATTTTCAGAAACAACTGCGGTTAAGTATGCCAATGACTGACTGTAGTAAAACAAGAAGTTAGGATGGAAGATAACAGTGCTTTAGATTTTATGTTCCAAAGGGGTAGCCATGTTAGTCTATTGTAGAAAGACAACAGAGTCGCACTTTTAAAGACTAACAGATTTATTTATCGCATGAGCTTTCGTGGGAAAATCCCACGAAAGCTCATGCGATAAATAAATCTGTTAGTCTTTAAAAGTGCCACAGGACTCTGTTGTCTTAGATTTTATGGTGTATCAGAGGAAAGATAATGACCTAGAGAGGTAATTTTCCATCCTGAAGATCAGTTGGTTCTATATCCATGTGCTCTGCTAGTGTAATGGAATCACCAGCAAATTATGTTTTTGTTGGGTTTTTTGGGGGGGTGGGGGGA
Source organism: Pelusios castaneus (assembly GCA_007922175.1). NCBI lineage: Eukaryota > Metazoa > Chordata > Testudines > Pelomedusidae > Pelusios > Pelusios castaneus. Next base: position 12,386,302 of record ML685816.1, on the reverse strand, counting down.
GAGGGGCAGTTAAGAAAACACATGCTCTCTTGTAATAAATTAGCTAGTGTGTGACAGCATCACTGACCTCTCAAGGATGAAATTGAAACTGTTCAATTATATATCACAGATTGTGGCAAAACAGCTAAATAAAATGATCCTTTAGTTCAAGTATAAGGGGACTTTTCTTTTGCAAACATGAGTTCTATCACTGCACATGCTGCAAAGTTCTCATTGCCCAGAGTGTGCAGCAATAAACGTGGAGCCCGAGGTAGTCAGGAGTTTGGTACCAAATAATCTAAGTTTTACTGAAAAATGCATGCAAGTGGAAATTCTGGCTTGCAGTCTAGCAGAATCCAACTAAAGGTGCATTATTGCCATGTTAGATATTCCTAACTGGTGATTTTAATGTTTTACACTCTCATCTGATATTACGTTAGTTTCTCTATACACTCCATTTATCCATTATAATTATTCTCATTAAACTTTATTATGAAAATACCACTTAACTTGCAAAGTGCTGGCTCTTCAAAATGCTGAAATAATGTAAGTGATTCAGACATTTGTTAATATTAACTATTACCATTTTTTAATGTTCTGCTGTTTCCTAATGAGTTTATTACCACTATAAAAATAAATCATCATAAACAACAGGAATTTGGTTAGCTACCTGTAGCAGAACAGAGAGAATAAACAAATGTTGCATATCGTAAATTGCAGCAAAAAATCTCAACTGTCATCTGAATTAGTAAATACAATACATTATACCCATTCAAAAGTCTAGACTGACTTATCTCAGCTTACTTATGGAAAATGATTTGCATTTCACTTAAACTTTATATTGTTTTCCATTTCAGAGTTGAATATAATCACTGCAGTAGTACAAAGATATTTGCGTGCTAAATCTGGTTTATGCCCATTTCAGGTAAGTGGAAAGACGTGTGAACAAAATATACATCAGCAACTCGTTTATTGTATTTTTTTATTTGCTTTGTGTGGATGTGTTTGAATTGAGTGGTTGTGAAAGGTGCTCTGTTTTCTCTCCTCCATCTCAGGTGATGTTCTGCACTGACATACCCGGCAAGTAGGTATGGAGAGTCCTGATCCGAAATATTTTATAAAACTTTTTGGTTTTCAGTGGAAAAAGTTTTAGATTAAATGACAACGGACAGCATAAGCATCTGATTTCCTCAACATTTCAATATTTCATCAGAAAACAAAATCAAAAAACTCTCATAGCATTCTGAACAACTGAAATTCTCAAGGAAGAGGCAACATTTTCCTTTTTTTTAAAAAACAAAAAATCCCCATTTTCCTACCGGCTCAACCTATGAAGTCTTGGATTATTCTTAATTTTTATAGTACTTATGGAAACAAAGACCCCCAAACCACCAACCAAAATGATGCACAAACTACACACAGGGATCAATTCACCCACCGTTAAAATGCAGTCACTACTGGGATGGGAAAAATCAACCCTTTAAATGCATTGCAACAAAACTCAACACCTAGTGTCAGATGTAAACAAAAGCATTGTATTCAGCACACTGCACGGGGCACTCAGGTAAACAGAAAGTAGAAGTGAGTCTAAATAAGAAACCTATGTCTAATTTTGGAGGTGGGAACTAGTTTTCTAATTCAAATCCCTGGATTCTGTGAGATGAAAGGGTTCATTTTCTGGATCCTGCTTGTAGCAGCTCAAGGTGGCAAAAATCTCATGGAAATAGCAGACATTATGAGATTTTTATTTTTTTTTTAATCACGTGAGACTGAAATCCAATGAGAATAATTTTTTGGACCAGCACCATCAAACTAACCTTCTCAGAATTTTGGTGAAAGTATTGTCAAATGGTACACTGCAATTTCCTGCAGGTAATGCCCTTGGCAATACTTTACAAAGGACACGGTTAGCTTCTAGGGTCCGTCCCTCTTCAAAGATAAGCAGATCTGCTCCTGCAAGCCCACCATACAGGGATCGCAGCACAGGAGCTGTGTGCACTCAGCATGTGCAGAATCAGCCCTAAGGGTGATGGCACCCATACATCAAAAAGGGAAAATCCCCTGCTAGTTAATTTAAGGAGGAAAGATCAATCAATCTGGAAGTAAGTGTGTATTTAATCTTTAAAGAAAAAAAGACATTGAAAAGAGTTATCCTATGTGCGTGTGTGCGCACGCACACACACAGCATTGCTTGTAAAAACATGTTTGCTTAACAATTGAAGGCTCTGCTCTATTTGGAGTTCTCCTTTATACAATTCTCAAGCCTAGTCCATAACGTTAATGAAATGAGAAGTGAGAAGCTCATGCCATGGCGCCAAAGCATAATATTTTCCACAGAAGACTGCTGCTGTATTTGTTTCACTGCAGAAGATTTTAGAGACAGATATGTGGGGAGATTTCTTTTTTTAAATGTATAGGAAGAAAAAACTCTTCTTCATGTTACTATAACCAATTAACAACCATCATGTAAAGAGTGCTGGTGCAAATAGGCTGGTACCTGCTCAGGAGTATACTGAGTGTACTTGATTAGCGTATTCATGAGAGGTAGCGGATACAGATCTAGGGAATCAGACCAAGGTTCCAGTCATTGTCCTGCTATTTGCCCTTGGGCAATCTATATTGCCGTTGCTTCCCTTTCCATCCTTTGTCTGTTTAGACCACCGGTTGCCAACCTTTTTGGCTCAAGGGCCCCAGATACCATTTTTGCAGCCCTGAAGGGCCACTAGTCTCCTCCAGTAACCTGCCTCCCTCACCAACCCCATAGCCAGATGGAAGGAGTTCAGCGAAGAGGCTATCTCCCTGGCTGCAGGAGGGAAACTGCACGTGTCCTGTAGCCCTCATACACTCCACCTGGCTCCCAAGGCAGCGGCTTCCTTCTGCAGCCAAACAAATGGTAGATCAGTGGTCCTTTCCCTCTGGCTCCAGCAGAGACCCTAGTGCCTAGGGACATAGGCACAGCACTTTGCTTTCTCCTGGACCCCTTCCTTCTGGCTCCTGCAGAAATCCTGGTGCCTATGGACCCAGGAGGAGTGCTTGGCCATGCTCCAGGGGGAGGAGAGTGCTGACCTCCCATCTCTTTGGGTGCAGCAAGGAGCCTGCACTGGTCTTGTAGACCCACAGCAATGTGCTCCACCTGGGTACCTAGGTGGCAGCTCTCTTCCTATATAGCCAGCAGGAGGGAGCAGCAGTTCACTCAGAAAGACCCTGTCGGCCACTCTTGGCCCACCAGCCACGGGTTGGGAACTACTAGTTTAGACTGTAGATTCTTCAGGGCAGAGACTGTTTCCCATGATCCATTTGTACAGTGCCTGGCACCGTGGAGCCATGGTCTCAGCTGGGACCTGTAGCAGAGAGAAATTTTGCAACACTGAGGCCTCTCTGTCATTGTAAGCAGCCATGTGCTCCATTATTATCTTCTGCATTAAAATATCTATTTTTTTTCCAGAACTAACTCAGCTTTTTATTCATTAAACAACTTCACTTTAATTTTCATTTCACTTTACTTCATGGCAAAACAAAAACTGCATCTTATTGTAAGTAATATAATTTATTTATACTTGATATCATTTGAAAAAGTGATGACACTCCAACAGCTCAAGCATGAAGCCTTTTTTCCCCCAATTCTTCCAGATGAAGTGAAAAATTATCATCAAATAACACCCTAAGACTGAAATGCTAGCACAAAAGATCTGTTTATTTTCAAATGTATATGAAATGCAACATACAGAGATTCATTTGGCATTTATTTTTCATTGTCCTTCCAATATCTGGAGAATGTCTGTGTTGACAAGGTCACACAGGTAATGAAACTTGTGCAATCAATGCATCTTAGGTAAAAGATTTTTCTCCTATGTTTTGTTGTTCATCGTCAAGAATTTTACCACTCAATGCTTTCAACACTCGTATTCTACTTATCCATCTTCTGGCTCACTACTCTCCCTAACAAGGCTATTTATAGTCACTTCTTTGCCCCGATACCACCTACAAGCAATAATACCTTTAAAAAAAAAAACTAGTAAGTTTGTCTTTAATTATCCTATCTGCCTTTTAATCATGTGCCGTCTGCCAGTAGAAATATAACCCTACAACACTGGCCAAGAACAGACCACATGGGCAAAAGATATTAAACATTTTGGGCCAAGTGGGTGGATTTTTTTCCTCTTTTAACATTTTATGTAAGACTTTTTTGGTGCATAGGCTTTAAACCGGCCTTCTGCGCAGGGGTGAATTTCTTCCTTTGGAAAAATACACCGTTCACATAAAACGAGAGTTCAACGGTTTGGGATCATTTTAAAAGGCTCAGAACAACCTATTTTAGGTTCTCCTTCTTCTCACCCCAAAGTATCTTTTTAGACATGAGAAACAGTACAGCGTCACCATTCATTCCTGTCCATGGCTCGTTCCTCTGTTAAGCCCTCCTTGGTCACGTTTCAGCAAACCATGTCCCAATATCTAGTCAGTGGCTGGCCTCTAGGTCTGACTGACCTTGGTTGTTTTTGTATTATTTTCTTTGACATCTTATCATCTGTTTTTCTTCTACAATGGCCCCCACAATCTTTTCAATTGCAGCCAGTCCTGTACCCTGATTTTATATCCTACTCTCCTTCTAATTTCATTTTGTCTTAAAATCTTTCCATCTTACACTTGCATCTTCTGAAAAACTCTCATCTCTATTGCCTCCAGCCTTCTGATCTGTTTTCACTTAATGCAGTTGCTTCCAGACCGTAGAATAATACTTTCAATACACAGGCTTAACAAATTTCCTTTTTGGTACCAAACGTAATTTTTTTTTTCAGTCCATAATTTCAACAACCTCTGGGTGGCCCTCGTAGCTAAAGCACATTTCCTTTTAACTTCATCCTTTATGGAACCATTGGCATTAGTCAAACTTCTTAAGTACACATAAGATTTTACTTGTTCTATAACTTCACTGCTGCTGCTTTTCAACACTATTAACCCTTTTCCAAGAGGCAGGCAATTGGTCTTCTTGGATTTTTGTAAATCCAAGTCAGCTACAGCAACTTTCCAAGATAGCTAAGCGTATCATCATTAATTCCAACATTAATTCCTCACAGCTTGCTTGCCTTCCAAGGCTAATAAGCTTGGATCTGAAATCACAGATAGACTTAAGTACATGCCTAAATTAAAGCATGAATTTAAGTGTTTTGCTTAATAGGGATGGACTATTTAATCTGGACCTGAGAAAGCAGGTCTTATTCTTGGACGTACAACACCAAAATCAATTAAAAATAATAGTTCTAACACTATTTTAAGGAAACCAAACGAAAAATGGATACCTCTCTTTTAGTCTTCATTTTTATGAAAAGATTCCAGAATCTGAAATTTATTCTTCTGAATAAACAGCCAATGTATTTATTCCTGTGGTGGTATTTCACCTGAATCTGGTCAGATATCTCAAGATATCCAGGAAGATATTTACAAGTTCACTTGATGGTTTCACTGTCCATTAACTGGACTTGTTCTTACGTGGCATCACAGTGTGGGCACAGAAAGTTTTGATGCTATCAAATGATTGCCAACCTTGAGGCTTTGTTCCAGCCAGTACAAATGAATTGGTTTATTTATTATTATTATCATCATCATTATTTAATTCAAGCAATAAAAGTGCCCTCACCACTCAAGGACTCAGAATGAGGCATCTACATAGTACGATACAACTACTGTAGGCCAACTATAAACTGTAATCATTTCACTTAATGTCTAATGAAGTGCTAGCATATTTTTTCCTAATGAGTTGGAAATTTCAGAGTAACTGAAAGGGCGGAATTCCAATTATCTTATTAGATTTAATGTTTATCTTACATGACTCCTAGCTCAAACTGAAATGTGACACTACAGTTTTTGGTACAAACGTGCCAGGCAGAATTTTTATCAGAAAGTTAAGCTTTTTCTTACAGAAAGATTGTTTATCAACTCAAACACTTCCTATGTCATAGAATCAATGAGATGTTCACTATATATCAACCATACCATGAGGTGACATCAGCAAGGTCTAAGAGGCAGTGATGTTTTATAGATAAAGCACTAGACTGGAACACAGCAGACTTCGGTTCTGGTCTTGGCCTTGCCTTTTACCTGGAACGTAACCTTGGGCAAGTCATTGCCTCAGTTTCCCCAGTTGTAAAATGGGATAATGATCCTGACTTCCTCCATAAAGTGCTTTGAGACTGAATTATGAAAAGCTACCTATAAGAACAAAAATTAATTAAATTATGATAAGAGATACGGCAGCATTATCTTTTTGCTGCAGCTTTAATAAGGTCCAAGTGCACTTTGATTTAGGCTCACGAATGCTTTAAAATCACCTTGTATTCCACCTTGCTGGAAGAAAAATGCTAACTTGTTTTCTGTTCAAAGTAAACACACCCCTGAACCAGTGTGGAGAACATCATGGTGCCTTAACTGTGGATATGCAACACGTACATGTAATGATAATGTATTTTAACTTGCCTTCTGCCGCAACGTGACATTTGTTTTTACATTCTACAGTGCCCAGTTCATGTTTGTGATAATGTCCCTACTTAAAGTTGTCGGTTACCAGTAAGCAGAGAATCCTTGCAATTCTGGTCTGTTACACTGAGGGAACATAGGTATTGTACAGTGCAAAGAAGGCGGCTAAAGTTCTGCTAGTAAAATAGTGTCTGCCTGTCTGTCTACTAGGCTGGATATACTTCCCATAAGACTGGTAAAATGTCCACGTGAGGCACTGTTGGCAGAAGGTGTTGATTCCTATGATACTTCATTAACTTGTATGATGACCTCAGGATGGCTATGAAATAGCACTTCATGAAAGGAGGTCTGAGCAAATGGCAATACAGTTTTCAGATTCCAAGATTTTCCCCTTACTCTTCTGTTATCTTGCTATTTCCATATCCAACCCTCAACAGCTGAGTTACCTGTAATGCAAACCATAACCTGGAAAGGCCATGGATCTTAGTGTTGGAAATGTCCTAATCTTACCAAGTCCTTATCAAATAGTATTACAGCAGACTGAGCTACTTTTCCTATAAAGAGTCCAGATAACTTATGCACAATAGTGCTTCAGGGTTATTTCTTGAACTGTGATACCTGGAAAAACATGATATTGGTGTCTGGTCACATATATATAAGACTGGCTGCAATTACCCCTTTCCATGAGATTCTGCCCCAGAGATGTGCAGCCTTTCAAATTTCTGACAGCCCTGCCACAAACCTGACTTTGTTCTTTTAACCAGCTGTTCTCCATGGCATCTCATTAAAGGGTTTTTTGAGTGAAAGCAATCCTGCCAAATAGCTTTCTGCTCATAAACTAGTCTTCAAGCCATTTCTGGCTCCCACTGCATAATGACTTATACATTCTGAGCTAATCCAACTAGCAAGCAGAATTAATATCACAAACTGTCATCCATGTTAACTTCCTGAAACAAAGGGTTAAACATTTTCCAGTACTGCAAGCAGCCCACACAGTATATTAATTTCACCTTATCTTCATGCAGCACCTTTCATACTGAGGACTCAAAGCATTTTACAGACTGTAGGATGTATCAATTCACCTGGAATTCCCTATGAATTAGTGAGATTTTTGCATCAACAATTATCACAAGACATCTAGTTATAGAGGGAAAAAAAACCACCCACTAATGCAACATAAACATCTCTGAGGGGGATGTGGCAGCTATTGAAGGGAGCATCACTAAACAGCAGTTTGAGCCAGAAGTGAAGCTGGACAATTTGGATCCAAGATGTGGGGTAGTCAGCTCTGAGGTTCTAGTCTGGTCCAGTTTCTGTCACCTATGCATTGAATAGTACCCCTGCTTCTTGAGAAGAACCAAAGTCCAGGGTCTGTCCATGTCCAAAACTTTTAATATCCTGTTTGTATTGGCACAAAATCCTGTTTCTTCTCAGATATGAGACACACTGTAATATGGTCAGAGAGATTGGTCTTCAAAGTGTCTAACGAAGTGGGATTTTCTCCTATGAAAGCTCATGAGATAAATAAATCTGTTAGTCTTTAAAAGTGCTACAGGACTCTGTCGTTTTTCTGCAATAGACTAACACAGCTACCCCTTTGGAACTGGTCTAAACTGGAGAGATTTGCTTTTCTGGAGATTACAATTTTTTTTTAAATGTTATATTTTTTGTAAAGTATTTTTTTTAAAGTTTCTTGTTTTATCTCAGTATCTGAAACTTTCCTAGGATAACTTTACCATAGTCTGCTCACTGTGATGAGAGTGAGAGAAACTCACAGAACAGAAGCTATGCTGTGCTTACCTTTTTAAATTAGCCTCCAAGGATCAAACTGATCCCTAATGAAAGCTGTCAAGGAGTTCCCTCTTCTTACATAAGGGCTGAATTTAATTCCAAATCTTTCAATAAGGCCATCAAAAATAGCAAACACAAAGAGAGTAATGCAAGGTCACTGCAACAGAACAGAAACACCAGATGATGGGGTGCTCTTGCCTTTCCATGAACAGGAAAGACAAGCAAGTTTTCATTCTTCTGTTCCCTTCTCTGTAGAAACGTACAAGGTAGGGTTAAAAGAGATCACTTGGGCCACAGTGTCTGACACACCGCATTGTGTAGGACTGCCTCCATCTTAATATATACTGTTCCTAAACTGCGGCAATGATTAAATCACAATCTTCGTCAGTATTTATGGCTATGTCTACACTGGCAAGTTAGTTCGAATTAAGGAGGCTTAATCTAACTAACTAAAGCCATGGAGGCTTACACTAGGCTTTAGTTAGTTGAATTAAGGGCCTCCTTAATTTGAACTAATAAGTTTGAATAGGGCTTTAGAAGTAAGGCTTTAATTCGAACTAACTAGTTCGAATTAGCCAATATGGCCATGTTAATTCGAACTAATTTCATAGTTCGAACTAACTGGCCCATTGAAATGAATGGGGATCGCTAATTCAAACTAACTAAAATTAGTTCGAATTAGTTAGTTTGAGCTAACTAATTCGAACTAATTTTAGCAAGTGTAGACATAGCCCAAATGTCTATTAGAGCCATTACTATTTTCCCCTACAGAATCTTCGCATAAGAGAGCAACACTCCCATTTCCTGGCTGTTTAAAAAATAACCTGAGGAGTATTTTAGCAAGTGTTGCCCCCCCATACACACACCCCTTTCAGGGCTGTGCAGGCCATCTGCTGTGTATCCACAGTTGACCTTCTGCTGCCCAGCCCCCTGCTGATGGCCTGATATTACTGTCCTGCAGTCACAAACAACCTGGTGAATGCCTAATGTCCTTCTGACGTTTTCAGCTCCCCAGATCAGGTTCTCACAGCACTAACACGAACCATCGTTAATGAGGAGGGAGACAGTGTCATTGTCCCAACTCTGAAATAAACCAAGAACATGCCAATACAACGTTTAGAATCACTGTCACAAGAAATAGTTTGGCTCTTGACCTCTTCCTGTATCCCTCACAGTTGTAGTATTTCCAAATTCAGGAGGTCTAAAATCAAGCGACAGACGGACCAAAACCAAAATCTTGAATCTTAACAACCTCAGGCTTATGGGGTTTTCGCAGTCAAACCCAGATCTGCAACCAAATTGTGCAAACACCCTCTGATGCCTGTTTTTATAAATCCTGCACGAAACCAAGGCCCTGAACACACTCCCATGTTGAGATGTCTGAAATCCCGATAAATTCTGAATGTTAGCTCTTCCAGTTTCTCAAACAGCTTGGAGGAAAGTGGACAATTATAGATTTTATGGGACCTTTTATGAAAAGGTTCAAAGGATCTGAGGTTACTTTTGAAAATCTGTTTGCAAACAGACTTTAAATTGCCTTTACTGTACTCAGAAATAATAGGTTGCAGCAGAGTTAAGATATTAGTTTTACAAGTGACATTAGCAGAAAAATCATGGAAAGTGCTCGAAATGTTGGTGCATCCCTCTAGCTAAGAGTGCAGTACATATCTATTGTTACTTAGATGTACTAGCTATAGTGAAAGGAAAAGGGCAACAATAAATAAAAACAGAGGACAAAAAACCTGTCAATTCAACTCCACATCCTCCTAATCTATGGGAAGTGTTTTATTTCTGCATCAAGGGGGCAAATGCTACAGTACATTTAATATGGTGATAATTTTACAGTAAATGGAGTTCTTACATTACAACTTCTGGTAAATTATTTCCTGATGTTACCTGACAGTATGATATTTTTATACACAATACATGTATCACACATTTGTGACCCAATGTGTGACATATACATACTTGCATTACACAGAAAGAGAGAGAGAAAATACTAAAAGATTATTATTTAGGTTGCAAAGTAAAGCACTCCAAAATTGGGAAATGTCCAGATTACCCTTTCTCCATGCAACCTGGATTCTAACCCCCTGGAAACCCATCCTGTGCATGGAGGGAATCAGGGTCCTTTGGAAATAACATGTAATTAAAGATTGTATGATACTCACCAGGGGAGCAAAATGAACAAAGCATACACAACCATATACCTGACATTTCTTAGCTACTCAGTGTGGGGATTTTTCAACCAAAATAACCTTCTCTTTACACAGTTTTATCTGGTATGACATTAACCTAGTTTTTTTTTTTTAAAGGAAGAAGGTAAAAAAGAATTCTATTATGTGCAATTGGAACATCTCTCTCCTGCATCATGATGGTCTGAACTCTGAACCTTGCACACACACGGCTAACACTTGAGCTACAGGACTAACTACATTAGCTGGGAGAGGAGGAGATAATGGGCTGATGGGGCCATGGTCATGCGCTGGGTCTGAGGAGAGTCATGGGACAGCTCAGCTCAGCTTTCCCGCTCCTGCACTCAGGCATCTGTGGAAACTCGTGCCATGGTAGGCGATGCCTCCAAAAGGAAGGACAGATCACTGGGCGACATCTTGAAAATGGTGGGAGAGAAGGCCTGCACAGTTCTTTGCCCTCTTAGTACCTCTCCCTCTCCTTCCATCCCTTACCTCCATGGCTACAGCAGCTCTGGCAGTTTCTAGGTGTTGCCAGTAAAGGGAGTTCCTCTGCTTAAATGGGTGGGGAACATAACTGACTCTCCAAAATATCCATGGATTAGTTATCAGTTTGGCAGGCTGGCAATTTCTTCCTGAAGAAACAAGCAAGAGAAGGGAAGTGGTGATCTTCAAAAGTTTATAACTCAGACGAACCTCAGCAGAATTTCATGGAACTAGTGAAGAGCATGGCTTTCGCCTATGGCTTCATCCCTGCCATATTTCACAACACCTTCTGCAAACAACGGAGGTGTTAGAGCTTCTCAGACAAACAGTATTCATGACACGCATGTGTGTATCAAAAGTACATTATCTGTGTTATATTACATACACCAACTCTCTCAACCACACGGATATTTTTCATACAAAGTATTAACTCTCCACCTATGGATCTTTCAATTCAATAAAAAAGCAAAAGTGATAAAAATACACTTTGTGTGTGTGAAAGCAACATTGTCTTTACAGACAGGAAGGAAAACAGAGTAAAAGTAAAATGCCCCAAACAATACTATTTAGATAACAGTTATAATAATAGCCATCAGCCGTTGCAGTGCTTCCTCCACATGAGAATCTCAAACTGCTTTGCAAACATTAATTAATGGAACTTTATAACATTCCCTGAAGTAAATCCATACAGAGAGGTTAAACAACCTGCCCCAAGGAATAGACCATTCCTGGCTCACAGTTTGTGCTGTGACCATTAGAACATGCATCCTCTCTAACCAATGGCACAGTAAGATAGGCATTTTCTTTACTAAAATATTCACTACTTTATTAGACCTGTTACAAAAACCCCCCCAATTTTTTCTTTTCTTTTTATTTCACATTTTCCCCTTTTTAAAAATTTTTAATTTAAAATTAGTCTGTCCAGCAGTGAATTGAGACATGAGGTCAAATAAACATGGGCATGATACTTCAGCTAAGAAAAGGTACTAATAATAGAAAGCTATTTCAAATAGAATTATGCACACAGAAATAAAAAAGGAGATACACAATAGCTTCTTTATTTTTCCAATGCATTTCAATCCTTGCATCCTAAAAGCCTCATAAACCCTAGCCCTGGATCAAGCACAATAGAAATGTAGATTTGATAACTAGTGAGCCATTTGGGGAAAAACAAATCAAACTGCATGATACTTGGTCTCAAAATTCCCTTTTAATCTGCAAGTATATATTTCATTTAATTCATGATCTATTAAAAATATCTCTTTTTAAACAACATAGCTTTTTATTGTTATTTTTATTCTCTCTCTTTGGTTATATAAGACTTTATGCTGTCTTCGCTCTGATAACACTCCAACAGTCTAAAAAATACATTTCAGGTGTTCACATGAAGGAGGTTGTGTGAGTTTAACCTTCCTCGGGATTCTTGCAAGCTTTTTGTATTTAATACTTGTTTTATCTGAAGCCTGTGGAGGTTCTAAAATATTAGAAGACACTTTCTGAGAACTTCCTTTCTAGTAGCCTGAAGATATAGCCTTGATGTTTGGCAACAAAGTTACTCTCTGTAATCCTCTTGATGTTGTAAATGAAAAAGAGGACGGAGCTAACATCATCTGAACTTTGGGCAAACCATTTGCTCAAAAGCACCATCAAAGAACCAAACCCTGCCCCTCCCCCCCCAAAAAAGGCGCACACAAAAAAAAAGTGCCCCAAACCCTGAAGCATACACAAAATGAAATTGGTGCAAATTAACTTCATTGTGTTTGGACACCCATAGAAAACAAAACCCACCACTGTCTATAAAGGAAAGTCGGAAAAGACAGAGATTGAAGTTGTAGCTTCACAGTAGCCATCTTTCAACAGCTTTCTTTCTTCGATGCTTTAGCCTTTAAAAAAAAAAAACCTTCCCATTGTTATGTTCCTATTCATTTGATGTCATTCACTATGCATTAATTACCACTTTCTTCAATGCACCGGGAAGCTCCCAAACATGTTCCTGTTTTCAAAGAGGCACACTTCCATGCCTCAGCTTTTTATATGGAAAGCCTGGTGAAATTTTCCTCTGCATACTTGGAGATTATCCTAATTTTTGCATACTGTAACTGTGCGTAGAGGGGGGAAAAAGACAAAAGCCTGATTTCATGCTTCCAGGACAGTTGTTTGCATCTCTTTCATTTTTCTTTCCAGCTGTGACTGGAAGCAGAAGGTTCTTTAGCAGGTGTCCTGTCTGCCCTATGGTAATTTTTAACTTTCGTTCACTTTCTTTTATGTCTATCACATTTGCAGAGACTTTTTCTTCTCCCCCCAGAGCCTCAGTACTGGATTTTTTTACCATTTTCACACCAAATATCTGGATTTTTCCCTCGTATGTCATTCTGTTCAGCAGTGATTTAGATTATGTAAAAACAAACAAGCTAAGAGAGATGAATTCACAAACCTTGTCATATATATTTACTCACTCTTAGGGCTTTGATCACTAAATACCTTCATGAGACTGACACAATCTAAAATGCGTGTCAACAGGAGTGAAGATGCAACTGAAAGCCTGGTAGGCGGCACCCATACTAACATACGTCACCCCCTACACATTTTTAACTCATTGGTCTACTAACCAAAGCTCCCATACTGCACATTGTTTACACACGTTAACCTCACGAACTTCGGTGGGCTTTACTGACTTTCTTTAAAAGTTAAGCAACCATATAAATCTTTGCAAGATCAGGGCTCATAACTGCACATCTAGGAAAAGAGTTAGGAATTAAATGATCCAAAATATGTATATGTTCAGGGAAAAACAAATCCTTTAAAGCAGTGGTTTTCAAACCAAAGGTCAGGATCCAGTCCTGGGTCGCAGACCCTCGGGTTCTGGGTCACAGCGCCTTCTCCTGCCACTGCCGAAAGACTGGAATGCATCGCTCAAAGATGGAACTGTTGGGTCACGGGCAAAAATTATTTTTTTCAACTGGGTCCCAAGGAAAAGAATTTGAAAACCACTGCTTTAAAGAACATTATATAGGTTTCATTTTCCACAAAGCCTTGACATATAAGCAATCATTTTAGAAAAATAAATAAGGGGTTTTTTTGTTGTTGTTGTTTTAATGTATGTTGAATTACAACAAAAAGAAGGAAGGACTGTCTCAAGATAATTTTGCTCTAGGTTATTATTTAGGTAGGAGTGAGACGTCTTCAAACGTTAAAGACTGATCTATCTGAGACTTAACATTCTCAGTGTCATTTGTGCAGGGTTTTTTTACTGCAGCTAAAAATTCAATGCTAATTTTTACATACGTGCTCCCAAATCTTTGCATATGGATTTTAAAATACTTATGTCACTAATTAGCGCTCTCAAGCTTATTTTGAGCATTTCTTTTACATTTGGAAGTTACAACTAAAGAGATTGTTTGACACACAGGAAGATATTGATGTTATTAACGTTAAAAGGTCACTGGGATCTGTATAGCTTTACAGTCGTGGCAATTTGAATAATCACAGCTCTTACAACTCAACATCACAATGTAAACGCCTCCAGACCCATCCGTTACAAAAAGGCCTGATTCGCCGAAAATTACACAGGTGATTTTTGATGGATTCTGACACACTTTAATCATTTTTAGAAGTGTGCAAATATTGTACCAAAACTCAGACTGCTAGAGCTGCTAAATGCATTAAAAGAATCATCTACCTCTTCTTTAAGCAATTGCAGGGTGAGTAACTATGGAAAGGAACATATTTGGGTTTTGTTTTTTTTTGTTTTTTTAAATCAATTTTCCTCACTCATGCAAAAACAAGGTCTGCATGTGGTACGGTCTCTCTAAAATGCAGGATAGCTTATTTGAAAAAGTGTTTTATGGCAAATCTCTCGTTTCTTTTAAAGGCTAGAAGTAAAAGGACTAGCAAATAAAGGGTTGATCTTTACAGTATGGCGGGGGGGCATTTTGGACTCCATGTGAAGTTTCCCTCTGTGTTCTTTCTGTCTTTCTTTCTTTCTTTCTTTCCCAAGAAGAACTGTTCTGAGGAAAGGTGTCTTGCTACTCTCTAAAGTAGGCCCTATTAATTCAATGCATGTGATTTTAGTGTAAGAAAGGGTGAAGTAAGTTTTAAAACTGGTGTTGTGACAGTCAGCGTCATATTAACAAAACTTCAAGGACTGAACTATTTACTCTCACTGCTTTTGAAAATGATTCCAGATCCAGAAAGGGACAATTGGCCTACGGGGCAAAACAGTGTCATGCCTCTGTACTCAAAGAAGGAATGTTGGATGCCACATTGGATGCCCGGGTCGCTATTCTTTCCCATTCTGCACATTTAAGGCAACATTTTCAAAAGTATCTAAGGCTATGTCTACACTTACTAAAATTAGTTCGAATTAGTTAGTTCGAACTAATTAATTTGAACTAATTTTAGTTAGTTCGAATTAGCTTAATTAAGCTAGAAAATTAATTAGCGAATTAATTAATTAGTGAATTAAGCTTCCTTAATTCGAACTAACTTGCCAGTGTGGGCATAGCCTAAGTGACTTAGGGGCCAAAAGGCTTGTCTCCATAGCACCACGATCCGCACTATAGGGATCTGATCTGTAGAGTGCTCTAACGTTTGTCTTAGGTAACTGTTAGTTCGCATCAGCAGGACCTATGTGGGGCAGTTAGCCCACAACACTTCGAAAATGGGATGTAGCCCCTAAGTTATTTAGCTGTTTTTGAACATTTTACATCCCTGTCTATAATTGGGTTTCTCATGCTTTGAATGTGCACAATGGCTTCTATGAAAAAACATTATAAAAAACGAAGACTTCACGTATTATTTTAGAGTTGTTTACATACTCTAAGACGTGATCATGAACCTGATCCACACAGGCAAATGCCCATCCTCACTGGAATCTACTAATGACACCCAGGGCTCATGGGTGCAGGGCTCTGCACACAAACATGAAGTCACTGAGTAATGTTACGCAGGCAGATAACTGTTTGCAGACTCAGGATCTAACTTTATACCTTCTGCTGCTAGGCTATGTAATAGACGCACACACAAACAGGCTACAATTTCACTTTTTAAAAACAACAGTCGGGATAGTGTTTTTGTTATGTGTTTGTACAGCACCTAGCACAACGGGATCTTGGTCCACTAGTAAGGGTCCTAATTGCCACAATAATACAAACAACAAACAATATTTATTATTTCCTAGCAGTGCTATCTGATTTTGTTTTCTGTGTACTGCACCTCTAAATTTTTCAGAGTCTGCAGAAAGCAGCTGCCACTGGGTGAAGGAGAAATGATGTAGCATGTGACATGAGGAGAGACGTGCTTTTTCATGGAGAATTTCATGTGTCTTGCCCTCTTCTTTTTTCTCCTTTAATCTAACCATTTTTTCCATAGTGAAAGCATACAGTTGTCCTTTGGATATGAAAAAAATCAAAACATTAGTTGCTAATAGAGTTGCTAACTGTCGATTTTATTGCAAGTCTCTTGATATTTGGATAAGTATTAAAGTGTTGAGTGCTGCAATCAAAGAGTGCACAAGAATCTAAGCTTTCATTTAAAAAAATACAAGTTTCTAGTGTTCAAGTTTGCAGGGCAAAGATTTAAAATGTTAAGTGAGCGTACTTTATGGGCCAGAGGCTGCAGAGCCAGGAGAGTCACCCAGGCCATGACCTGCCCACACCTCTGTCATGAGAAAGGGAGCTGAGCCAAATATAAGGCAAGTGCACTTGGGAAGACAGCAAGCAAACCTGAGTGGTTCTGCTACTCTGTGTACCAGGTCACAACCTTACTCACTCAGATTTGAAGGGGGTGGGTGTAGAGGCTCAGTGACCAGAGGGGCCAGACTGCTCATTGGTGAGGAGGGGAGAAGAGGAAGAGTCAGGAGGAGGAGCGTTAGGAAAGCGATGTTTGCCCTCACTTTCGATAGCGCTCCACACAGCCCCCTACTCCAGGCTCAGAAATCAAAAGGCAAAGAAAAACTACTGAAAATATTGGGGGGTGATGGGGTAATCTCATTATTTTTAAGCCTATCTCATGACCTCAGGAAGCCCCAACTCATGATTTTTCAATGCTTGGAGTCGGCAACACTATGTTGAATATACGCAGTGTGCTCAGAACTGTCTGAGACTGAAAAGAAAAAAAAAACCCTCAGTTTTCATCCTGTGTCCCAGGAAGCCCCACGATTTCAGCTGTGTAAGGCTGAGCGTACGTGTAAATGTTGCAGGATCCAGACCCAAGACTTTAATAATACACTGAAGCTGAGAATTTTAAAGCCAACCATGGGGACCTGACTGCCCAATTCATTTTACATTTCAGACAGTTTCCCTGAAAGTTTTCGCTGAGTCCCAAAGGCCTAGAATCTTAGATCCAAAATACCTTTGAGGATTTGGGCCAAAATGCTTATGTCCTCAAGTGTAAGTTTATGTTCAGTTTACGCTGTTTATTTTCTCACACTAAATAAAATGAGAACGTGTTCCTACTCGTACTATGAAGACTACATTTAAAAACCAAGAGAGAAAAGCCCCTTCTTTTAAGAAGCAAGGCACCACATACAGAGAAAAGGTCTTCTGGCAGTCTTTTGCGATTATTTTCTTACTTCCTATTATTTTGCACTAATGTCTACTTTCATAAATTATAGAGAGCTGCAGAATACACTCCAGGCTGCATGGAAAAAGCGCCTTTCATGATGAGCAATGACAGGTCCTATTAAAACTTAACATTTAACTAATTTGGAAAAAAAAATTCTATATTTGGTTCGTGTTGTGGTGGGAAAGAGCTTTAGCTGGTTTCACTGCATTGTCGACTGTAAGAAGAATTGTTTCCCCTGTTGCAGAGAAAGGAGTAATTAAGGAATGTTGTGGATATACCCCTATGAGGGTTACAAATAAAACTGAAAAAAAAATACTGAAATTCTATACCCAGCACATAGCCCCAATAAATACTGCGTGCTGGAGCAGTTCGTAGAAGAGTGTGGCTGGCAATGCTTTCCCCACATGTGGCTATGTGGCCATTATTGCAGCCACAGGACTACACTAACCCCCATGTTTGGAGGGAATGGCCAACATATCTGAATAGCTGCAAATTTAGCAGCCCAGTTACGTTCTTAGCCAAAATTCTCCTTCCATGTTCATATGCAAAGAACGTTGTGTGGAACCATTCAAATACTGTCCCCCAACTACATGGTTCCAGGACATCTGGTGTCTACAGGAGTTGTGGGGCAGCAGGAAGCAGACAGAAAAGGAAAAAGAAAATTATTGTTGTTAAGGGCTTGAGTACTCTAGGTTTTTTCATCAAAAATTTCTATTGTTACTAGTATAGACAAGACAACAGAACTTGGTTCTGTTCCTGTTCACACTAAAGGCACAACCATGTTAATTACAGTGTTATTTATTTCATGTTAGTTAACATGTTTTCTAATGCAATGTATTTTTTTTAGTACTGTGGTTTTCAAACCAAGGGTCGGGACCCAATACTGGCTCACAGACCCCCACTGCTCTAGTATAGCACGGCTTTGTCTGTATGGTTTATGTACTAACAACCAAGTCAGAGGAGAAAACAATTTTGTTAATTCAGTGATACCCTCTGAGTGGATACAGATGTCCTGATAAAAAAGCATTTGTGTGCCTCTCCCCCATACCGACCATTTCCATCTCTTGCCCCTCTTTTTGATATATATTTCACTCCCTTTATGAAAGCCACAAACAGCTTGTATGGGATATGCAAACACATGGTGGGACAACCTCTCAAGCTGTACAGGTTTGGGGTTTTTTTAGGAGAGTCTAGTGAGAAACGACCATGTTTAATGAAAAGACTTATTCAGTAGATTGTTGTTTGAATTATTCAAATTTACCAGGCAGAATTTTGACCGTTAGGAATGAGTAGTATTTGCAGCTTCTTATAATAATAATAAAATTTGCAACTTCCACCTTAACCCTCCTAGCTATTTGTCACTCTCTGGAGCATGGCAGACAAAAGGGATTTGGCATCTGACCTTTTTACCTCTCATACAGCACTTTACATTCTCACAGCATTAAACTCTGCAATCTTTAGGGGCTGGCATTTTTTGCTACATCCTCCAGGACTCTCTGCTGTTAGTTTTGCTGAGACCATTATAGTGATGCTGATGTTGTATATGCCAAGAGAAGTGCAAGTGCATGTACGCACACAGAGAAGGGAGTGTCAATACATTTCCGCTAGTGATTAACAATACCATAAATATAAAGAGTACCGACTTAGTATATCAGCACTATTTTTTTTTCCCAAGGGGAATTGCTCAGTGTGGTCTAGTGGGTGGAGCACTAGAGTGGAAGCCAGGAAGCTTGCATTGTGTTCCTGGCTTTGCCACTGACATTTCATTTTTCTGTGTCACACTTTGCCTGTTTTCCTGACTTAGATTGCAAACTTTATGGGAGCAGGGATGGTCTCTCACTTTGTGTCTGTACAGTCTCTAACACAACTGGGCCCCCTCTAGACACTCCTGTTTTCTAAATAATACATTATTTTTCATTAAATGCTTTGCTGAAAGCGAAAAACACCCATACTGAAAACTTGGCATACTTGGCAAGAACACCGTGACTATATGGCATTGTACACTGCTTCTTTCTGTCTTAGTGATAATATTTTGCATTTCTACAGCACTGTCCCGTCCACAGTCTCAAAGCACTTGTTATGAGCTAATAAACTAATTTTCACCACACCCTTGTGCAATATTGAAGTACTATTATCCTCAACAAGCAGATATTAGGGCACACGGTAGTTACATGACAGCATTCCTGAGGTCACAAAGCAAGACCCTGAAAGAAACTGAAATGAAATTTAAATTCCTACTCCTTTAACCACGGGGCCAGGCTTCCCTTTAATAGGTGTAAGCTTCAGTCACAACACAGGCTGAAATTTACTAGCTAAGACTGTTATCATATCACATATCAAAATAAACTAATTTATGGAAACGAGGGAGGAAAAGAAATCTTGCATCACATGAGAGGAATCATATCTAATAAGGTTTGACAGAATTTGAGTAGTGCCTAGAAGCCACAAGAACAACTTCAGGTGACTTTCGGTTTGCAAAATCTAGTCCATCAGATTTTAAGTTTTGCAAAACCCAAAGTAGGGGTGGTGTGTATGAAAAGCCCTATTTTGGCTGAATTGGTGAGGAAAAAGAAACCAGGATATCAGATATATATTGAGATCCAGCCCTTCTTTACTTACTACCTACCTACCTCTTTGCCTTGGGGTTAAACAGGGACTGCGGATTTTTCTCTCATTACAACAGGTGATTTGACCTCACCTTCCTCTCTGTGTTGTTCCCCAGTGTTTGAATCCTAACACCTATTTTGATTAGCTGTTACAGCCTGACCTGATCCTATGTCACACACTCCCCTGCATTTAATTTCCTCCCATTCTTTGAGTTTCCCATCTTCAAAGCGTCTGACGAAGTGGGATTTTCTCCCACGAAAGCTCATGCGATAAATAAATCTGTTAGTCTTTAAAAGTGCCACAGGACTCTGTTGTTTTTCTGCAATAGAGTAACACAGCTACCCCTTTGGAATTTACCTACCTAAAGAATTCTCCTGTTGTAATTGGATATGGTATTTTTCATTTTCTGCCCCAAACTGCTGTGTAATGTTGTTATGCTCTATGTAAAACTCCCACCACTCATTCCAGAGGTTGGCTGCATATCAGAAAAGGATGAGTGTGTAAGACAGGAGTGTTAAACATATAGCCCGCAGGCCAAATGCAGCCCACGAACCTCTTCCATCTGGCCTGTGACTGTGCTCTGCAGGGCCACGCTCTCCCGAACAGAGAGAAAGTGAGCGTAGTCTCACCTACCCAGTGCTCCACAATGCCGCGAAAGTGTCAGGTCTTGCGACATCACAGATTGCTGGGTATGCCAATCTGTGCTCTGCAAGACCACACTCTCTCCCCGAGAGAGAGAGAGAGAGAGAGAGAGAGGTATCGCAGAACGAGGTTTCTCATACACAGCAGTTGACTGCCACAAGAGTGCCATAATATTTCATTTAAGTCAAATCTAGCCCACAATAGCAAATGAGTTTGAATCCCTTTTATATACAACCGTTTCATATTCTGCCCTACGTGCACAATTTCCATGGGAATGACTAAGGAGCTGGACAAGCAAATCTGAAGGCAGACTATACCCCTTTGGAATTTGACTACATGGAGGGCACTGAATACAGCCGTTTGAAGTGGAAATCCATCAACTTCATGAAACAACTTGCACAGATCCAGACAGACATACCCCTTTGGAATGGTCCTTAAGTTATAATCAAGCTGTAATATTTCACAACTCCATTGCCACTCCTCACCTGTGCCATTCCCTATCATTTTAAACAGAACTACAGAGACCCAGGCCCAGCCAATTGTCTTAAACAGGAAGAAAAATTGCCAGTCTCAACTCAAGGCTAGGAAAGTGAGTGGAAAAAAAAAATGGAAAATGGGGACGATTTGAGTGCTTACAAGATCCTGGGTTGGAAATATAGTAGCAGGATCACATGAGGATAGGAGACTGGTCCCTGAAAGTAGAATCCCCAAGTTCAAGCTTCCCATACAAGTAATATGCAACGGTCGGGGCAGATATGGGAGTTTCCTACAATATCTTTGGGAGAGCTTACTATAAATTTACATATCACTACGCCCAGGGACTATATTTATTCCATGGGGAGGGTGATCACACTCCTCCAAGAACAGTAGGGGATGATTAGGCAAATTCACTCAGGTTGTAACATTTTAGCAAGGTACCACCACCTGGGCAATCTTCCATATACTCATTCAAACTGGATTCTCCAGAGCCCAACAGGTAAAGATTGGATTTTTGGATAAATAAGCTTGAGTTGAAACTGATTTAGGCCCCTTTCTCTGATTCAGTAAATGGACAGGTACTTCTGTCCAAGAGGGGCCTGATCCTTACAGAAGGGTTGGCAGTACTGACAACTGTTAAAACCTGGGTTTGGAGTTGAGGTGACCTCTGGTTTTTATCATGTCTGTAGGTTCTTTTACTGGTTTTTAATATTTTTACTGTGATACTTTTACCTTGAGAATAAATGTGCCTGCTTAGAAAGAGCAGTATTATACTTATAACTTCAGGCACTTACAACTGTTCATAACCTCTGAGGAGAAAGTAAAGAGCAGACAAAGACTCTTGAGGCAGTCTCGCTTCCAGGAGCACTCACAGAAAACAGTGCAGCATGGAGTAACCCTGGTCAGGGAGGGGAGAGATGCAATTGTACACCCATGAGAGGTGACAGCTGAGGAACTGGCAGCCTAGAGCGGAAGAAGGGGAAATACAGGTGCATTTGACCTGAACTGTAGCAACAACTATGCAGCTTCAAATAAATGTGTTTGTTTTGTGGTTCATAAATCTAATGACAATGACATTAGGTTATTTGAGAACAATATATGATGAGTATAGTACAAAGAGCTTAATATCTAACCTTTTATTACTCTTGAAATAAACACTTTTTATTCCCAATGCCTTTGGCATACAAGTCTCTGTGGGAAATGTTACTTTCATGAGGGGTTTATTACTTCATCTTCCTTTACCCTTCTTTCTCATCCTTGTTTACCTATAATCACAGCTAAGGAATATGATATACTGGGATTCAAAAGGACCCTCCAGAGGTGAATCCATACCTCTGATCTATGGGGAGATGTCAGGTCTACATCTTATGTCCATCACTTCAACCTCATCATCATCTTACTAGGAAACAATATCTCCAATAGCACAAAACAGAGCCAAATCCTCTTTCCTGTAAACTTCCTCAGAAGACACAATCTTTCTCTGAATTTCATTATCACCCCTAATGCGAACACGTCTTCAACTGTACAAGTCTGGGCCTAAAGATACTTGCCATCTTTTCTAAAAGTGACAGAAGAAATTTAGAAAATGGAATAGAAAATTCAGAGCTCAAGAAGACTGTTCTCTGGATGTGGTTAGGACCCACAGACATCAATAGTGAAGACTCCTTTTGATTTCACTGAGCACTGAATGAGGCCACTAATAAACAAGTTCATTTCAGAATGTATTACACACATGCACATTACCAATATGGAGGAAAACAACTTACCAGAATAGCTTTCGCAGTGTGTAGAATGTACTTCAGTTAATTTTTGTGCTTGGATCTCCATTTAAGGGAGAGCCAAAGAAATTCTTGCCTCCTCAAAATACTATCTTTTTTAGACTTCCAATTAATTGCCAGCCAATGAATTTATTTTTGTCATTTCTATGTATATTTTTCTGTTTGCGCTGTCCATTCCTGAATAGTTTGGGTTTGATTTCAATATTTCCAATCTCAAATGTTCAAAACACATGAGTCAGGCATCAAAAATTATGAGACTAAATTTACAAATCATGAGGGTTTGGGGTTTTTTTACTTCTGGCTTTTGAATCTATAGAGTCATATTTCAATCTTTTCTCTCCAACGACGAAGGATAGAAACTTAATTTCTGTACTGTAATGACAACTGAGATTTTCATAAGATTTCAGGACAATGAAGTTTTAAGAAAAAGCTCTCTAGTTCAAGACTTACAATAAAATTGCAAAGGCTGTCAACTCTTGTGAAGTCCTCTGTGCAAAGAGTTGTAAAACACATTACTAAATCAGAATGGTATCTCTTTACATGCAAGTGGGACATGCTCAAGCATGATTCCAAAAAGTGCAAAGCCATGAAGGGTCTAGCCAATCATACATGTGCACAAGGTATGAAATTCAAATCCACACCTCAAACAACCAAAAGTGTGGAACTATTTGGTTCTGCTCACTGTGTAAATGCCAGCTATAAAATATGGATTCAGAGTCTCCTCCTCCCACCCCACCCCAAGAGTCCTCTTCCTCAAGGTTCAGGGGCATGTACTTCCAGGATTTTATTAATAACTCCTTACTTCTCTTCCTATTTACCAGCTTTGGGACTTTTATGTGGCTTCCCTCCACAGTTGGAATGTTGCAAAGAAACCATTGAAAGTGCATTTCAATCAAATTGCAATTTTGTTATTTGCTACCTACAAAATGTTAACCAAGAAGAAAACAGCAAAGCATTAAGCAGTATAAAAGCGTGCATTAAGCTTTAAAATAGTCTCCCTATAAATGAAAGATGTGTGGTAGCGTAGCTGCACTTTTAGTCTTGTGCAATTAACTACTTACTCTTCTCCATGTAATCTGTAGTTATCATGGTCTGCACCCTCTGTTGCCTTTTGTTAGTGAGCTTTTAACATGTTTATATACCAAAGGTGTAACTTTTAAAATGCCTAATTTTCTTTCCACACTGATCTCATTAATTTTGGTATGAGCTTTCTTATTTGAAATGTCTGCACAGTATGCAAATAGATTTCAGTTCTGCATGCACTTCTGACCAAAAAAAAAAAAAAACTTGATATATAAATGTAATCGTAATATTGTGGCCAGAATCCTGAAGTGTTTCAGTAAAGAATTAAGAGTAAACATTTCAGCTAGTGTTAATTGCAACTGATTAAATAATAGCAAGTACCATAAGACTGACTGTCTTAATTGTGTGCTTGTTTCTATTTGTAACCAGTTTCCAGTTCTAAACAGTTTTTCTCTATTATTAAAAGATTTTTCTTTTTTTTTTTTTTACCTTGAAGATTTCTATACACTAAATTAGTTAAAAAAAAATGTGAGCAAAGTATAGGCCTGACCATCCACAAAAATATGTTTACTGTACGTAATGTATCAAAATAAAATATAATGTAGTGATTGAAGAGGAAGGAGGACAGACTAATATAATAAAATATGTGTAAGCAGTGCCCTCTACTGGTTGGAATCAGGAATACTTAATTGAATGCATAAACCCTATTCCGCCAGTAGCCAACAGAGATTCTCCTTTACCTCAAAAAGACCTTTGTTTTGGGATAGGAGGAACTATCATTTTTCTGAAGAAACACTGCAGAACAACATTCATATGTTGTTTGATCAGTTCAGAACAAGGTAACAAGTTATGAATAACAGATTTCAGATAATCAGGATGACTTTATTGACCTACATGACCTGAATGACTGACTTTGCTCTCACCTTCAGAAATATTAACCCATAAGGAAACAGAACAATGGAAACATCCTGAGTCATTATACAACTGTTCTCAGACAATCATGAGCAAGGATTTTCTTTTTCTGTGTTTGATGACAACACAGAGCATCAATGAAAGCAGGTAGGGGCTCCTAGATTTGGGGCCTAATTTCAAGTATAACCAGATTCATAGATTTTAAGACCAGAGGAGACTAATCTAATATGACTTCCTATATTAAGACAGGTCACAGAATTTAATCCATTTGCTCCTATATTGAGCGCTTTATTTGTGCTTAACTGAAGTTTTTCCAGAACAGCATCTTATGTTGATTTGAAAAGGCCAAGAGATGGATAATCTACCACTTGCCTTGGTAGTTTGTTTCAATGATGAATTATACTCACTGTTAAAAATTTGTATCACTTTTTAAATATTGAATTTGTCTAAATTTAGTCTCCAGCCCTGGGTTCTTGATTTACTTATCTCCAATACATGAAAAAGTTCTTTCAGTATTTTCACCCTGTGTAGTGACTGCTACATAGAGCTGGGTGGAAAATGTTTTTCCCCACCCCACAGAAAAAATCTGAACCAAGGTGAAAAGGGAAAATTTCAGAAATTTTCATGAACTGGAAAACTGAAAATGTTTTTGACTTGGGTCAATAATTTTAAAATATTTAATGTTGATATTGGCCTTTATTTAATTCTTTTAAAATTGTTTATTATAAATTAAACTACATTTCACAATAAAGTCATTTCATACCAAAAAGCAAAACATTTTGTTTAAAAATGTTGACATGGAACATTTTGACAATTTTTTTTTTTCTGTAATGGGTACTGACTCCTTTCTCATAAAAAGTTTAAGTTTCGACAAATCGTTATTATTCAATGGAAAAACCTTCCATTGAAAAATTCCTGATCAGCTCTATGAGATGTTACAGAAAAGCTACCAATGCTCTTCTATATCTCTGACTTCATGCTTCTCATTCCTGTTGACATTGATTATAAAATTATAGCACCATAGAATCATAGGATTGGAAGGGACCTTGAGAGGTCATCTAGTCCAATCCCCTGCATATATGCCAGGACCAAACATTATCTAGACCTTTTCTGATAGGTACTTACTATTAAATATCTCCAGTGATTCAGATGCCACAGCCTCCCTAGACAATTTATTCCAGTGCTTAACTACCCTGACAGTTATGAAGCTTTCCCTAATACTCAGCCTTCCTGCAATTTAAGCCCATTGCTTCTTATTCTATCCCCAGAGGTTAAGGAGAACAATTTTAAATCCCTCCTTCTTGTAACAACATTTCAAACTAAGGGTAAGGCACAAAGTCATTTACCCTAGAAAGGGATATATGAGAAGAGGTTCTTTAAATATAGTAGGAACAAGAGAAACATAAAGGAAAGTTTAGGCCCTCCATATAGCAGGGAAGAAGAGGTAATAACTGATTATCTCAAGAAGGTTGAGGTGGTTAATGTATGTTTTACTTCAGTCTTTACTAAAGAGGTTCATGGTGACCAGATATTCCACACAACTAATACTAATAAGAAGGAGCAAAATAAAATATGGTAAGAACTGGATAAATAATATTTAGATATGTTACTTGCAATCAACTTGGCAGAACCTGGTGAAATTCATCTTAGGATATTTATTCATTGAATTTGCTGAAGCAATCTTGGAACCATTAGCAATTACTCTGAAGAACTCATAGAGGATGAGTGAGGTCCAGAGGTCTGGAGAAGTACAAACATAGAACCTATTTTTAAAAAGGAGAATAAAGAGGACTTGTGAAAAGACTGCCTGACACAGCCTATCTTTGATACCTGGAAAGATACTGGAACATATTATTCAACAATCAATTTGTAAGCATCTATAAGATAATAGGGTGATAAGGAATAGGCCAGCATTGATTTCTCAAGAACAAATCATGCCAAACCAATCTAATTTCCTTCTTTATCAGAGTTTCCAGCCTAGTGGGTAGAGGTGAAGCAGAAGATGTGATATATCTTTATTTTAATAAGGCTTTTGATTTAGTCCCACATGATATTCTCATAAGCAAACTAAACAAATGTGATGTTGATTAAATTACTATAAGGCATTTGCATAGCTGATTGAAAGCCCATACTGAAAGATTAGTTATCAATGGTTAGCTGTCAAACTGAGAGGGTGCATCTAATGAGGTTCTACAGTGATAAGTCCAAGGGTCCAGTGCTATTCATTATTTCTATTAATGACTCAGATAATGGAATAGAGAGTAATGGTCATAAAACTTACTGATGTCACCAAGCTGGGAGGAGCTGCAAGCTCTTTGGAGGATAGGCTAAGAATTCAAAACAACCTTGACAAATTGAAGAATTGGTGTAAATTCAACATGATGAAATTCAATAAAGATAAGTAGAAAATATTTTACTTAGGAAGGAAATATCAGATGCATGACTACAAAACGTGGAATAACTGGCTCAGTGGTAGTAGTGCTGAAAAGAATTTGGAGGTTTTACTGGACAAATTGAAAATGAGTCAACAATGGGATGCATTTGTGAAAAGGGATAACTAATATCATTTGAGGGTGTATGCAAGATATGGGAGGTAATTGTCCTCAACTCAGCGCTGGTGAAGCCTCAGCTGGAGTACTTGTGTCCAATTTTGAATGCCACACTTTAAGAAAGATGTGGACACATTAGAGGGAGACCAGAGGGGAGCAGCAAGAATAATAAAAGGTTTAGAAAACCTGACCTATGAGGAAAGGTTAGAAGAACTTGGCATGTTTAGTCTTGAGAAAAGACAACGGGTGGGGGGGTGGGGACCTGATAACACTCTTCTTATATGTTAAGGGCTGGTGTAAAGGTTTTCTGTGTCCACTGAAGGTGGAACAAGTAGTAATGGGTTTTATCTCCAGCAAGGGAGATTTAGGTTGGATACTAGGAAAAACATTCTAATTCTAAGGGTATTTAAGCTGTGGAACAGGCTCCCAAAGGAGGTTGTGAAATTCTCATTCACTAGAGGTTCTTAAGAATAAGTTGGACAAACACCTGTCAGGGACAGTCTAGGTTTTCTTAGTCCTTACCTTAGTGCAGGAAGTTGGATTTGATGCCTTCTCAAAGTCCCTTCCAGCCCTGCATTTCTATGATTCTACTTATGCACAGTGATCAAGTAATCCCTTGATCTTCTTTTTCATGAATTAAATAGATTGAGCTCCTGAAGTCTTCATTGTAAGGCATGTTTCCAGAATTTGAATAATTTGTGTGACCCTTTTCTGCATCTTCTCCAATTCTCATTATCATTTGTAAAATGTGATGCCTGAAGTGGAAGCAGTATTCCATTATCAATCTCACCAATGCCATTTACAGGGTAGGAACATTCCCTTAAAATATTGGCAGCTTGATCCTGATTTGTAGGCCTCACCTTCTGTAACTCAATTTTCAAAATACCAACTTATTTTATGTCTGGAGTAAGGTTTTAAACACTTTATTCAAGACCTGCAGGGAGAAAAAAGGAGTGCATGTCTGTCTTTTATATGTTCTGTATGGCAGTTAGCTCTGTCTTGTTTGCTTTGATATATTTTTATTGAAAGGATTAGGTTACTTGGCACTCCACTATGGGTTCAGACTTGGTATAAATACATGAACAGGTCAAGTTCCTTTCCTTCTTTCCAAATGCAGTATCTCAGCTTCGGTATCTCTACTTGCAACTTCTTCATTGAAGATTATTGTTTAAATAGTACTCAGGTCTGTGAACTCATATTCCAAAACCCATTTTAATAACTTTTTCTCTTACATTAACTCTCTTATTTTTTAAAAGAAAAGAAATTCAAATATTAACTAGAGATTGTTTAAACTCCCTCAAGTATTTTCTGGTTGCCAATAGAAGATTTTTTCTTTGCAGGTTAAGTGACTTGAAGGTTCCTTCACAATCTACATTGTATTAGTTTCAAGAGATGATGGCTGGGATTGTCTATTCAGAAAACCAATTGATTTACTGAAACAAAAGACAATAATTGCCACATTTTCCAGTATGGCCATTTAACTCCTCCTCTCATAAATAACATAACAACGGCCATAGTGAGTCAGACCAATGGTCAATCTAGCCCAGTATCCTGTCTTCAAACACTGGCCAATGCCAGGTGCATCAGAGAGAAAAAACAGAACAGGTAATCATCAAATGACCCATCCTGCGAGCCATTCCCAACCGCTAGTAAACCGCAATGCCTGGCTATCACGGCTAATAACCATTGACAGACCCTCCTCCATGAACTTATCTAGTTCTTTTTTGAACCGTGTTATAGTCTTGGCCTTCACAACATCCTCTGGCAAGGCATTCCACAGGTTGACTGTGCATTGTAAGAATACTTCTTTTTCTTCATTTTAAACCTGATGTCTATTAATTTCATTTGGTCACCCCTAGTTTTTGTATTACAAGCAGGAGTAAATTACACTTCCTTCTTCACTTTCTCTATATCAGTCACGATTTTATAGACATCTATTATATTCCCCCTTAGTCATCTCTTTTCAAAGCTGAAAAGTCCCAGTCTTATTAATCTCTCCTTATATGAAAGATTTTCCATACCCCTAATCATTTTAGTTGCCCTTTTCTATAGTTTTTCCAAATTCCAATATATCTTTTTTGAGATGGGGTGACCTGATCTGTATGCAGTATTCAAGTTGTGGGTGTACCCATGGACTTATAAAGAGGCAATATGATATTGTCTATCTTATTATCTGTAACTTTCCTATTGATTACCAACATTCTGTTAGCTTTTTTGACTGCTGCTGTACATTGAGTAAACATTTTCAGAGAACTATCCACAATGACTCCAGTATCTCTTTCCTGAGTAGTAGCTGCTAATTTAGACCCCATCATTTTATATGGATAGTTGGGATTATGTTTTCCAAAGTGCATTATTTTGCATTTATCAACACTGAATTTCATCTGCCATTCTTGTTGCCCAGTCATACAGTTTTGTGAGATTCCTTTGTAACTCTTTGCAATCTGCTTTAGACTTAACTAGCTTAAGTAGCTTTTTATCATCTGCAAATTTCGTCACCTCACTGCTTACTCCTTTCCCCAGATCATTTAAGAACATGTTGAACAGTACTAGTCCCAGTGCAGACCCATGGGATACTACTATTTACCTCTCTCTGTTCTGAAAACTGATCTTTTATTCTTATCCTTTGTTTCCTATCTTCTAACCAGTTACCGATCCAGAAGAGGATCTTCCTTCTTAGCCCATGATTGCTTTCTTTGCTTACGAGCCTTTGGTGAGGGACCTTGTTAAAGGCTTTCTGAAAATTTGAGTACCTGATATCCACTAGATTATCTTGTCCACATGCTTGTTGACCCCCTCAAAGAATTCCAGTAGATTAGTGAGGCATGATTTCCTTACAAAAACATACTGATTCTTCTCCCAGCAAACTGTATTCATTTATGGGTCTGATAATTCTTTTCTTTACTATAGTTTCAACCAATTTGCCTGGCTTACCAGCCAGTAATTGCCAGGATTGCCTATGAAGTCTTTTCTAGAAATTGTCATCACATCAATTATCCTCCAGTCATCTGGTACAGAAGCTGATTTAAATAATAGGTTACATACCACAGTTAGTAGTTCTGCAATGAAGCAGTGAAAATATGTGACCCCAATCAAATTAAATGAAACAACTAGTCAGACATGCTACAGTATAAAATACAAAACAAGTCATCTGTGTCTCTGGTTCTCCACCATACTAGAATGGTATTTCAGGTTTAGATGACTGATACTCTAGTATCCCTTTTGCTGAAATTCTGTGTTTGGCTCTGTTGAAGTACCACCACACACTCCTTTACACAGAGGTCTATGTTCAGTACCACTGTTATTCTTGGGCATCAATCAGGGCCGGCCTGACCATACAGGTGAACTAAGAAGTCGCCTAGGGCGCCAGGCTTTAAGGGACACCAAATTACATGGAAATAATTTTTTTCTCTATTTAAAAAAATTAATATGTTATCTCTTATAAACAAAATTATTGCCTTCTGACGGTGGCGCAAAAGTCATAGTTCACCGAGGGTGCCAAAAACCCTTGGTCCAGCCCTGAAATCAACTAATAACTTTGTTATTATTATCCATCTACTGCCCCTTGTTCTATACACTGTGAGCTCTTTGGGGCAAGGACCATCTTTATATTTTTTGTTTGCACAGTGCCTAGCATAACGAGGTCTTGGTCCATGACTAGAGCTCCGAGGTGCTACCTCAAAACAAATAATTGTTGCATTAAAGGCTCAAATTGTGCTCGCCCGACAAACTACAAATGGATGCACTGGGAGACCCAACAGCTTATATTGACTGGTACTGCAGTAGTGTACAAAGGTACCTACTTCTTTGTGCTGGGCTCTACACTAACACACTGGCCCACCATGAAGAGATTGCAATTTTATTCAAAACACGACGAGTGCAACATAAAGGAGGGAAATGGGGAGGATGCTATATTACATAGGGAAATTATACAAGCTGACAATGTGTACAACTTGATGTCTCCAAACCATTCATTAAAAGTTTATTATTTTTAAAAGTCCCTATCAAGCCTGAGCCCCCATGGGTTCCTTCAACATCTCCTTAGAAAGGGCCAGGGCTTCCCAGTTCTTTCATATTAATTTTAAAGCTGATGTAAAAATTCAAATTTTCTGACCAAAAGAGGGGACAATTTTTTCCACACACAAAAAAGTAAAAAGAAAAAACAAAAAACCAACCAACTTTTTTATTTAGTTCATTCCTTCCAACACACTTCTATATAAGTTCTCCTCTCCTACTCTCTAGTCAGCTTAACTACTTCCCTTTTATTTATATATAAAGTCACCACCAACTCCCTCCAATAGAATGTCTTCTTCCTTCTACAAAAGCCACCCTTGCCTCTAGGGTCCCTATTCCCCCAGGATTGGGCAGCCACCATTTCACTGAGTCATCCCCTTTCTTCGTAGTTTGTTCTGGGTCCAGAGGTGGGTCGGTGGAGGCATCAGACCTAAGATGGCAGAGATTCCACTGATCATATATGGCGCACACTTTCAAGTTCCTGAAGTACCACATGGATATGACCTGGGCCTGCCCATTACTAAGCTCCCTTTTGCATACCTCCTACTCCCAACAGACAGTCTTTTAACCCCACAAAGCAACTCAGAGCCTGAAACTGGAATTGCTGCTCCTGCAGAGGGCAGGAGTTATAGATGAATCTTCTAGCCATGAGAGGGTGCTGTAGGGCCATCTCACTTGTTTCCCTGGCTGGATCCCAATTAGGGAGGAATCACGTGATTCAGGAGCAGCCAGAGGAAGGGATGTCAGCAGACGCACAAGGTGAGGGACCTACTATTGGCTCTAGGCCCCCTTACCTGCACCAGGTTGCACCCTCTAAACCTACCAGAAGGGCCAGATTTTGGGGCAGCCGACCTCCTTGGGCGATGGTCTTGGGAGGCACTGAGTTCAGGGTGCTATTTTGGTTGCTAGCAACAAAAGGGAAAATAGAAGATTTGAAGTGAAACGTTTCACATAATCCATATGTGGATTCATTTTTCACTAACTTCCTAGAATGTTCTGGACCTTTGTAGAATCTCATGGAACCTCCCAGCCTTCCTGAGACCTTCATTTTCCTTGAACCACCTCATAATGTTGTCAGCCAGCTGCAACACTAATACTGGTCCACCCAATGTTGGCACACAGTTCAGTTTCTTGATGTTAGTACATTTCAGTTATTCTTCAAATTAAAAAGTTTCTTTAAGAGTAAAGGAAAATTTTTATATGCTTCTGTATGGCATGAATCCATTTATAGATCCTAGCGTGCAATTTTTTATTAGACAGGGATACATCATGCATGCATATTGTGCATCAAAGTCATAAGACGGGCTGCGGATGCAATAACACATAAGGTATTCAAATGTTTAACAAATGGATGGAGGGGCACCAAACACACTTCTCACCTGGGACACCATTTGGGTCTAGGGCCAGCCCTGTCTACCAGCAGCTCCTCTTGCATGCAGGCACTTCCTGAGTCCCCAGCCCTCATAACCCCAGCAGCCACTTCAACCCTCAGAAGCAGTCCTAGGGCCACACCCTACCACCTCTTATACTTCTGCTGCAGCCAGAAAACAGCCCCCAAACACCTGGGGCAAACAAAAATCACCCATCCCCAGCAACCCCCAAGTACTCACCATCTTCAACTACTCCACCACTGACCTCCATATCCACCAGACAGCTGCCAGTTTATAATCTCAGCCAAAATGGTCAGACATTGTACAGCTCCATGTCCTAACCTGCACATTGCTTGGGACTAGGTATGCTGCTCATAAACGGAATTTGGACACAAGATGAATTGTGTCGTATGCAAATTTATTTATAAATAATCAAATTAGCCTATTAAAGTTATTTGCATGAATGCAACAAAACTTTGCCTCTGTGTGTAACAATGTCACGTCCTGTTGCTTCTGAGAGGCAGGGGTGCTCCTGGGACCATGTACCCCCAAAGTGCTAACTCGAGGGGCAGTACTGGGATGATACTGTAAACCTCTCCTCATATCCTCTGGTCCTGCTAGAAATGGCAGCTGTTGCTCGAGTCTTGCCTTCTTGGTTGTTTGGGGTCTTCTTATAAAGCCGCCACTCCTAAGAAATTCCAAGGAGAGGCTCCAATCCACATGCTGGTCCTGGGAGCTGGAGCAGGGAAGGGTGGACTCAAGAGGTCCCAAGGCAGGCTGCTGGAGCTTTTACAAAGAGCGTCCCCTCCGTCCTCTGTGCGAAATCCTGCAGAAGGTCTATCAGCACAATAATGTGGAACAGCAGAGTAAACCACCAACCATTCAGTTTAATTTCACAAAGGGGAGGGAAAAACAGAAAGGAAGGCAAACCAGCCTCTCCTCTGGAGACTCCAAATACGAATTGTATTCAGTGTTCCAAAGGCCACTGTCTCTTGGTAACAGAGGCATTTACCTTGCTCTTCCCTGAGTTGGTCTGGGCGGTTTCCTAGCCCTTGGCCATATGCGCACACACCATTGGGATTGGGAGAGAAGAGTGTTGAGCACTCAAAGCTTCGTGCATTTCGTCGTGAAGATGGCCCATCCTACATTGGTTTGATTTTGCCTCATACTTCTGGGTCATCCCTTACATGAGAGCAGGTTTTTTGAGCTTGTAGCAAACCATGTCCACAGCTCTCTTGATTTTGGGTAGGATTCTAGGGCTTGTCTACATGGCAAAGTGCCGCCCAACAACTAGCAGGCTGTTACTGCAGCATACCCATTTGCCTGGCAGGAATGTCCCATGTGAACACTATCTGCTGGTTACAGCACACAGATGAAAATGCTGGAGCGTGGCTTGGCGTGCTACTCCACATTCAGGGACCTCCCACTGCACTGCAGCAGTCCACACAGATCATTAATGAGCAGCAAGCTGGTGCACTGTAGAGTCACACCATGCCCTGCTATGCAGTATCTTGTCGTTATTTCACAGCCGGGAGAAACGACCCCACCCCATGTTGCTGTTGATCACACCAACTCCCGCTTAGTGCTACATGTGGCTCAGCCACATAGGGCTGCTAAGTAGTGTGAGAAGCAGCATGGTTTAATTCAGTGGTTGTCAAACTTACAGTCGGGACCCAGCATTGGGTCGCAGACCCTTAGGCACTGGGTCGCGGCATCCCCTCCTGCTGCTGCCAAATGACTGAAATACATTGCTCAAAGATGTAATTGTTGGGTTGTAGGGTAAATGGTTTTTTTCAACTGGGTCCGGAGGAAAAAAGTTTGAGAACCACTGGTTTAATGGACTATGAATGGGGTGTCAGTGAGAGAATTCTGCCTTGTTATCTTTGCCTGGGACTAACTCCATTTTTGGTCTTTTCAGGTCTACACGAAGAGCAAAATTTGGCAGCCATCAACGGGAGTTGCACAAGCCACACAGAGTAGCTTGTGTAACTCTGGTCAACTTCCTAACTCCCCTTCAGCACAGCGTCTTCACTGCGCCACACCGAGGGGATGTGTGTTCCCACTGATGCAGCGCTATGCCACCTGAGGGGGTAATTTTATTAAGTTGGTTTCCAGATTGACTCAGAGAGTCTTAACTGACCACTAAGTCGATCTGGAAAGATTGACAGGATGGCAGCGAATTTGCCACCGTCAATGTAGATGTAGCTTTGGTCAGGTAGCTTAGCCTTTCTGCTTCTGTTTCTGTATGTTAATGACGATACTTATCAGAGCTGGACAACATGTCCTGATAAAACATTTCCTCAAAATTTCAATTTTTTTATTAAAAATGGAGAATATGATAATTATGCAATTTTTGCCTTCCTGGTTTTTGCTTGGCCCTCATAGGTACCTACTTCCCATAGGAAGTTGTAATGTTTACAAAGGGCTAGATGCACGCTTAATTTCAAAAGAATGGTAACAGAGGACAAAACAAGGAACAATGGTTTCAAATTACAGCTGGGGAGGTCGAGGTTGGATATTAGGAAAAACTTTCTCACTAGGAGGGTGGTGAAGCATTGGAATGGGCTACCTAGGGAGGTGGTAGAATCTTCATCTTTAGAGATTTTTAAGGCCCGGTTAGACAAAACCCTGGCTGGGGTGATTTGTGGGAGTGGTCCTGCTTTTTAGCAGGGGGTTGGACTAGATGACCTCATGAGGTCCCTTCCATCCCTATTATTCTATAGAAAACCCTTCAGTGGCTCTTGAATTTTGGCAATTGCCTGTTGTAAAATTTTAAAAGATGTCATCTATGAACGGACCCTAGCAGAAGCAGCTGGCTCCTCTGCTCCTTCAAGAGAGATATACTCTCATATAAAATGAGTGTTCTTCAAAGATTTACCACCATAGCGCCTCAAGCCAGTCCTTGATACAGTGGTGCGAATCATGGTGAACAGGAATCGCTTACACCTTGGGAGAGAGGAGTTTGTAAACTGTTTGGCAGGTCCATCCCAAATTGTTAAGACGGTCTCTGCTTGAACCAAGGAAATGCTGCTCAGTTTTCAATTATGTTCTCATCACAATTTACCTCAGACAGTGTGCAATTTAGAGCAATTACATCTCTGGCATCCCCCGTTTAAAAAATTCACATAAAAAGACAGACAAAAACCTGAAAGTGAGCCAAGCTCACCTGGCCTGCCTGCTGTACTAAGCTGACATTATAGGGAGAAAAAGGTACGTCTGACAAGGCTCTGAAGGAGATATTTAACAGAGACATAAATGCGCACTGACAACTAAATCAAGCAGAAGAGGAACATAATTGTTGTGGATGCATTCCTTTATTTGTTAATGCATATATACAATATCATAACAACTGAATATTGTGTAAAGGGTAATAAGCAACACAGACTGTCATTCTGGGTAAAAGGCCTGTGATAAAATGGCTTTCCTACAACAATCGACCAAGACGATTCATTTGTTGTTATCGTACTGACAATAAATTCCTGAGCTTGGAGATGAAAGTAAATAAGCTGTAATAATACAGGCCTTTTAAGAAGGGAAACTAAACATTTTGGAGAGATGTGCTCGGGAATTTATCTTATAAGTCTCTGTAGGACCCTTTCACTATCTGGACAATTTCATGGGAAATGAATAGATAAGAAATAGTTTTCGATAAAAGCTGATTTTTCTTTTACACTGATGTAATGATTTTAAATCAAAACGAGTTTATTCCCTACTCTCCTTCTTGCTTGCAATTGAGAGGTTAGTTTCAGAAACCATTCTAAAAATGGCTCCCGGCAGGCGTGCAACTTCCAATCAATCAATCTTGGGATTCTTCATTCATTCACAGACGCATTAAAAAAAGAAAAGCAAAGCAAAGCGCCAAGCGGTAAGATGGTGTCACATGTAAGGTCCATAAGAATACACAGACAAGGCTGTCCGTGTATTTTGGATTTTCCCAAAACATAAAGGCTAAACTTAAAAGTCTTTCTGAAGCAAAACATTTGGGGTGAAATCCTGGTTCCAATGAAATCAATGAGCACTTTGCCAATGATTTCAACGGGGCCATGATTTCACCATTAGTGATTTAAAGCAGTAAAGTGGATGTCAAAAGGGGAGATTTATTTTACATGGTGATGTGGGCATGGGCTTATAAACAGAAGCCTCAGCCTACATCAAGTGTGGCTCAATTCCTCCCTATGCACCTGGGAGAAAATATTTAACTCCTTACACTCTGATACCCTGGGAAATTGTAAGCCCTCAGTTACGCCAAAGTCAGTGGAAAATACTCTTAATTTACTGTAACTGAATTTACAGTAATTTACTGTAATTGCTGTAACTGAGATCAGTATTTCATCCAGAATGGCACCTTACTCCTCTAGGTTGTCATTTCAAATACATCCCCTCTTGACACTGATCCAGAGCCTGATTCTGATCTCACAAATATTGATGTAAATCAAGAGTGATCCCCTGAAGTAAAAAACACATTGATTTCTACTGAAGAAGTGCTCAGTATCTTGGACAACCAAGCCTGTATTTACAAATGGCCATGGGGGAGGAGGATACGTCTTTGTCGGCACCGTTACTGGGCATGCCCTTTTCAAGAGTCTCAAGTATAATAATCCACATCTTTACTATCAGACTAATTTCATCCATCAGTGTTCTGCCTCAGTATTTATAAATAATTAAATCCAAAAGATAATAATAATCATACTTAGCACTGACATAGCATTTTCTATCAGTAGCTCTCAAAAGCAGTTTACAAAAGAGGATAGTACCATTATACTCATTTTACAGATGGGAAAACTGAGGCACAAGGAGGTGACCTGCCTTGCCCAATGTCATCCAAGCAACTGAGTCATGACAAGCCAGGTCTCCTGAGTCCCAGTCCAGTGTTATATCCAAGAGGCCACACTGCTTCCTTACCCATTATATTATCCCCCTTAAGAAGCAATGATCAGAGCAAACTTGCATGTGTTAAGATAAATATACACCGTCATACAATAGGAAGCACATTTAATTTTATTATTTATCATTCATATTATAGTAGCATCTGAAATATTTAACATTAATCCCAGCACGCATTGCATTAGGTGCTGCACAAATACATAGAGACTGCCCCTGCCCCAGAGAATTTACAATACGAATGGATCAGGCAGAAAGGATGGGAGGGGAAACAAAGACTCAGAGAGGTAGTGTGACTTGCCCAAGATCATACAATACAGCCTGGAACAGAACCTGGATCTCCTGACTCCTAGCCCAGTGCCCTACCTATATTGCCTTTTTCATAGACTTTGAAACCAAGAAGTTGAAAGGAGCTTTAATGAAAAATACTTAGATGTAATACTCATCAGCAGAAAACAAGTTTGCAGGTAGGGTCAAAATCTAAAACCTTGACTATAGTATGCAAACTTAAAAGCTTTGAGCTAACCAGTTTAGATTAAATACAGCACTTACACAACACCTTTAGCAGAAAAGTAGAGTGAATTCCTACAAATTGCAGGAATTCACACTGCAAATGTGTTCAGCTGAATGTCTGTGCAGTTCTCTGGGAAGCCCACAAAAGTCCACAGTATCCTTCACAGAGCACCATAGGAATCCAATACTTTTTAGTCGATGGTACATCACAAATTGCAGAAATACTGGCTTTCCAGTGAAGCAAGGGCACACGCTGATGGGAGGGACCCATGAACTTCAGTTCTGGGGTTTAGCTGAAGATCAGACAACTGGTATTCACATGCACTGAACAGTATTAAAAAAAAAAACCCCTAATTCTATCCACTAGACTCCAGAGTCTGCAAAAATCACATGAGATGTACTGCATAAAAATAAAACACTGGTAAAAGTAAGAGACAGGCATTTACTTGTGTCCCTGAACTTGCATCCTCGAACAGCCCACCTTGAATGGCACTCTTCCCAGCGCTCCTCATTAACAATTGAGCCTTAACTATTTACATTGATCTTTAACTATTTAAAAATCTACCAGAGAATTTGTCTACACTGAGGATTTACTCCATCTTACAGTCATCAGTGGCCCACTAACAGTCTTGCTGCTCCAATGTAAACTCTCTAGTGTGGACAGGAAAAGCTCTAAGTTCAGGACATCAGTGCAGTTTACTCTAATTTTGCCTGTCTATACTAGGTTATTTGTGACTGCACCCCTCAATATACACATGACCTTGAAATCCGGCCCCCACTGAAGTTAAAGAAAAAAACTCCCATTGGTTTCAGTGGGGCCAGAATTTGACCCTTAATGTCTGAAGCAATAATTCTCAACCTTTTTCAAATTGTGACCCCATGGTACAACAGAAAAAATGTTCAGGATTCCCCCTTCATCTAGCCAATAAGGTTGTCATGACCCCTGAAACATCAGAGCTCATGACTCCTCCCCCCAATCCTGGTTGAGAATCCATGATCTGAAGAAATAAGTTCACATATACGGCACCATATAACTCACACGCTACACTCTGTAATGAATATATAAGCCACAGGACCATCCGAATGCATCTTAAAGGAAAACGCAATGTCAAAGATACTCTATAATGACTGCCAGAGATCAGCGTGAAAAGGTGAGAAATTCCATAGAGAGAAATTCTCCTTTGGAAAATGAAGAAGGGTATATGACTTGTGGAAGGGAGTAATGAAATGGGAGATTTTGTCCGTGACCTTCTTCCTGCATTGAGGTAACACAGAAATAACTGCATACAATTCCATGCTAGTGTCACGCTTCTCGGACACTTCCTGTGCAGCCTCGTGTGAATCAAGTTACTGTTAATAGAAAAGGGTGGTTTTATGAACCGGCTAGTCTATTTAGATGACAAAGTCTTTGGAACAGGAACAGCCGCTATGCTTAAACAGCACCTAGCACAACTGAGCCCCAATCTTCACTGGGGCCTCCAGAGGCAACCGTGAGATAAACAATAAACAACCTATTTTGGACTTATACACCTCCAACGCTCACTGAAGTCAATGGAAAGTCTCCTGCCCACTGAACAATTCACAGTGCAGAGAGATAGCTTTCGTCCCACTCTCAGTCTGTACTGCACTCCTAACAGACTAGGCTAAGGATGATTTACTGCATGGCACATTTTCCATATCTTCTCATCATCAAATATTAAAGGCCTATTCTATTAGTGACAGAGGAAGAGCTGCCAAAAAGCAAGCTCCTTAGGCCTCTTTTATATTAAAAAAAAATCAACAAAGGTAATTGTCTCGCCCAATAGCAAGATGGCTTTGTTTTGCCACATAAATAGTATCAGATTAGATTAATATAGATATTTGTTTTGTTTTGTATCTAAACATGCAACAGAAGGCTTTTTTTCAAGGCGGCTAATGAGAGATTTCTCATATGTTCTCGAAACTTGAAACACTCAAAGGAAAGGATTGGGGAAAGAGAAGCACCGAATCCTCATTTGTTCTTTAGTATCAAGCCCAATTTTAAACAGAGACGTTTTGATCTAATACCACAGATCAGATAACACCCCCTCCTCCCAGCTGCCTTAGGAATGCTCAAAGAGATCGCAGATCTGTCCTGTGGGGGTGAAATCCTGGCTCCATGAGGTCAGTGGCAAAACCTTCATTGACTTCAATAGAGTCAGTATTTTCACCCAATATTCTTAACACAACAAATTGAAAACCCCACCTATGAACAACCTCAAAAGATGGAAAACTTTGGATCTGGCTTACCACTTTGGCCTATCTTTAATTTAAAGGTTACCTGGTTTGTGTTCCATTAGAACTGGGGAAGCAGGCGGACACAAAATTCCCATACTGAGAATAAAATAGAGGAAAAGGTTAAGCAGATGTAACATACTGGTTGCACAGCTGGGGGGTTTTAAACCCCAAGTTATACACAATTATTTGAAATTCTGATGCTATTTTTTGTGTCATTCATAATCAGTGAAAACTTGAAAGTTGTTACTAATCAGAATGTGGATTGTCCTTTTAAAAAGAAAAAAAGAAGCCAAAGTCACCAGGATTTTACTTTCGGAAGCTTACAGACCTAGCTGTAGCTAACTCAATAATTACATTGTACTGCCATCAACAATTCAATATTTTTTTCTCGCCTGAGGGTTACAACACATTTGCACCATAGGGAAGCTTTTTTTCCTTACATCTCAAAACTCTACCACAAACTCTTCCTTTATTCATAACAGCTAGATCTCCAGCTGAGATAGGCACTTTCCTATTGCACTAGATGACAGTTCTCTGTGTTCTTTCCAAGCTCAGGGGGTTTAATAAACATATCTGGCAATCTTTCGATAGCTGGAGGGCTTGGGATGACACTGTGTGCAAACAATATGCTCTCACTGCTAGGGAAACAAGTTTATTCAATTATTCAATTAATAGATTACAGTCAAGATACTTGTTATCCTACAATGCAAAATAGGAAAAGAACTCACAGAATTAGGGTAGGTCCCAGGATTAGCACCAGGCAACACAGCAAGTTGGGCGAAGGAAGGGAAAACACTAGTTAATG
Source organism: Pelusios castaneus (assembly GCA_007922175.1). Taxonomy (NCBI): domain Eukaryota; kingdom Metazoa; phylum Chordata; order Testudines; family Pelomedusidae; genus Pelusios; species Pelusios castaneus. Next base: position 12,344,992 of record ML685816.1, on the reverse strand, counting down.
GAACTCTATCTATAAAGAGAAGGGCAGCCTGGTGGGTTTGAGTTTTAATAGCAGCACTGATGCTGACTTCTCTTTTTGCTTTGGGCAAAGTAATTTACATCTCCCAGTTTTGCCATCTGTAAAAAAAGGGATAATACTTAATAACTGGGAGCAATTCTTCCCCTGGTGTCACTCCATTACTTTCAGTGGAATTTCACCAGGAGAGAAATTGTATACGAGTTTTAAAGGTGCTAGGGTCAAATTCTGTCTTGATTTAAACACTTCAATCTAATTGACTTTCTTTAAAAAAAATAAATAAAAGTTTCAATGGGTGGGATTTAAGTCATGGCAAAAATTGACCATCTGTATTCTTTTAGATAAACATCTTGTACAAAATTACATAGAGCTAGGAAGGGGGAAAACTCAGACTCTCTGTGTCAAAAAAGTAGTCATGTAACTAAATTGATTGGTTCTGTGTTCCTTGGACATGTTCCCTTTGAAGGTTTGCCTGTAGGATACCGAAATCTCATCTGCTCTGAAATATACCCAAACCGGAATTTGCCTTAGATGAGTTTACCACAAGGGCAAAACATGGCTTAACATCATAATCATGAGAGAAATATTCGCCTGAAGGATGGTTTATGGTTAAGGCACTCCATAGGGAAACAAGCTACTGGATTTCTTTTCGTGTCTCTGCCACAGATTTAGGTAAATCAATGAGTCTCTGTAGCACAAATCCTCAAAAGGTATTTAAGCACCTAACGCTCATTGATCTCAATGGGAGTTAGGTACTTAAAAACCTTTGAGGGTCTGAACCTCTGTTCCCCATCAGCAAAATGGAGAGACTAAGAATTCCTTTATCTGGCTTGTCTATTTTAGGACAGGGATCATCCCCTGATGTGCATCTGCACAGTGTCTCGTATGGGGAATGGTGGCAGGACCAGCTATGAATGAGACCTCTAGACACTTCTGCAACACTGCTAATAAGTAGATAGACAGAGATGCTGTGGATCAGTGGCTCTCGTACCCTTGGGGGTACGCAGAGGTCACCTACATCAACAGTTCCCAGACTCTATCACGTTGGGCACCACCACCATGAAATGCCACACCTGTAGTACCACCACCAATTTTCATAAACGGACTATGGCCAGGTCTACACTATGGCATTAAATCGGTGGGAGATACGTAATCTGCGTTCCACAGAATACATATCTCCCATCAATTTAGTTAATCCTACTTACCACGGTGCCTTCACTCGCCACCATTGACTCAAAGCACTCTCCTGTTGACACAGCCTTACTCCACTTGAGGGGCTGGAGTAATTACATCAACTGGAGAGTGCTTCCAGGATCAACTGAGTGGGTCTACACTGCCCACTCAATCAGTCCCATTGCGTCGATCCCTGAGGATCAGCATGTTTTCTTAAATGTAGACGAGGCCTATGTATGAAAACCATCTTAAAACCTAAAGGTTGTTAAAAAAAATAACATTGTATCAATAGCATAGCTCTGCATATAAAAAGCTATACCATTGCAAAATATTAATCAATGTATTATAAACTTAACCCATCTGAGCTGGTGGAATGAAATGATTTTTTAGAAGAATTCTTTAGTCTTACGGTATGTCTTCACTAACATGTACTGAAGTCAGTACATATTAAAATTTCATACAGACAATGGGCTAGTCTTCACTGCTGTCAGTTAGAACTTCTGGATTGACTGATTGGGTCTGTGAAGACCCACTCAGCCAATCAGGAAGTCGATCTCAAAACAACACCCGGGCAATGGGTTGGCGCTGAGTCGAAGTAAGGCCCCTCCCTTCACTCAGGACAGTGGATGTGCGGGGAGCAGGGAGGTCGTAATGCAGATACACAGGTTATTTTAAGTAACTTACATACCTCTGGTTAACTGCTGCCGAAAAGGACAGGAAGTGTTGACCTGCCCAATGACTCGTTTATGCTGCCCTATATGTTATACACTGAAATGTATGTATGTATAATATTTATATTCAAATTGATTTATTTTGTAGTTATACGATAAAAAGGAGAAAGTAACTAACTGTTCAGCATTAGTGAGCTGGGACACCTTTGTATTTTTATGCCTGATTTTGTAAGCAATTAGCTTTCATATGAGGTGAAACTGGGGGCATGCAAGACAAATCAGACTCGTCATAGGGGGACAGTAATCTGGAAAGATTGAAAGTCACTGCTGGAGATAGACAGACACTAGCATAGGTGCTATAAAAAGTAGAAAGAATTTACCACCGCTGCTATGGAACGAATTCAAAGCTCCTGTGGGTGAATTCAACTCCAGAGACTTCCTAGCTGTAAGAGGTGGACAAGGAAATAAAAAACTGAGGCAAATGGGAGCTGTGCTCAGAGTATTTTAGAGAATAATTTGGCAAACAGTGTTCGTAGTTGGTATCTTTTAGCTACAACAGTTTCTTCTCCAAATGAACTTCTATTATATTTGAGATTATTTTAATAGAAGGAAATGTAACTAGATTACAGCTTTATAAGCCATGTACGCCTCTGGGTATTTTAAAAGGGCATATCTAGGTATTTGCTATTAGAAGCACTGCAAAGGCAGATTTTAATTAGGGAACACTGCAGCATACTGTTATGCACCTTTTTGCCTCCCATGGATGGGAGAGACAACTTGTCTCAGCATTTCCTACTAAATGCCTCTTTGCATAACCCCTACAGCAGAAGTTAGCAACCTTTGCCAGCCCCTGTGCCAGCCCCGCCTTCAGCAGGTGCCGGGAGCAGAGCCAAAAGGGGGCGGGGCCAGACCAGGTGTCCTGCTGGCCCCTGCCATGGCTGGCAAGAAGGCGGGTCGGGTTGGCCCGGCTGGAGCCGCTGCTACCAGCGGGAGCTGGGGCCAGGAACCGTAGGCCACCCGCTGGCAGCAGCAGCTCCAGCCGGGCTGACCCGACCCACCCTCTTGTCGGGGCCGGCTCTGCCCTGCTGACAGCTGCATGGCTCTGGGCAGGCCAGGGCAATGTGATCCGCTCTGCTCCCCTCGCCGCCTGCCGTCCAGCAAAGGGGCGGGGCTAGCAGGGACCCTCAGCCACGTGCCGCAGCTGCTGGCCACGCAGTTTGCGGGGCCAGTGGGAGAACCAGAGTGGCTCCGCGTGCCACTCAGGCTCAACCCGCGTGCCAACTGTGGCACGCGTGCCGAGGGTTGCCTACCCCTGCTCTACAGATACCCAGAGGATATAATGTAGTATTTTAAAGAAAGAAACACTCTAGTAACAATGGAAAAATGTCCTGGGACCAAGCAGAAAAGGATGGAATTAATGCATTTTCCACCCTCCTTTTGCATTGGGGTGGAGGTTTTGAATTCAGGCCCTGAATATACATAAAACAGAGGCTTTTAAACTGTGGGCTACATTATATATTCTGGAGGGGAGGGAGAAGTTTTAGGGGAAAAAAAACCTTACTGTGCCTATTCACAGCTGGGCAGCTAGAGAATGGCGGCTGCTGGCCAAGCACCCAGCTCTGAAGCATCACTGGGTGGTATGGAATTACTATGGTGCACTGCAGCAGGGGATGGTGTTGCTTTCAGAGCTGGGTTCTCAGCCAGCAGCTGCTGCTCTACACTCTTGTCTTCAGAGCTGGGCGGCTGATGAGTGGCAGCTATCCCCACGTGTCTGCGGGATGGGGGAGGCGTAAAACTATTACAGACACAAAGAAGGTGGTATGATCAAGTACATTGGAGAACCATTGACAGAACAAATGATGTCCCTAAAATGCAGCTTTGTCTTGGAAGATGGCATCTAGTTAGAGCATAACACTCTAGAGGAAAAATAGGACATTTTGGACAAAGACTTTGTGCCAAAACTGAACCTAAAAGTACTATGAGATTTTCAAAATCCAGGGCCGTCCCGGAGGGTGGGGGGCCAGGGCCTACCTGGACCGGCCCCCGCCCCCTCTCCCAAGGACAGCCCTATCAACATCAGCCCCAGAGAAGATAGAACTCTTTTGTTTTTTTAGGGTTCTTTCTCAAAAATACCCAAGACTGTTAAATACATGGAACAAAGTTTGAGCTAGAAATGGGCCTGACAAAGAAGATTGTCTCTACTACCAGGGTTAACAAGGCATTTCATTCTGACCATTATTATTCATGTACAGTAACTGACAGATGCTCTGTTTGGGGCTCCACCCTGTTATGCCATAAAAAGAGCTTGCAATCTAAATAGGCAAAAGAGATAAAAAGTGGAAGAAAAGAAGTATTACCATATTCCCTTTTCAAGATGGGGAACTGTGGCGCAGAGAAATTAAGTGATGTGACCTAGGTGACCCAGGTAGTTTTTTCCAATGGTACGAATTGAACTCCTGTCTCCCTGTCTAGTGCCTTAATCACAGACTGTTGTTTCCTCTCCATCACAGTGGTAATATCCACCAACAAAGCTAGGATCCAAATTCAAATTTTAAGGCTTGTATGGATGCAAGATTTTGGTTCAGACCGTTTTACTTTTCGCTGAAGGACAGAGCTGACTCTGCTGGGATATGAACTTGTGATTATGGTGACTCTCAGTGATTCCAAGCTGAGGTTTCCACCATTAAGCAGTCCCCTTCCTACATATGAGCAGGAACTCCAAAACGAATATCCACATTGTTTCAGTCCCTGTTGGCCCTCACACAGACCACAACGCAATCATGTTTATCTGCCAACATTCACATCCCCAAAAGTATCCACAAACCAATTCAAGGACCATTCCTGGTCCTAGTTACTGGTAGAGTAACAGAAAGAAAAAAGAACTCTGTGAGACTGCAGAGAATGCAGAGATGCTTAACAGGCCCTGGTCTCCCACAGCCCAAACATGGCATCACAGATCCAGTATCCACCAACTTGATCCTATCTGGACCTATCTTGACTCCTAAACTTCCCCTCTATGCAGTTTGGGGCAATGAGCCCCAACAGAGCTGTGTTCCAGAATGAATGCATAAGTAGTGCGAATCCCTTGTGTACTGTCCCCAACAAAGCCACATTTGTTCCACATCAGTCAAAATCCTCTCTGCCTTTATGGAAGGGTATGCTCTATCCTACACACACTAATTTCTATGACCCAGGGTCCCCACTCAAGCAAAATTCCTATTGATTTTAATGATTACTTTCAATGGGATCTTTGCCTCAGTAAGAACTGGCTCATAGTAATTAGCAGCACTGAGTCAATAATTAGAAATGAATAATTTATTCACCTAATTTAGCCCCTTTTTTGCCTCTCAGAATATTCATCAGCTGATTGTGGTTTCCTCAAATTTATTCATTAGTCACATGTGTTCAGCATGAATACTTGAAAGTTGAGCTATTTCGTTTGGTTATGAGTGGACTGTCACAGGATATCTTTGATTGTTCTTGAATGGATAAGCCCACAAACACTTCTAGTACAAATAATTGTGCATGCAAATTTCAAATTCAGTTTCTAAGAATTTCAAAGTCACATTCACCACTTGCAAACAGAACTCAGTTGCCCAAATGTTTGCATGATGCAAAAACAAACACAGGACACACATAGTGGAAGTGCAGAATTTTAAAATTTGAAAACAACATTTACAGATTTTTTTTACCATTATTGATTCAGCTGTAGTAACAACTGTGTGGAAAACACAAGGAATTGGCTTTTCCCTGAATCAATAACGTTTCTCATTAGAGCTAGGTCCTTTTTTTACCCTTATAGGAAAGCCCCATAAAATTAATAAGAATGGAACTAATAAGGTTTATTTAGAAATCAAACACAGCTTTAAAAATTACTCTGAATCCTATAGAATTTAATAGGCAATTCAATTCCTACTACAGAATTCTATTGGTTGTTTTCCAAATTCTTAAAAAAAAAAAGGGGGGGGGAGACCATTCTATATCAAAATCAATATAACTTTTCTATACATTTAGATTTTAAAAAATCTTAACACTATCTGACGAAAACTAACTCTCATTTCAGCTTTCTCTGAGCAATTGGCTTAGCAGAAGGAATGATACAAATAAAAGGCAAGGCCAAAAATGGTATGAACCATTTTTACTGCAAGGACTTACACACGTATCTCAGAGTAGTCCTACTGATGTCAAAAAGACAGCATTGACAGTTACAAACATGTATAAGTCTCGCAGGCTCAAGGCCCAAGTTTCCTCTGAAAAATGAGGGAACAGCATCCACAGATTTGCTACGTGATTTCAGAATATTGAGAAACTACATCCAAGCCCTTGAATTTCTGAATAAGACGCTGATCCTGTTCCCCCTGAAGTCAATAGTAAAACTAACTTGAAGGGTGCAGAACGAAGCCAGAAAAATTGTAGCAAGCATTTTTAGGGGCAAGCTGAATAAACCATATAATACAGAACAGGAAAGGAAAATAAAATATAGCCAATATCATATAATGTCATGCTGTGATTTTTTTTAATAGAAAAAACTGTGCAGAGAAATTCTATAGCTTACAATAAAAATCCTGAATTCTTTGCTTATTTCTGCTCTGTCTGTCCTCAGACAAAACTCAATCTAATGAGGAAGACTTTGGGATTCAGATCAACATTAATATTAGAAAATACTTTACAACAGTCACTGCTATTAAACCACAATGCAACAGGATTGGCTAGTGTGGCGCTAAGATTTTGTGATCAAACAATGTAAGTGGTTAAATATTTCTAAACAGTGCACTGGACTAAATTCCACCCTTAATTACAACTGTACAACCTCAGTGAAATCAACAGAGTTGCACATTTACAAATGAGAAAAGAGTTTGTTTCAGGCCTGAAAGAAATAGGAATAATTATGAAGAAAGTCATAAAAGTTTCATTCTAGAGAAAATTATTGTGCTTTTCTCTTTGCAGTTCCATGTCTCATAACTAACATCTGGTGAAAATTAAGTAGCAGTTTTTCCCCCCTTCCCCCTCATCCTCCAACTAAATAACCCTCTAACACAAAACCCTGCATATATATCTGATGTATTTTATACATATTCATCCTCATAACTTGACAGATGGGAGGAATCTTGCAGTCATTTCTAAAAGCAGACAAAAGGCCGTTGGGTTCTGCTCCACATGATGATTTGTGAAGACAGAATATCACCCGCTTCCGTTGATGATTATATAGTTCTATCCATCTGTCTGCCACTGGAGGTTGTGAGAGTGAGATACAGCTCACACCGTCTTCATAAACAAAAGTAGACTGTGCTGTCAGTAGTCAGACACGCCAACTAATTGGAGCTGTCGACAGACACAATATTCTGTGTCAACAGCTCTGGTAACAGTTTGAAACAGCAATGATATGTTGGGTGATGGTGATGATGACACATATGTCTCTAATAGCATGCTAGAAATCTGACATAACCAGAAAAGAATTACTAAAATGTGATTCCCAGCCTCTAGTTTTGCTGTTAAGACTTATCAGTCTATACAGAGAGGGAAAAAGAATTGTATGTGCATGTTGTACTTGTACACATCTTCCTCTGTATCATTTCCTATGCTGACAGCTTAATTTGATACTCATAATGTTTAACTGTAAAATTAAGCTTGCTACCAAATTTTCATCAAGCCACCACATTTTTAACAGGTTTTGAAAGTTAATAAATAAGAAAATATGTCTGAGTTGGAACCCAGATAAAAAAGGTCAAATAGAAATAGATCTTTCTTTACATTGTTTCATGCTGTGTAATACTGAAAGATTATTTTGTGGACTCATGTCTATAAAATAAATTGGGTCCCGGTCCTGCAAAGGTTTAACTTTAAAGTTAAGCAGAACATATAAATCTGCAGCATCTTGGCCTTGGTTTATATATTATTACGGACAGAGAGCGCTTTTACTGTAATCACATCTATGTGATATGAAAGGAAAAAAGGGTCCCGTTAGAAACAAGGGCAAGATATTGGTAAACTAAATATTTGAAAGAAGAAAAATTGTCAATTTCTTTGCTGTAATGGCCCATCTGTCTAACTACCCAAATCTGTAAATTTGTCAATATTTAATTCACAGTTTTAAAATATGCTAATTAACTGTAAATATCGTCCTATTTTTCAATGATCTAACATTTTTTATCCCAATGGATTCCTGACGCGTATTACAAGCAACATAGTACCAGTATAAAGGCAGCTAACACTCAATGTACTGCCATAGCTTGTTTAGAGTCTGATGGAAAAGGGCACATTAAACTCCATTAATCTGTCATATGAATGGAGGACTGAGTTGACACTGCCAGAATTTGAACAAGTAAATTTCCAGAAATATCGTTATTCCAAATTAAAGATCAAATCCTGCAACGTTCCCATCCCATCTCCAACCATGGGGGAGTTTTGGAAGGCCTAAAACACACCAGAAACACATGGTCTGATATTTCATCACCCTGAACCTTCACCATAGTAGAGTACTTGTAAAGTGGGTGTAAAATGCTACTGTTCTGATTTGGCAGCATTAAGTTCTGTGGGTGTAGGGACCATCCTTTGTCTCTGGGTTTCTACAGTGCCTCGCACAATGGGGCACTGGCTCCAGACATGGTCTCCAAGGTTCTAGCACAATACAAATCATTAATAATAATTTTTGTCAAAGGACACTCAATAAAACAAAAATGTACTCGCAGAACTGCAGGCTGGGAACTGGCTGCTTTAGTTAACTGCGTCACAATAGAGTGTGTGCTTGTGTGTGGAGGGGGGAATACCCGCTGACTGAAAGGTAAAGAGAGTGTGTGAAGCATGGATCCATCCCATAATACTCTAGGTAACCCAGTTAATCCTATCATGACCATATTAGTACAGTAATAACCATCTCTTTGTGCCTACACAATGCTCATGGCAACAGAGAGCCAAGCCAACAACTGTTTTTGCTTCATAGTAGGGGAGAGGAGGAATGCAAAACAGAGAAGCCAGGCAGGGGGCTCTGATGTGGCTTTGCTCCCCGAGTTGGGAAACTTGTGGGACCAGGGCATAGCCAGTGGGTTAGTGAATCAAGAGGGTCACATCCTGGAGACGGAAGCAGTCTGTAAAGCTAAAACCCAGCTCCTCCTACTCCATAAGCACAACAGTCTTCTGAGAGAATGTCCCACCCACCTTCTCCGGAACAAACAAAGGAAAAACAGAGAAAAACATAACATGACTTACCAGAAGGGAACTGTATCAAAGCAATAGCACATTGCAAAATGGCCACCTAAGGCCTGCAGCAGCTGCTTTCTGCCAAATTTAAAGGACCAGGCCCCAGAAAAGCATGCTGGGAAAAGAAGTCCTATACATGGGGAAACCTGCTTGTAGGAGAATTAGTAAAGAACAGGTAGCCCCTGTGTAACCTTCGGGTGGGCTAAAATTCATTTAATTGCCCTTCTCCAGTGCCTCACAGAAATCAATCCCAATCCTTATGGAGAAAGCCGCTGGAGACCCAGGATCCAGGCTGTATGGGACTCACAGCGAAGCTTGCTCAGAGCTACACTCCCACATTAAAATACTACTACAATAAACATAACAATGAACTTTATTAACTACTAACTAAATGAACCTTATCCTAAGAAAACAAAATACAATTAACCAAGAACAATCCCTACAGAAAACCCCGCAGGAAAGATACCCAAGAGTCCCAAAGTCCAGGTGGAGTTCACCCAACTCTCAGCTACAGTCTCTGTTCCAGTGTAGAAGCTTGAGTGGCAAGAAATAGCTGTCCTCTTCTTCCTTTGCTGGAATCCTCTGTAGCATTCCATGCAGGCTTTTTCTTCTCCTTTGCAACCAGCCCTCAGTCCCATATGCATGTCTGCAAGGTCTGTTGCCAATGACTCCATTACAGGGAGAAAACATCTTGTTCACTCCTGGCTCAGCTTCTCTCCAGAAAACTGAGCACATGGTCTCCTTTCAAGGCAGCTCTAGTCTGCTGTCTGCACAGACTGCTGCTCTCACGTCATCTGACTGACATCATCACATCACACCAGCAAGGTACACTGTGGAGCATGCTCAAAATGCTACCGCTCCCTGCTTCCACAAATTTCTGGTTGTGGGTAGCTAATCTGCCCAGCAACAGTAACCCACCCTCAGTAGGTCTCTCAAAGAGAGGCATAGGGGTTACACCTGCAGAAGATACTTCCAGGTAAGAGGCTATTTCTGCATACAAACATTGGATGACATCTGCCATTTGACCTTCAATTGCTGCCAGCAGTAGAGAGCCTATGACACACACACAGCTGTGCAGTTCTGGTTCCATCCAGTAGAGGGTACATGAGTCAGTTTATTGCAATACTTCATGGTTTTCAGTGATAACTGTTTACATGTTCACGGCTGTGTTTTAGATAAACATTGCCTCTTACCTACCCAAAGTGACCCAAAGTAATAATAATAAAAGCCTTAATAAGGAAATGAGCCAAAAACCACAGTAGCCATGAGCCTAAAAAAAATCTATCAAAATACTTCTAAGAGGGGAAAAAATGAAGAAATTAAAAAACAACCAAATTCAGGCAATATTATTTTCTCCATATAGGCAAGGAACAAGTTTCTAAGCACAACAAGAAATGTGTATAAATAGTATGACAGCCATTTACTCTGACTGTGACTCTAGCAGCTGGGTTGTTTGCATGATATGCAAATTGAGCATCATTCCGGAAAGGAAGAATGAATGCTTTGGCACTTGCAGGGCAAACACCAACCGATGTGGGAAACAGTCCAAGAAAAGACAAACCGCGCAGAAGAGAGTGGGTGGTCAGGATGAGGACAAGGAACCATTGGAAGAAATACTGCCAACAATCCAGGAGGTACAGAACAAATAATTCCAAAGTTTCAGTGTTCCGATTCCAAACCTCAGCAAAGAACATATTACAATGTACACATTACAGAAAGTGAGGCAACATTCATGGGGTCAGCCCATAATGCTTATATTGCCTATTCTCTTGCATTACACTTCTATGTGCCCACCGGCTCAGAGTCCTTACTAGTCACCAGGATAAATCAATTAGCTGCCACGCTCAGAAATGTGTGTAAAACTCATGGTCATAGAGCTCAGTCAAAGTATTTTAGAAAACTTCAAGCTACTTACAGTAATGGTCCAAACACTGATTTCACTGTGGTCTGGATCAAAGCCTGTTTATGACAAGGATACTATAACATTTCTGGCCCTGATCCTGCAGCGGGTTCTGTGAGGACAGACTCTTACATCTCCCTGAAATTGATGGAACTCCAAAAGGTTTCAGTCATACAGATGCCTTAGTTGATGACTATAGAGTATTGTGTAGCAGGAGTAGCAGCTGGTATATGCTAATTCATAGTTACATGTATTACCAAAACAAACACATGGAGCATTTGATCACAGTGTCACTATTCAAACTTTGGCTGCCTTTTAAAGCTGTTGAGATAGGCTCCTCTCTGATACACTGGTATTTAATAATTATTCTAGCTGTTCCCCAAAGTCCTTTCACCATCCCGTGTGTGGGACATTACAGACTGTATGGGTTCTCCTGGGGCAAATTGTTGAACAATTACTGATGAGAGAAAGGTTGTAATAATAGGTTACAGAAGCCTTTGCAGCCTGCCTTTACTTCAGGGCCATTTATAAAGACCCATTTCATCCCATTGTTATAATGATAAGAAGGAAGTAGTTTAAGGTAGTTAAAGACCAGCAAACAAAAGGCAGGAGAGTGGAGCTGTATAACTTCTACTTTCACTTCCTGCCTACTCCATTACCCGCGGCATTATGGGAGAAATACCATGATTGAAATGACCTACAGGTTATAAGGGTGGGCAAGGTTTCCTTTGTGGAAGGCTGTGAGAGCAATGTTGGCTAAACTGTTTTGAAAGCTAAAAGCGATGCCATTTAACAAAAACACTAAGCTGTCATTGAAAAAGGTGTATTACATAGAAATGCTGTTTCTTCATAGGCTCTCTCATGTCTATTTTCCCCTTAAATGCTTCTCCCTTCCCCCCCCCCCCCCCCTATTTTTTAAAAGGGGCATAAAGATGAAATCTTTCTCTGAAAACTTGAAAGAGCATGGGACAGATGTTGATTTTGATTTAACTTGTGGAGATCAAGAGAAACTATTGACTTCAAGTGAATTAGTCTGGATTTACACTAGGGAAATTGAAGTCAGAGTCTGGCCCGATCTACTTACAGATGGGCAAACTTCTTCAACATCTGGATTTTTTCTAGTTGCTATGGAAATTTGCCTTTAATTTTCCAACAAACATCTGATCTAGCAGGCTCTCTCAGCACCTGTGATCTTGAGAGTGGACTCCAAGTTCTGGCAAAATTTCAAACCCAGTAGCACCACAAGCATCTAGGTTACTGAAAAATATCTGCCCTCAGGGAAGGAAAATCCAGAGAGTGGCCTTGAATACAGTCATGTAACAATAAACCATTGCTGGAGCTGTTTGAGATGGAGTTTTTGCACTTTTAGCAAGAGGGTGAATTCTGCTAAGCACTGCTAGAAAAGAGAAGGTGGAAGTTTTGAAAGAATAAAGTACAGAGAGTAGCAAAAGAGTGATACCCCCTAATATTTCCTGCTACAAGTAACACAAACCGTGTTGTTACAGACTGCCCTTCATTGAAGTCTGAGGCAAGTATAGCGGGTGGCAACTACCATGTGGCTAAAGCACACAACAGGCGGTCTGGAGATCTGAGTCCGAACTGCTTTTTGTCAGAGAGGCCTGTCTCTGCCATCTTGGGCAAAGGTACATAATGAATCTGTGCCTCACTTCCCCCATCTATTAAATGGGGATTATAAGGTCTGGTCTACACTGCAGGGTTAAGTCAATGGGAGAGAGAGAGTTTGCATGCCGTAGAATGAATATCTCCCGCCAACTTAATTAATTAATTACTTTGACTTACCGCCCTGTCTTCACTTGACTGTGTCGACTGGCAATGCTCTCTCGTCGACGCAGCATTACTCCACTTGGAGAGGTGGAGTTACTGCTTTGCTGGGAGATCATTTCTGGGATTGATTGAGTGCGTCTACACTGGCCGCTCAATCAATCCCGCTGCGTCAATCCATGGGGATCAACGCAGAATTCTCAGTGTGGACATAGCCTATGATTCTGGATTTGATTGACCAGAGACGTTCTCCACATGGAGATGTCTCTCCTTTCCTCTTCCTTGGATGCAGCCAGTGTTTACCCTTCCCACCTCAGAACGAGCCATGGTGGGCCACCAGCAAAACCCACACATTCACACTCTCTCATATCTCTGATTTCTCCCTCCCGCTTGTGGTTCCACTGCCAGTATCTGCTCTAGGGGTACTCCTTAAAGGGGTAATCCCAACTGCAAGGCCATACAGCATGACACGGGACCCTGTTATAGTCTACAGCAGTGGTATGTGGGAGAGCAGGAGGCGGGGAAACGGTCTGAGTGGATTAGTTGCTTGACAGATGAATGACCAGTGAATTTATGAAACACTCACACCTCATGTGAAGTGGTGCAAATGCTTATGGCTGTTACTGCAGCCCTACATTTGGTTAGAGGAGAATTCCAGTCTTCATTTACTCAGGCTTTGTGCAGGGGAAAGGAAATTCACCCCATACTTATTTTAATTGAGTAAGAACAAAAGATAAGGGATCATTTATTGCTTGCAACAGCTGTAGATGAATTTGTACTATCTGTTTGTTACCTTAATTTTTTAAGGATAGTGAAAGGGGTTATTTTAAAAAGTGCACTTACGTTATAAAACATTTTCAAGGCACAATAGTTTATAACCCAGATTGTTGTGTTAAACTGTGTTCTACCCTCACTCCAGGAATCTAGCCAGACAAACTTGTGCTCCATTCACCAGTTGCTGAAATAATCGTCTCGGCTTTTGTTTCATCGTGACTTGATTACTATAATTATTTGCGTGCTAGACTTCCAGCCCCTGCTCCCTGATTGTGGCGAGAACAGAATTAAACTTTGAGACTACATAACTGCATCTAAGTCTTTCCGTCACATTACCCCTATATCCCCATATTAAGAGAGCTCCATTGGTTCCCAATACAGAAGCGGCCTGATTTTTCAGATCTTGCTGCTAATTTACAAGGTTTTACATTGGAAGCCTTAGATAAATCTTTTGCTGCTCCGCATCTGAAGGGTCTTGGGGATGTTCTTATGGATGCTTTTGTCTATCCCATATTGATTTAGACTCTGCATTTGTTAAGCCTTACTCACATGAATAGTTACACCAACTTCAATGGACAACATATGAGAGTAAGGCATACTCACATGAGTAAATATTTTCAGGCTCAGACCTTCAGTGAGATGGAGAACTTTACTATTATTCATTTCTTGAAAAGCACTTGCAAAGAAACAAGAGAAGACATTGTATTTATCCATAGTTATATGGTCACCATGTCTGTTTCTTAAGCCTTCTTTGTTCTTTTGTGTATGCATTCAACACTCAGTAGCGAAACACCATATTTTCCTTGGTGGATTTTCACATGTAAAAATAGAGAAAGTTTATTTTTTCCCCCTGGGAGAATCTGTAGAGATGAAAATGGTGAAATATTAACCTAGACTAAGTGTGAATTTTTATCATTTCTATTACAGTAGCACCAGCAAACCTTTCTCAGAAGTCAATGTGCTAGGCACTGTACGCACATGTAACAAGCCAGCAACTGCCCCCAAAGAGGTTGAAAGTGAATGTTACCATTTTTATAATAAAAACAAACATTTGTTGTTTCTTTTCTGAGCTGAAAAGGGCAGCCAGGAAATACATTTAGGTATTGGATTTTTGTGCTCTATAGAGGCCGATTTACATTTCCTTGCCGAAAGGAGGGGTAAAGAAAAGCCTGTAGAATTCCCTGTTAAGAAGTTGCCGTCACTAGAAGTACTGGAGATGTTGGAACAAATTTGTGAATTGGTTTCTCTAAATGCCCCAGCTCTTTTCAAATTAACTAAAACCCTTTTCCAATTGAACCAAATGAATGGATCATTAAAACTGGAGGTTTTGGGAGGCTCTCAGTGGTAATATCTCTTCCAAAGCACATTCAATCCTGATATCACAGAGGAGTTCAGGACACTTAACATGTCATAGGATTGCTTAGAACGTTTTGGGTCAAGGTCTAAAAGCCTGCTCTGGCATTTCTTGCACATTCAAACCTGTCATTGAATTTCATGCAAGTTTTGAGTACTCAAGGAAAACAGGCCCAGACCCTACAGTGGACATTTTTGAGCTGGTGTAGCTACCCCAACATACCAAATCCTTAGTGCAGATGTGCTGCGCTGATGGAAAAAGTGAATTGCAATGGTGCAGTCAACACTGCTTTCAATTTAGGGCAGTGCAGATGAAATGGCGTAGTTACCCTCATGCAAAAAAAAAAAAAAAAAAAAAAACTTGTATAGACATGTCTGAAGAGAAGGCATTAGAGGGAATGGGAGAGACAAGAAAAACATGCATCCTTTTTATATGTCTCATTTTCCATATAGAGCATTAGAAACAATTTTGTTTTAAAAAAGAAAAATGTGAAGGAAATGGAGAGGATCATAGAATGTGGTACTGACCCAAAGCTAGGGATATCTGACCTCAAATCAGTGCCCAAGCTAGCCAGGTAGCGCTCCAATCAACACTGGGCCTATAATCGAGAAGAATTATTTGCACAGCTCTACTTGTGCGTGTAAAAATCACCTGGATACATAAAAAGGAGCACTCGCTTGATCCACCTTATAGTTATCTAAGGAACTGTAGAACCTCTGCCACAAACTGCTTACTTTTCTTACGGTTAGTCAACCTGAAGTGAAGATTATTGTGCTCAGGGGAGATCATCAAGGGGTAGTTCTACAACATGTTTCCACAAGCAATGTGTCCGAGCCATGCCAGTCTGATCATGTTTTGAACTCATGCAAAATTTGGCAGGGGGTATCTTTGGGGGGGTGTCTATTTTCTATATTTTTCCTCCCTCCCCCTCATTCAAAACTCTTCCTCAACTTTAACTGAAATCACAAACCTGGAAATCTTTTTGAGGGTTGAAAGGGAATAGAAAACTTGCTCCCAGAGCTTTTCCCCCTCAAGTTCTCACAGACTAGTCATAAATTGATTTCCTTAACCTTTAAGAAATCCTGACATGCTACTGTCTTGTGTCAATTTTCATGGGTCACCATGAAAACGAGATGGGTGGCATGAAATTAAAAGAGTTTTTGTTAAACTTGCAGCCTTTGAAATCCTTTAGGTCTAAGAGATGACAACCTTTTTCACTTCCCCAACTTACCCTTTTGATCTACAGTAAATTGTTGCCCTGATAGCACTCTCCCTTAATCCTGTCAGTCTCAAGGGAGAGAAACGGAATTCTAAACCAATTCATTTGTTACTCAGTTCAAGCAAGCATAATATACTAAAAAGCAAAAAATTATAATGATTTTTCTTTAATCAAACAATCAAAGCAGCTGGCATTCAGGACTATTACAATCAAATTCAAATTGTGTGTCCTACCATTATGAAACCTAAATAAAAGACAGATGGAAACATAGATAAGGAAATAAAAAACTAGAAATCAGGGTTATGCAGTGTTTTCTTTTTTTAAAATAAGTCTTCATTTTGATAATGAAATCTCTTTTACAGAAACCATTTTTATATTATATACAGTTTTAACAATTTATATTCCCTATCCCCATTTAATAGTTCAATAACAAAACTCACATCTTATTAACATGAAACCACGAACGCTATAATTAGGGTTTTGAAGTAATGAAAACATAATCTACTGTAATAATACTTAATAATCTCTCAGATGAGTGAAATCAGCTTGCCTCTAAAAAAGAGTGCATGATTTAAAAAAATATTTGTCCTGAATGGAACTTTTTACTTTAGTGATGTGGAAATAAAATGCACTCTATATACTGTGGCTTTTCCTTACATAAGTAATGATTATGAAATCACAATTAATAGTAACATATCTTTCTGTTGTATAGTAGTTTCCAGCCCTTAGAAATTCTAGGCCCAGACTTGAAGCTCTTGCCCATGTGAAGAGCTACTTTGGCCCACATTTTCAAAGGGTGACTTTTAATTTGGGGGCCCTTAATTTTGGGGGTCCTACAGCATTTATACTTACATTTAATGGTATGACTGCTCGGCACCTCTAAAAATCAAGCCTGCAGTGTGTTAGGTTGACCATGCAGAAATAAAGGTGCGAAAATTAGAGCCATATCTTCAAAATGTGCACCTTTTTTTTTTCTGGGGCTAACTGTATTTATAAGAGCTGTGTGACTAAGCATTATCTCTGAAATGCAGCCCTATATAGGTTGGACGACGCTAACCAAAAGGAAAATAACATACTGCACCACCGTGCAATAGAAAGGAAATCACTGAGGAAACACCCACATCTTATTAAAAGTGCCATGAAAGTCTTCACAAAGCAGGTAGGTCCTTGGTTTTTAATAACTCTTCTGAAGGAGCCACATAGAGTAAGTACATGGTATTCATCGTAGACACCTGAGAAGGATGAGCTGGCTGGGAATTTTCTCTTAGAATGATTTTACAATTGAAAACTCCCTATTTATAAAAATCAAACTTTTCTGCTGTAAAATTTCAAGTTTGCCAAAAATATTGTGGGAGGAGCGTTTTTTTGGGGAAGGGGAGGCTTGGTGCAGGGAGTTGTCAGGAAAATCCCTGAAAAAATTGGCATGTTTGACGACAAATAAAATGTCAAAAACAATTTTTTTCATGGGCAGGGATTTCTATTTTCTGGTCACTTCCAGATGACAAGCTGGTAATCTTCCTGGGATCTGAACTGAAGGATCTGGAAAGTCCAGATATTGTGAACCTAGGGTGACATTAACCCTGGTGCAGAAAGACAGTCCAAGACTCTTCACGTGTGTATGATGGGGTAGGTGAGAACGAGAGGCAATAAGGGAATGAGTTATATAGGATCCATGTGAAAGAAGATCTATTGGCTCTGAAACACAGCTAAGTCCTATTGGATGGTAAACATGAGCCTACAGTTATGCTTATGCTTAAATGCATTGCTGAATAGGAATGAACTATTGAGTCAAGGCCAAATCCACAAGGTAGATCCACAGAATTATATGAAAGACCTTTCAGGGGATGCACTCTGAAGATCCAAAGGAGGCTCATTTTCCTATGAAGAAACAGCCCTATGTAGTCATGCAAGTCCCTTGATCATTTTATCGGCCAGAGCCACACAAATAAATGTTATGTTTGGTGCAGAGCATTTTTCTCTGTAAACGCCTAGGGATCGAAATGGAGGGATGGGACTAAGCTCTCCTATAAACACATCCAAGTGTTGGATTAACAGGTAAAATGAGACTCACACTTTCAATAACTCTGGAGCATGTGTGAACAAGCAGATACATTCCCAGGGCTTTGCGCGATGGAGGTTTTACCACTTCCTTTTACTGTGTAATTTCATATTTTAAACATGAGAAAAAATAAACCTTAAATACAAAGCATTTGCTTTTAAGCAAATCCAGCTTTATTTCAATGCCTTGTGGTCAACATTATCACATAACCTGCTGCCATTTACATCTGCAGGCTGGGAAGAAGTTTTCGCCGCTGCAACTCAAGAAGTTCTAAAGTTATCAGTGCATCTTATGTCATTTAAAGTACTTACGTTGGTAGGAAAAATTAACTTCAAAAATCAGACAGTACACTCATTAAGATATATGTAAATCTCCACAGGATTATTTGGAAAGAAAGAGACTGTATAAGTGGAAGGTATTTTTATGTATCAAAAAATGTGGTAACTTTCAAGCAGTTTATTATGTTTTGGTACAAGCCACCGCAAGACTCACACTTTCTCTCTCTGTGTCTCAGACATTCTAAGAAAATGATTCAACACTGAAGGGGGATTTTCTCCCATGAAAGCTCATGCAATAAATAAATGTGTTAATCTTTAAAAGTGCCACAGGACTCCTTGTTTGTTTTGCTGAATTGGACTAACACAGCCACCCCTTTGGAACTTATCTACATTATTCCAGTTTCACACCATTCACACTGCCATTGAAATCAATGGATTTACATCAATGGGAAAAAAAAAATGAGAATCAGGCCTTAAAATCCTCAAGCAAATAATAGATCAGATCTTCAGCTGGTTTAATTTAGCATTCTAGTCCTGTCCTTCATTTTACAGTGTCAAATCCTCAACGAGCGTAAATCGGCTTTCCTCCACTGAGGTCAGTGACAAGCTGAGGATCTGACGCCATTCCAATTAAGGACAGAGATATAAACGTAGCATAGGAATTTTGGCAGAGTCAGGCTAAACACATACACATGCCTGGTTCTTTTCTCATGTCCTGCAAACGGTGCAGCTTTTTAAGGTCCTACCCAGCCAAATATATATGTTTCATTCATGTGATTAATTTTCACATTAATGAAGACTGAAGGACCAAGAAGGCTGAATGTGTCTATTTATCCAGGGGCCAGATAAAAATTGCTGCTCAGATAGCTACCTCAAGCCTAATGTGGAAGGCCCAATCCTTATTCAGAGTAACAGGACAATTAAATTTTTATGCTCATTTAATCCTGTACCCTTTCGGAGCAAAGGCTGAGGATGTGTCCAATTTTTCCTAATGTTTGGCATTATGTAACCTAGACGAAGGCACCAAACCTAATTTGCTCAGGGCCCATGGACAAAAATCTGAGTGCAGCAATATTTTGCCACAGCATGGGATTAAATCCTGCGTTTAAAGGTTAGGAAAAAAAGTACTCGCATCCTAAATGAACTCTTTATTATTTTCTATCTATAGCTGCTAAATTCATATTGCTGTAGAAATCTAGTCAATAGATTGCTTCTGTATGAAAAAACACCCTTTTAAAAGCCTTTCAGTCTCTGACGAGCTGACCATAAGGCTGTTAGCGTTTTGCTCTGATACACAGAAAAATTGATTCTTTTAACAGGTTACATTATTTTTGTATTTTTTCCCTTTTCATGTATAGGAGCTCCATTTGGTCCCCTGGTCAATTTCTTAGAGATTCGTTTAGTGGAGTTGCATTGTATGGTTATCTATGCTGCTGTGGTTTAGTGCAGACTCAGTTTATCTTATTACGGTTACGTTCTTAAAGAGAGAGTCATTTAAGTGTGACCTAGGGTGTTATTCCAGGTGCCTCTTGCGTCTCTATTGGACAGTTGAGAGTTGTAGAACTCTCTAATTTGTTTAAGCAGGGCATTTTAAAACAGTATTGCAGTAATTTTCATTGAATTTAAGGGGCCCTTCTATGCTTTCAAAACTGCTTGAAGTTACTCTGGGCTTCTAAGGACGGCAAATATTTGAACAGCAAATAAAACTGCGTCCCAGTAAGAAAAGAGTGAAAAGCAGGCACAGAGGCAGGCAGACAGAGGGAAGTGAGAAGTAAAGCCTGGGTAACACCGCAAGAGCAAAAAGAGTAGCCAGAAAAATTGGATCCATTAAATGAAAATTGTCTGTAACCCATTGGGATCAATTGGTAACTTTTCTCTCATACATTTAGGTATTTCAGCTTGCTCAAATGTATTCTTTGTAATCAAACTGTAAAAGTATAAGGAAACCCATTCAAATCACTGCAGCTTGCAGCAGCAAACATTTTTTACTAAGTAAAACCCAGCAACGTGGTAGCAGGCCTGTTGCCAGCAAAAAGAGAGGAGCTAATGGAGGAGAGCACATGCCGCATGTCGTAGAGGAAGCCGAAGACTACTGGGGACATGGCGATACACAGTGACTGCATGGGCCTGATCCAACATCCCGTGAAGTCAGCAGAAAGACCCACCCCCATTGAATGTAATGGGTGCAATGGGAACACACTGGTATTCTTTCATACTTAGACCTCTGCTCCAATGCCTCTGTAGGTGTGAAGTGGAGGATCTGGGCCCTTGAGCCCAAACAGAGGGTTTAGAACAGAGACAGGAAAAGAGAAGAACAATAGGGAAGCAACCATGAAAAGGAGAGAAAATCATTCCTGCCAAAGGAAAACCTAGCCAGCAACATTGGCCAGGGACTGGGGGAGGAGACAGAAAAGTCGGTAGTAGCAGCAGACCTTCTGCTGTCAATGACAACATGGTGGGTGTGCCTCCAAGACAGACGCAATAGCTCTGTCTGAGGTAATACCGAAATAGCAGTGCGGCCCTTGTGACATAGGCTGGGATTTGAGCTAGCTGCCTCACCACAAGCCCACCTGACCCCTGTGCTATCTATGTATTTTTCGCAAACAAATCTGAGCAGAGCCATAATGTGTGTCTACCTGCACTCTCCTAGCTTCAATATAGGCACGCCTTGGGGCCAAATCATGGTCTTTTGTTGTGCATCTCTCCTTGACATCAGTAAGAGCTGCAAGTAATGACTAAGGGCATAGCCCAAAAGTAATTTATTTAATAACCATAAGGAAGAGACCCCTTCGCTATCACCACATCATTCAGCAGGTGTCCACGCTTTCGCCAGTAGGCATGTTGTTCACTTATGGCTAACTTTATTGTGCGAGACTTGGCTTGGCTTGCTCCTCTGCCTCTTCTTGGGAGGAAAAAGAAACAAACACAAAGTTTGGTTTTTCTTTGGGAGGGGAAAAAGACTGAAAACTCACATGATGCCTAAACCTGCCAACTGTTCATTTGTTTTCCAGCAGAACTTAAGGAGAATCTCAGCTCTTGTGACAGGGCCTGAGAAATCCATTTTAAAGCAAATATAGTACTCATAAAAGTTGCTGGGCCAGCATCCCTGCAGACAGAATTTCTCTAGCTGCATACAATGCACAGAATGAGTGGGTAGGTTAAATTTCCACACTGCTGCACCTCATTCTGGCCAATGGCACAACCTGATGAAAATCATAACATTTGGCAAGCCAAGTGAAAATGATCATCCAAGAACTTTCCAAAGCCATGTATCTTAAAAGACCTTGAAAGGCACAGCGATCCGAGAAGGTGAGTTATTAGTTCATCCCTTGCCAGACCTGAACCGTTCCTACACCTGCCTTGGAAGATTATTTCATAGATTAATAAATCTCAGTGGATCTCTTAAATGGAAGTGAAAGCCAGAAACATTCAAATTAGAAATAAGGCAAAAATGTCAGATTGAGGGCAATTTGGAACAAGCTACTAAAGGGAATGATAGTCTCTCCATTTTTTTTGACATTTTCTAATCACGACTGGATGCCTTTCTGGAAGATATGCTTTAATCAAACATGTTATTGGGTTATGGCATGTCTTATACAGAAGGTAAGATCAGGTGGGACTCAGAACTGAAGAGAATGGGCCAAATTCTCTGCTGGTTTAATTCCATGGAAATCTATAGTATCACACCAACCAAAAATTTGACCCACTGCTACGTATAGTTCTACTACAATCATACAGAGAGGTACTTCCACTCCCTAGACCAGGCCATAATGCTCCTAGATGTGCAGACCAACATTACATTGACATTTTTTGTCAGCATGTTGCACTGTAAGCTGTTAGCTAATTTACCCTCTATTTACACCACAGGGATCTTCCAATATTAGTGCTTTCCAGGTATTCCTATCCACTCGTTGATCTATATTTCAGGGCCTTTCCCCCTCATCCTGATGTATTATTGTTTATTTTCAAAGATTTAGTCTCATTTTGTTGCGCTTGTCCACAGTTGATGGCATCACTGACACCTACAGAAGGATGGGAAAATAACTCCTTGGTCTGTTTTTGCTAGTTGTGTAATGCCATTAACTAAAAGCCTAGGCTCAGGTCTCTTGCCAGGTAAATAGAGGAGGAAGTGATCTTACTCAGGGGAATTTTCAATTTAATCCTCCCCCTCAACGGATAAAGCATGTCTTGACCTACATAGAACACTGTGGTTGGTCCCAGTAGATGTGAAAGGGTTAAGTTTGTAAAGCACTTCATTTTTCAGCCACCGGCTATGGTATCCTGGGTAATTACTGCAGCTTAAGCTAGACCACACCTTAGATAAACCTGTAATGCTGGCGTTTTCTGCAAACATTTTCTGTTCTGCAAGCTGTGGCTTGCCTCTCGCATATATTTGCGTTCTTTTTCCAACCTGGCTTTTCCTTAGCTAGTTTGTACTTGGGTGAACCAACAGATCAGGATCTGTTGATTTAGCTCCATACCTCTTTAGTGTTTGCGTGAGACAACCATGCCAGTTATGTGGTAATTAATACCGTGGAGGCCTGATGACTTTATTTTTCCACTACCTGGAGAATGCTGAAGGGTGGAGGGATGGGAGGGAAGGGAGGAAATAGTTCACTTAAAGGTGACCATTCCATTTTTCTTAAAGAAGAGAATTTTATTAGCAGGTAAGACAGCTAAATTCGGATTATAAATAAATTTACTTTGCAGCACTTAAACTTATATTTTATTTATATATTAAAAAGTAACTGTTGGTGGAACCTTCTTCAACAAAGTTAAAAGGAAAGAAAAAACTTTTTAGTCTCCCTTCAATGTAATGACAGGCATGCTGTACAAAATTAATTGTAGCTAAAACCACTAGCTAATAATGCTGTGTTTTTATATACATTGCCTTAAACCAAAAACTAAATCCTTACACTACCCCACACTTGCACATAAATACAAGTCCCTGTGGGACACAAATGTCTACATTCAAAGTTAAGGATAGTACAAGATTAAAGGTGGGGATCTTCAAAACTACTTGATATTGGCCTACCACTTCTGAAAATCTTACCCTGAAAGGATAGAGGCTGAAGCTATTATAAATCATCACATAACCCACCAATGGGATTTCCCACATTGATGTATCGCAACTGCTTTTTCCCTCACCAAGCTGTGTTTTACCCACTTTAGACTCAGTTTTATAATAGTAGTTATTTGGACAAAACTCCCATCCACTTCTATTTGGAGCTTTGCCTAGGCAAGGTGTCACCCCACATGTAAGGGTCAGCAGGCAATTACAGGTTCACCTACCCTCAAAAATATGAAATACTTGTTCTGGGATAATATCAATACTTTATTTCTTTAATTGTAACCAGTGCTCAAATTCTAATACAAATGATAACAGCTTGACATTTCTCTGGTAATCCAGTGCTCTGTAAAATAGTCATTGTGTAAGTCTTACCACCCCTGTAAAGTAGAGTTTTAAAAAGTGAAATTGAGACACTCAGCGGTTAAGGCCTAAGTGTTAAGAAGTGTCAACTAATTTAGGGTGCTTCAGTTTCTTGTGAGCCCAACTTTTGACACTCTGGGGCTGATTTCCAAAAGTTTTATGTATCCACCAATCCTACTACTGAGTAGTTTTGAAAATGTAGGTCTAACTAACGATGAAAGTCACAGAGTGAATCAATGGAATTAGAAAACTAAGGCCTAGGTCATCCAGTCCAGTGCTCTAATTAGTAGACTACAACCCATGTATGACAACAGTTCACAGTGCATAAAATTTCTAGTGAGTAACATGGACTTGTTGTAAATCACCATATCTCCATTGACTTCATACTTGCCTTAACCTTGGAGTGTCTTTGTGTCCCTAGTTGTTCACTTTTTTTTTTAGAGAATGAATATAGCTATCCACATTTTATGAAGTTATTTTCTCCAAACAAAGTACCTGGGTACAATGGGGGCTGAGCTGGACAGGGACACTGGCAGGGCATAGGAGCAGGGTGGGCAGGGCTCTGTCCTACCCTGTGGGGGGGCATGCCAGGCTCTGCCCATGCCAGCCACCCTGGCAGGGAGGGCAGTGGGGGAGCCCTGAAGCCCTTTAAGTCGACTTAAAGTGGACTTAGGGCTACTCTTCATCCCCACTAGCTAAGTTGACTTAATAAAGTCGACTTAGCCAGCAAAGTCGACTTAAAACTAGATTTTATAAAGTCGACTTTATTTTTCCTTACGTCGACTTAAGCTGCTGCTTAAGTCTACTTAAGGAAAATGTAATGTGGACGCAGATTAAATTAAGTCGACTTAAGCAAGCTTTTTCATCCCCATAACATGTCATTAAACAAACAAAGGAAAACATTTTCTAGGTTCTCAATTGTTTTAGAATTGGATTATACCAGTAGAAGGAAAAATGGTTTTGCTAATTATATCCACAGGAAATATCATGCAGGAACAGTAGGACTGGAAATACTTTGTTGCTCCTGCATCACAGCTGTCTCCCTCATTTTGGACCTACCATACAATGCATTCTAGAGCATAGTAAGACCAGGAAAGAGATAAACAGCCTTTGAAGTGGATGTATTTTCTATCCCTACCACAGTCACTGTGATCCCATAAGTTTCCTACTTTCTAAAGATGTTTCCACTTGTCTTTGGCAGCAGTCTCATGCTGCTGGTCCCTAGAGATTTCTTGGAGAATGCCACCTGGCTTATCCTTAAAAGATCTAGGATGGGGTCACAAGGCTAGACAATGGGAGAACCCGGCCACAAAAGACCCTTTAAGGCATGGTCCTGGGAATGGGGGATTGTGCATGGTGAGAGGGTGGGAGGGACCTCTTTGTGTGAGGACACCCAAATACATTCACAGCTTTGGTTCCTACAGACCAAAACCTTCATGCCAACCAAACTTTTTAGTTTGACTTCAGCAATATGAGGTGAGTGAGAATCAGAAGGTCAGGCGCAGACCTACCTGTATAGTTGTCAAAAAGTTGTATATAGGTACTTAAATAAGATTTTCAAAAAAAGAAAAGCCCACTTGGACTGTTGACTCCATGTCGCAACCATTTCTACGCAAATAATTACAGGTTCCAAATTTGTTTTTTTTCTGTAGATTCCTGACCTGCGTCTGCAGTACAGTGTTGTTCAATAATTGTCATGTTTTACCCTACAAATGGCGGCACTTCAAGAGAGGAGAAGTGATTCCTGCATATCAGTCCTGCCAAATGGTAATGCTCAGTTTACCCACCCATCCATTATAAAAAGAATAATGTTTTACTCTTCCTTCTTTAAAAAAATTACTCACTCTAGGTGAGTGGGCGAGTAGAATTTTGCAAGGCTGCTGTATGTACCTTGTATATTGCTTGTGTTTCTATGGTGATAAAAGCTAAGTGTATCTTTTATAATTGTGACCTAAAAAACTTTAAAGGTGAGGAATTGAATGTAAAGTCATTACTCTTTTTTTTTTTTTTTTTTTTTTATTAAAAAGGTCTGTCCTATGAAAATCTAATTTTCCAAAATTCTAACTTGATGAAGAGAGAAGTAGAAACATTTTATCAAATCTCTGAAGGTTCTAAGAGAAGCAAAATTTCGATCACATGCTGTCCTTTCATTTTCATGGATCTCTGTTTGCAGATTCAGCTATGGACAGGGGTTTTCAAATCTGGCAGTAATGGACACCTACGTGTATCATTGATAGGCCTCATCTTACATGTTATGTGCTTAGAATGTGCCTTGCTCTCGTTCTCCAGTCCAAAATGAATGTCTCTGACTTTTTCCTTAATAGATAAAAACATAGGCTAGAATAAGCTTAATAGGAGACATAAACAACAGTTAACTTTAACAGCAGAAACGAAATACATGTATCAGCATGGAATCAGTGAGTATATTATACATACACACTATGAATGAGGGGATATCCCTGTATTAAGTTGCCGACCCACAGGATACATCATGGAACCACTATGTTAAATAGTTCCAAAGGGGTAGCCATATTAGTCTAGCCCAGCAAAACAAACAAGGAGTCATTGAAGTTGAACATCAGAATTACAAACCCCTCAAGAATGGAGGTTGTTCATAACTCAAACATTCATAACTCACAACAAAACATTATGGTTCTTTCATAAGTTTACAGCTGAACATAGACTTAATACGGTTTTGAAACTTTACTACAGAGAAGAAAAAAAAATGACATGCATAGAAACAGTTTCTTTACCTTGTCATATATTGTCATTAAACTGCCCCTCTGCCCCCCCTGTCTCCCATACACACACTTTTTGTAATGGTTTACATTTAACACAGCCTTGGTTTAACAGTCTATTGGTTTCGCCTTTTGGGGGGCGGGTGCAGAAGGGTTCTTTCTTGCTGCCTGATTGCGTACTTTCAGTTCAAAATGAGGTGTGTGGCTGACAGGACATCTCATAACTCTGGCCTAGTCTATACTGCGGGGCTAAGTTGATGGGAGATATGTAATCTGCGTGCCGCAGAATGCACATCTCCCTTTGACTTAGTTACTCTTACTTACCGTGCTGTCTTCTCAGCCACGTCAACTTGAAGGGCTCTCCTGTCAACTCAGAGTCACTCCACTTGGAGGGGTGGAGTTACTGAACGGACCGGAGAGCGCTTCCCGTATCAATTGAGCGGGTCTGCACTGGCCACTCAATTTGATTCCGCTGTGTTGATCTGTGAGGATCAATGCATTTTTTTCAGTATAGACAAGGTCTCTGAAGTTCTAGTGTACATATACACCCATTCTCAAATACAGATTAGACAGTACAATACATTGTAGAATTATCTGAAATCCTTCTTTTGTAGTTGTACATTTTTGTAGTATTTTGAATGATTTATGTTATTTTACGCATGCATTACTTATTAAATGGAGACTATTGCTAAATTTTTAAAAATGATATTATCCATTTTCTGGCTCTTATTCAGCAAGCACTTAACTTTAAGTTTGTGCATCCACCACTGAGGTCAGCATGTACTTAAGGCTTTGCTAAAATGTGGCCTGTATCAGTCTCAGATTACAGGATATATAAATGGATACCTATGTTGCCTTCATTGGTTTATAGATCCAAATTGCTCCATGAAATATCTTACAGCCACATGGTGTCCCTAAATGACACTTTGCATTTAGTTAATCTGTGATTCAGTGGAAATTGATATAAAGACACATGGAGCCAAACAGCGCTGTATTGACCACACATCTAAGTGATATCACATGGATACTGTTAGGGGCACATTCTTCTATTACTCATAGCTGAATATGGCAATGATCATTTCAGATAAAGTAATTATAGTAACTAATGCTTACTAAAAAAAAAGTTCAATATCTGCCAGTTTCAGAGGGCAGTATGTAAAACTCCTCAGGGTCTTCAGCAAATTTCCCACTTTTGATTGCCCTGACTGTTTTAATTCATAACATGTGACTATTTGTTAAATGATAGACAATACCAGTAGATCGTGCTTTAGAATACAGGGACCCCTCCATTTAGACTAAAGAACTTCAGATGAAGTATCAGAGCTGTGCCATACAGAGGAAAGAATTTGGCTAGTATATGCTTTTTGAATGGGAAAGAATGCGTTCTTCATAAATTATGCCCCAGATGTAACACCAGATGCATTCTTTCCCCATAGCAGAGAGAAAAGGATATATAAATTATGAGCAATTATCCTCTTTTTTGGAATATATTCCTCTAGGATGTGCCCTGGCTCCATTGCTCAAAATTGTGAAGTGACATAAGAAACAATAGAATAAGAGATATCCAATTGGAGTGGACCGTGCGGTTCTTCTTATTGATGACTCCAAGCAACTCCTATGCATTCATGGCTGTCTTTGCATAGAACACTATGTGCAGTGTACATAGAGAGTCAAATTCCACTCGCTGCTGCATGTGTAGCCCCACAGAAACTAATGAGGGTATAACAGAATTTGTGTGCTACTATTTAATGTATTTTTAAAAGGAATCCATGTAGTTATATCAGTTTCCTGATTTCAAACAGCCCAGAGTCTATTCTGGACAGTCTATGGAAGTTCACTGGATAGCCAACAACTCTGTCCTGCTGCACAAAAATTCCACAAGAAATAAAAAGTCTGATGAGTGCATCAATGAGAAAAGTCAGAATAAGGCCATCTATGTTTACTTCTCCCTGGCTTTCAGAAACCTCCAACTTAAAAGCACTTTCAACAAGAATTTTTAAAATGCATTGTATATCCTGGCCTTCCGTCACTTTTCTGTAGTCTTCTTTTAGAGTTAGTTAAAATAAAATAATAATGCACTCTGTGGTTACTAAAAACACATGCATCTTACAGTTAGAACTCAGCGTGCATTGAAAGGTGAATCCTCACTGAACTGTGCAGAAATATGACCTCATAACTAAGCAGGTGAAGATACGGTCAGCTACAAAAAACAAAGTATAGTGTGAGATGGGGCTTAAAGTCTGACATTTTCCTCCCTTTTGTCCCTTGGCACATGTTTATTTTTTAAAGTTCATAGAGGCTATTAAAAGAAGCAAATTAATATCCTGAAATGTCCATTGGCTTCAAGCACTGTCCGTTCATGTTCTCCTCAATGTGTTTGGTTTGGTTAGCCCAGTGCAAATAAAGAGCAGACAGTCCCACTCTGTCAACAATAGCAAAATAAAAATAAGAGCAAGAACAAATGAAAATTATTGATGGCTTCATACATACTGCATCATAATAGATAGATATACTGTGCGGAAAATGTACGGCGGTTTAGTTGTGTACCTAGTTCCAAATACACACTTCAGCATACGATGTTTCCAACGCCCAGGAAGTTTCACAATGCAAAGGAAACCTCAAACTGTGCAAGCTTGTTTCAGAATAAATGTATTTCTTTCTTAGGTTTATTCCCCTGCTACTGATTCAGTGCAGAGCTTAGCCACTTCTATGGAATCAACAGTTTGACATGTACCAGGTGTATCCATGGAAAATCTTTTCCTCTTCACAGAAGACTAAATGGTGTGAATTTAGTGCAGGTGAAAAGAGGCCACATAGACAGGCATGGAGTCTGATATCCTCTCTTTGTTGGGAAGAAAGGTACAGTTTGTAGCCACGCTGGCTTCCCCTCATTACCTTGCCTGGGCAATTTAATCCTGTTCTGGATGCATCACCTCTAAGAAGCAGAACATATTTGCTCCATTCAGTCCTTGCTCTTTCTGCCGAGGATACTGACAAGGGTGCCAATTGATGCCAGTTGTGGTGGACATTTGAGGTATTTGAATACGTTTCTGCTGGGAGCTGGACTATCTAGGTCAAATTTGAACCGCTGATAGACATGACAGGCAACTTCAAATTCAGAAGCAACAAGCAAATCCAAAGTCTTGGTCTTTAGCTTCAAAGGGGCAGTGAGCTGGACCTGGCATAGCTGAAGGAGAATCTAAAGCTCCAGGATGAAGACCATGTCAACAACTCTGCTCCTCAGTCACAGTGAAATTTTCTACCATAACAGTACATATCATTTATACAGAAGCCAGAGCTTTCTCAGGGGCTAGTTCAAGACTGTGGAATGAACTCTCATAGAAACTAGGGTTCACCCCAATCCTCGTCACCTTTCACTCCCAAGTGCAAGGTGCACGTCAACCTGCCTTCTCTAGTATACGTATTTCAGAAACAAAACCCCATCAGCACAAAGAACTACATTGCACACACAAGCCTCCCCCTGGGGAGGAGATGAGAGAAGGAAGGAACCACATATCACGGGTGCTAGCCATGTTAGCCAATGTACTACGGGAAGGTGTTCAGCTATTACCGTGATGAGGGCAGATTAAGAAACTATACAGAATACAGTAAGCACTAAACTATTTCATTTCCAATCCCTGCCCCCATCCAAAACAGTCTTTTCTTGAGAACCATTGTATGTGGGAAAGTTGGTGAAGGAAGTCATCTTTCACAAGGCCATGCATATTTCTAATGTCAGTACAACTGCAAGAGCACAGAAGAATGTTTTCTCAGTACTGTTGTTTACCGAGGTGTACCTAGAAACTTGTTTAAAAACGGTGTTAATCTGAATGTTTTGTTCAAAGTGAAAGTTTATCTGGAATATGTAGTTCAAAATTGTATCACTAGGAGGCACTTTGCATTGCGACCCCCATGGCAGGCCAGCAATGATACTCCAGGAAGGGAGTGGAGGCAAGAAAACTGCATTCCAAGAATTAAAAAGCAAGGCAAGGGTTAATGGGAGCTAGAGAATGCAACTTCGAGAGGTTTATCATTATGGATAAATGCTGAAATCTGTTTATTTCCTGAGATGTATATTTGAAGTGTGCCAAGGAGACACAGAGTGTGGGCGGGCTGCTCTTTTGCATACTGTGGCACAAACCAGGATGAATAAATAAAAATGACTGGACATTTTCTTTTTGTTGAACAAACTATGAGTCAGAACGCAAAGGGGGTTTCCCAGCAAACGGAGGCTGGGAAGACCTCTCTAAGCTCTCAGAAAGGACAGCCCTACTAGGTGAAGTTAGGGAACCAACAGGAAAACTCATTGTAAGTTCCACTTTCAGTCTCATTGAAATGAAGTCCTGCTCAGCTTCTCACACATCTTTTTGGGTCCCTGTATACACCTCCTCCAATCCTCCTTTCCATTCAAAACATGCACCTCATAGCACTCCAATGCACCTGGCATGACCATGTACACATACCGTAATGCCCACATTGCTTGCATTCCCTGCTGCTTTAACCCCCAATTGCAAATCGCACCGCAGCTTTAAAATTTTACACAGGCACACTAACAGAAGCACCACCCACCTCTTTCAATTGCATGTAGCCTACAGGAGTTGGTCTCTTTCACAGTGAAAGGTGATGATATTAATTTCATCACAGTCTGCTCCTCCTGATGCCTCTTGTTCTCTGGGGCTGAAGGTCCAGTCACTGTTGAGGAAGCAAGGCACTTGCTTTGAATTTCCACATGCTAAAGGGCAGTAAAATCAATCACAAATTCAGTTCTCCCTTTGCCCCTATTCTTCCAAAGGAAAACAACTGCTCTAGAAGTTCACTATTGCACTACCCTCAGAATCTTACAAGAAAGACATTATAGAAGAACATGATCCTGCACTCGAGCATTACTGTGAGATTTTATAAAAAGGACAAAGGAGAGCTCGCACATGAGTAAGAGTGGTCTTTTTCCTTGTATTGGCCACATTCAACTTGTTTGTTCAAGGAAAATTAAAAAGAGGAACAAGATAAGCATGCCTGATGCTATTAGTGCCTAATACACTGGAAAAATTGTTTAGGAGCAGTTCATCCTTAAAATTACCCTGTAAAACCACCAATCATCGACACCTGGAGTTATCTGCTGCATATGTGTCCACATTAAAATGCACCTCTTAATTTAGTATTTTACTTGTTTGTGAACTGGTTTGACTCACTTGAGAGAAAATCAATCTTCTCCCCTCCTTCCCTGACACTGTTGAGTCCATCTTGCATACCAGTTATTTTTATTATCCATATAGCACCAGTGGCAAGCAATGTGCTTGACAAGCAGATAGGGAAAGACGGTGCCTGCTAAGAACAATGAATGAGCCTAGTCCTGTTCATAGGTCTATTCGACACTGCGGGGCTAAGTCAATATGCAATTTGTGTGCCGCAGAATGTGCATCTCCCGTCGACTTCATCACTCTCACTTACTGCATTGTCTTCACTCAACTGTGTCAACTGGAGGCGGTCTCCTGTCAATGCCGCTTTACTCTACTTGGAGAGGTGGAGATACTGAGTGAACAGGACAGGATTGATTGAGTAGCTCTACATTGGCCGCTCAATCGATCTCACTGCGTTGATCCGTGGGGATTGACAGGGCATTTTCAATGAAGATATGGTCATAGTCTTCAATGCAATATCACATAGAAATAGCCTTCCTTTTTGAAGCATTTTGTTCTAGGCAGGTAGCACACAAAGGGAAGGGAATGGGATACAGCAAAAAGCAATTTGATTGACCTGTGACATTGAGCAGGTGTTTTCTTAGTTCTCTTATTTGGCATAGGCTTTGTGTTAATTATTATTTACTTATTATTTTGAGGGGTAAAGCTGAAAGATAAACTTGTAGTCTAATTAGTTAATATGTGTCAGGAGGAAGGAATAGGGTTGTAGGCCCCTTGAATGAGGTGTGGTTTTGAATACAAACTTCAAAGAGTTGACGAAACATGACTTGGAAGAAAGGACACTAATTTGAACTAGCTATAATTTTCCAATAAAAGGTGTGTGAATCAGAAAATGCTGATTTGTAAAACAAACTGTTCATAGGAAATGGCCAGTTGCGACAAATCTCCCAATTAAAACCTTTTTTTTTAAAAAAAAAACCCCACAACATTTCATGATTGTTTTAACACCCCATCTCAACATTTTCTACATTCAAAAAAAATCATTTTTCACTTCAAAACAACCATTTCTTTTGAAATTTTAGTGTATTCATTCAGAAGGAAGGTTGAAAAACTAAAAAGGGTTGAAATAACTATGATACATTTTAAAATTATTGAAACAAAATTGTTAGAAAACAAAATAATAGTTTTGTTTTAACTGACCCAATGCAAAAAAATCAGATTATCAATTCATGATAAATTTTGAGATTTTGATCTTTTTATCCCATTTCAGATGGAAAAAATTATTGTAATCTTGAAAACTCTCATGGGACAGGAAAACCATTTCCTGCCCTACTCTCTAACATAGGGTCTAGTTGGAAGAAAATATAGTGGTGGAAATGGGATGGGTAATGAGAGAACATAAGGGGAGCAGTGGATTGGGTGGCTTGGGTGAAACAAAGCGGCAAGAAAGAAAGTAAAACAACAGCGAGGTATGTGGGAACTAACCTCTGAAAGACCCAGACAGCAAGGATAAGAAGCTTGAATGTCATGTGGAAAGTAGAGGGATACCAGCAGAGAGAGATAAGGAAGCATGTCCCAAAGTGGTAGATCAATTTATGGCAGCCTCTTGTACAGTCTGATGCATGAAGTACAGCAAAAATATTTCTTTGGTTTCAAGATACCTGGTTTTGGAACAGCCTTGTGTTGTACATTTTGGATTTGAATGAGCTCAAAGAGCTAGTAATTCCATTGGCTTCAGTGGGGTTAATCCAGATTTACACCAGCAGAACTGAAATCGGAACCTATCCCAAAATCCCAAGTAAAACTTGGCTGAAGATATTGAATTTCAGCTGTTCTCACATGATATCAGTATAAATTATCTCAGGTTATTTGTGGATTGGGTCCAGATTAGAATCATAGACCTTTAGGGTTTGAAGGGGCCACAGGAGGTCATCTAGTCCAACCCCCTGCTCAGAGGAAGACCAATTCCAACTAAATCATCACAATGAAGGCTTTGTCAAGCCGCACCTTAAAAACCAATAAGGATGGGGATTCCACCTCCTCCCTAGGTAACCCATTCCAGTGATTTACCACACTCCTACTGAAAAAGTTTTCCTGCATATCCAACCTCGACCTCCCCTACTGTAACTGAGACCATTCTCCTAATTCTGTCATTTACTACCACTGAGAATAGCCTAGCTCCATTCTCCCTGGAATCCTTTTTGGCATTGGCTAAACTCTGCTTCCACTGAAGTCAGTGATAGAACTCCCCTAGATTTCAGTGGAAGCAGAGTTAGGCCAACAGAGAGCACTTTTGAAAATCCGACCTATAATGCTGGGCTGAGGCCTCTGGGTGTGATTGAACATAAATGCTCATAATCAGCTGCATTTACTTTGCTTGTCCTCTCAAGGTCAAATTTGAGAGAGTCAATAGTAAGTTCTTGCCTGAGAGACTGTCTTTCTATGATTGTCTGTTAGAAAGAGTCCTTCAGAGACCATTTTTAAGGCTCATACAGTCCATCCCACTTCAGTTTGTGATGTGTATCAATGAAACAGTGTCATTTTGTTTTCACCTTTACATTCTTAAAGAACTCTTCTGTAGGCAGAGCTCAGCCACAATTTTGCTCTTTTGGGGCACTCAAATATGATGCACACAGGTGCACAATCCCACCAACTTCACCAGCATTATTTGTGAAGGTTTACATTGATGCGAGAGAAGAATAAGGCCTAGGATGTTTACCCACCTCTAGTGGAGAGGACACATGCACATACAGAGCTTAGATACTTCCTTATCTAAAATTAGTCATTTTAGATTGAAAATATATATATGAACATGAAACAGAAGGCTGATTACCATATCCACCACCCAGTTAGCTCAGCAAGTTAGCCCCAAATCTTCAAGACTGATGTCTCTGAAAAAGGAACATTATTTCCATGCAGATTCCTTCTTGAAATTCTTTCCTAATCACCCACATCACAGTTATCCCTTATCACCAATTAAGAGGAGTTTGGTGATGACTCCCAACCTTTCAGATGAGAACTATAGACCAGACCATTGTGAAGGATATGATGCTATATCCCACCAGTGGCTGGTGACCCAGCTTCAATGCATCTCATCCTGTTTAATCCAAGGATAGAATTTCAGTCGGCGATCATGTGAACAGAACATTAACATTAACCCATATAGAGGGAGTGAGCTGTGATCACTATTCACTCCACATTTCCAGCAGTTTCTAGACACGGCCTGACAATGTGAATTACGTACCCTAGTTGTCTGTCAGGATAGCAATTCCTTCCTCCAACTCCCTAATAGTTTCATATGACCAAATTACTGGCTTTGCTCATGAGCTCTGAATTGGGCCAGAGGCTCGAACGAAGAAGCTGCATCTAGAACTCATTTACTACTCTCTCAGGTCAGGACTCTTGTCATTTGTTACCCTCTAAATTATCTGCAATTATTTTGTTTAGCAGGTTAATATGGGAACTCTGTTTAATGTGACAGAAAGAACAATTTAACTGAGCTGTGCTTTATATCACGCCTTAGCAATCAGCACGTTAATAAGTCTGGAAGATTGATATCAGTTTGAAAGGTAAAACCTACACAAAACAATTAATTAAGAAAGTTAAAACAAATGAACTGCTCAGGATGGAACTGGATCCATGAGAGGAGATGGTAAAAGCCCAGAAGGAAATACTCTAATTGAAAACTGGCAGTAGACGACACAGAGTATAGCTGAACATTATCTTATCAGAAAATTAGTAAAATGTAATTTTTATTGGATTTTACAGATGTTATTTTTAACCACATCAAAAATCCCCACCTCGTGGCTATTGGCACAAATTGTCATAATTACTATAATTTGAAGTCTGAGCTGCAGAATGATGGCTCAGATAGCGATCTCATCCTCTAACTTCCACTGTATTAGAAAAGCAGCCGGGAGACATATCTTCTCATGTTTTTTTCTACTTGGTTTGGGCTTCATTTTTATCTATTATCCAATCTTATTCTTGAGAATATTAAAGAATGAATTCTTTTCCCCTACCTGAAACACCGGAGAAAATTAGGCGTTTAATGTTAAGAGAGGTTAAGTCACTTTTAATTAACATACCAATTAACCCTGTTTGCAAGCAAATGGTTTTATTTCCCTCCATATGTTTCCCTGGGGAACTCTGCCATATTTAATACACTTATAAAATCTTATGTATATTATACATTAAAGGTGTCTACAGAAGAAAAGTCAATAGATTCATTTCTGCTTCTGCTGAAGTCAGTGGGAGTTCTGGCACTGACTTGAGTTGTAGCAGAATCAGGAGTTATGATACCAAATTAAGAAACAGAAAGGAAGGATGGTCCAGTCATTAATGTCCCAGCTTAAGGCCTGGTCTACTAGAGACTTTTGTTGATGAAAGTCAGCTTTTTGCACCAAAACAGTAGTGGCACACACACTCCAATTCCCTTACCCCTCAATTGACCCAACTCCCCTGATTTTGCAACAAAATAAACCACCTCAACGAGAGGTGTAAAGCTTTTTGCACCAAACTTTTAGTGACAGACCATCAGTGTAGACAACTCACTTGGTTACGTCATGGTAAATTGCCTCCAGGAAGTGTCCCTTCCTGAACATCCTTCACTACCCTCCAGCCATCCTACCTTCCCCCTTTAAAGTCCTAGGAATTTTTTAAAATTTCACTTCCTGCTTGGTCAGCATGGAGAGCTCACATCTCATTTTCCCAGCTGATGAAGGTGACTCCACACACCAAACACTCTCCCTCTTGAAGCGCACCAGAGCGTGTGATCTGATCAGCATTTGAGGAGACAAGGCTGTGGAATCCCAGATCTGTTCCTGCCATTTCGCTAAGGAGCTGGAAGCCATCCTCAATTGCAACCTCACCTCCACTACCAAGACGCCTGTGGATACCTCTGCAGGTCTGGCGGCAGCCAACACTAACCTCAACCCTGATGAAGAAGTGGTCGAGTTGGAGCAGGGAACTGGGTTGCTTGCTGACATGGAAAGCCAGGATCTCTTCTCGACCCAGGAGGGTTCAAGCCAGTCCAAGCCTCATGGTTCTGACATGCAGAATGCAGGAGGGGGGAGCTCAGGTAAGTGACACTTTTTGAGCTGCTGCTGCTTGGTTACATGTGTTACAGATGTCTTTTGCTTTGTTGCATTATATAGCTGATTGAAGGGATAGAAATGCACAAGCATAGTTGAGTTTGCATGTGCTTCACATTACCCTATTCAGCTACGCAGTGCTGTGGAAAAGTGTTTTAATGCACACCAAGATTTCATGGAAAGCCTCCAGAGAGATTTCTAGGAAATGTGCCTGGCTGTCCTCGCCAATCCTCTGCCAGGGAGTCCTTGGCAGAGCTGCTTTGTTTCTTCCTCCCTGGTAGGAAACTTTCCCACACCAATTGACAATCACTTGTGCAGGAACCAATGGGCACACAGGCGAGCCGCATAGGGACCATCAGGAAGCTGCTCACATGGAGGAGATGTACCGTAACATCTCTTTCTACTCTCAGGAGTGAGATATTGACTTCTGCTGCCCCCACCTGTGGAAAATGGTTGCACAATTTGAAAATTTCTCCTCATCTACCTGTATCAATAACCCAAATAATCACTCAGAACTTTTTTCCCCAGCCTGAGTGCACTTGCCAGGGGATGGTAAGAAAGAGGTGTATTTTACAGTAATGAATCAATGCTTTTTTTGCACACACGATCTTGCTTTTGTTTGTTGTTTATTGTACTTCTACAGATATGCCCTTGAGGAGAACCCCTCACACACCTGCCAACTGCCTACGACTGATATGAAAATGACCATGCAGAAGCAAAGAGAAGATGTTTCAAGAACTTCTCCAGTTCTCTGAGGTGGGGAAAAAAAACGGACATGAAGACACTCTGTGTCCAGAAATAATAATAATAAAAAAAAGATAGGCAGGAGAGGAGAGGAAACTAGGAGCGAGTGATAGCAGGTCACAAGCGCACCACAAAAGACATGGAGTAGCAAACAGAGCTGCTAAAGTGTGCGATGTTGCAGAGTGAATTCATGCATGCTCCCCCCCCAACCCCATTACAGCCATTACAAAAGTGCTCTCCATGCCCGCCCTGAACTCCCCT
The DNA here is from genome assembly GCA_007922175.1 of Pelusios castaneus. Classification (NCBI taxonomy): domain Eukaryota; kingdom Metazoa; phylum Chordata; order Testudines; family Pelomedusidae; genus Pelusios; species Pelusios castaneus. Next base: position 12,307,165 of record ML685816.1, on the reverse strand, counting down.
ACATACACTCCTATCAAACTCTCAGCCCATCTAGGAACCCTATTCACTCCTCTCTTTCAGACAGCTTCCAGAATGAAAGCTGGATTTACACACAACTGCCGTAAGCTCACAATGCCCCCACTGCTTTCTACCTCCAATCCAGCTGATCATGTGTGCTTTGAATAATTGCTATGTAATAAAGACATACTCTGTGAAGAATAAGCAATCTTTATTTATCTCTTGCACGTGGTGGTTGCACCTCACATTGATACACAGTGGAAGCTGGATAGCAATCAGAGCATGACACGGCGCTGTTTACAAAGATATCTTATTGGTGCTCGTTGTCAAAATAGTTCTTCAAACCTCCCTGATTTGAATGGCCCCCTGTTGTGCCTCTCTAATAACCTGACATCTGGTTGTTCATATTAAGCTGCAAGGTGATCCGCCGCTGTGTTCCACCCAGGGGGAACTTTTCACCCTTAGCTTCACAAATATTATGGAGCACACAGCAGGTGGCTATCACCATGGAAATATTTTTTTCTCATTTAGGTCTAACCTGCCATATTGGCATCACTAGTGAGTTTTTAATTTGCCAAATCACATTCAACAGTAATTTGGCACCTGCTCAATCTGTTATTGAACTGCTCCCTGCTGCTATCCAGGTTGCCCATATAAGATGTCATGAGCCATGGCAGGAAGGAATAGGCTGGGTCTCGCAGGATCACTATGGGCATCTCAGCATCCCACATTGGAATGTTTTGTTCTAGAAAGAAAGTCCCTGCTTGCAACTTTCTGTATAGGCCAGTGTTCCTGAAGATGTGTGCGTCATGCATCTTCCCTGACCAGCCACATTGTTGTCAGTGAATTGCCAACAGTGATGCATAGAATACCATAGAGAAATATCCCTTTCTATTGATGTACTCCAGTGCAAGATGGTCCAAAGCTGAAATTGGGTTAGATGTGCCATCTATTACTCTGCCAAGGTAGGGAATCCCATTGCTGTAAAGCCATCCATTATTTCACATACATTTCCAAGATTCACAGTCCTTTGTGGCAGAATGTGATTAACGGCCCTGCACACTTGCAATAACACAGCTCCAACAGAGGACTCCCTCATTTTAGACTGATTAGTAACCGACCAGTAGCAGTCTGGTGTGGCCAGCTTCCACACGACAATTGCCACATGCTTCTCCACGAAGAAGGCAGCTCTCATTTTGGTGTCCTTGCACCACAGGGCAGGGGTGAGCTCCCCACAGAGTTATTTAGGAAATATTATTAAATATTGGACAGACAGCTCTGAAATAATAGTAGGGTGCATGAAACCAAGAAGAGTAATTTATAACTAGGAATGGAGAAAATGACTAATTTTATAAAACATGCATATAGTTTCTATATAATATGAATATCTGACATATTATGCAACTGTAACATGCTATGGGATTGTAATTTCATCATTTCTCATGCAATCTAAGCAGGACTGCCCCTGCTTAGGGACTTCCAGGGAAAGCCACAGGTACTTTGCAAACAGGGGCTGGTAAGTCAGCGTTCTTTTCTCCCAGTGCGTACCAAGCCAGTGTCACAGTGTAATGTTAAGGGTCTCTGTGCAGCAGAGCGGCCATCTTTACAATGAGACAAAACTGAGGTCCCAGGCATGTATGGCCATTACAGACCCTCTGAGACTTTTTTTTATCTCCAGAGTTCTCAATTTAGGAGTCATAAACAGTGTCAAAAAGTCACCTTGCCACTTCTATGTGGCTAGCGAGGAGTGCAGGGGGGGTGGTTGGGGAGCGGTGTTCTGCTGAAGGAAAGGAAGTGGGTCGCAGTATGGAAAAGCTCGAGATCCACGGCCCTAGAACAGTGTTAGCTCTGGTGTCCTTGCCAAATTTCAATTGGGTAATTACATTCCAATTACCAAAATTCCCCCTCTATTCCATTTGCATATAATACTCTTCTTCACTTCCTGTTCTAAATGATTTTTTTAGTGGAAGGTGGGAATGTAGAGGCGGCGAGGGAAAACTCTTTCCTCTGTCCCCTCCTCCCTTTCTGAAGAATTACTTCTGTAACCCTTAATACAACACCACTGGCCTCTCCAGAACAAATTGGAGGAGCAGGAATCAGTCCTGTGATAGCAGGCTTGGTTCACTACTGGTGTGACATGAGGAAACGAGAGGTATTTCCTTATCCTGTACTCTAATGAGCCAACTGTGAAAATCTACTATTAATGAAGGATAAAATATTCAGAAAAATAAGTGCCGTTGACTAAGGAAGGGAGCGTATCAAAAGAAATAATGCCATCCTTGCCTCATAAGATGGTTCTGTTTTACACAGCACCATTGATGGGCATAGTGCCATTCGAAGAGGAAAGCGTGTGTCATGAACACTAGTAACTTTGAATAATCTTGAAGATTGATGGAGTTTGTTTATTTTTTTCCCCTCTCTGCAACTTTTGTTGGTTTTTCTCTGCAGTTGATTCACTGGTAAAGCAGAAAAGCAACATATTAGATCAGCAGAACTAAACATTAACAACTCCTGCCTCTGCTGTCAAAATCCATTTCTGATGTAGCTGATCCCTTTATTGTTTGGCATTTCCAGCCCTCCTTTTAATAAAATTCGCAAATCTGCATGGCAGCAGATTTCCATTTTCTACTTAATATTCCTAAAAATATATGACTGGGTCCTGCAAAGCCTTTGTCATATGAGTGGGCCTCACTCATGTAAACAACAGTCCCAATGGGACTGCAAAAGTGTAAGTGAGTAAAGATTTTGCAGCGTCAAGCCCTATTTATTGCAAGCTAGTGCTCCATTCATAAAAACGTAGGGCCAGACTATGATATCCTTACTGATGTAGGATAATGCCTCGTGTCAGATTTTTGAAGATATTTAGGTGCCTAAAGATTCACCAGCTGGGATTTTCAGAAATGCCCAGACACCTAAATGAAATCAATGGCTATGTCTACACTGGCAAGTTAGTTCGAATTAAGAAGGCTTAATTCGAACTAACTAAAGCCATGGCTACACTAGGCTTTAGTTAGTTCGAATTAAGGGCTTCCTTAATTCGAACTAATAAGTTTGAATGGGGTATTCAAACTAAAGGGTTAATTCGAACTAAATAGTTCGAATTAACCAATGCGGCCATGTTAATTCGAACTAATTTCTTAGTTTGAATTAACCGGCCATTGAAATGAATGGAGATCGCTAATTCGAACTAAGCAAGTGCCATGAATGGCACTTGCTTAGTTCGAACTAAGTTTTCCTAGTTCGAATTAAGCTAATTCGAACTAACTAACATTAGTTCGAATTAGTTAGTTCGAACTAACTAATTCGAACTAATTTTAGCAAGTGTAGACATAGCCAATGAAAGTTAGGCGCCTAGGTGCTTTCGAAAACCCCACTATATGCCTATCTTCCTTTTTAGGCACCAAAATACCTTTGAAAATCTGGCACTTACTCCTCAAGCAGTCCCACTGATTTAAATGGGACCATTGAATAAATGAATTACTACTCCAAGTGAGTAGGGAGAGTATTAAATCCTAACTCTTAAGTCTTACTTTTCAGCCTGAGTCTTTAAAATATTTATTTACTCTGCACTTTTGTATGACGATGGTTAACCCAAACTTGTCAGAATTTCTTTCTTTGTATATAAGCAGTTAGATCAGGCAATAAACCACAAAAAATGCTTTAATTGCTAGTCAATTAAGATCTTTAAACCAACTGAAAAAATCATCTGTGGGAGGAAGGAATAGAAAGTTTTTGGAGCATATTTGCACAAAAGCTAAGAAAAAATAGTAAAAAGCATAGGGATAAGGGGAATGCAGGCCAGAAACATTTACAAAAATGTCTTTTCTATGAATTGTAGGATGAGAATTTAATAATAAAATGTTGCCTTTATGCTGTGTCTATCATACAATAATCTCAAAGCACAACATATATTAATTGCAACCCTTCTGTGAGGTTTGTGAATATCACCCACACTTCACTTATAGCTAAACCAAGGCACAAAGTGATTAAACAACTTGCCCTAAGGCCCAGTGGAGAATAAGGAATAGGACATACAAGCCCTAATTACTAATGCTGTGCTGTAAGACTACTAGAGTACAAGTGACGGGATATGGAAGATGAGCTAAGAAAACAATATGCAGCCCATCAAGGTTATCCACAGGTAATTCTGTAACCTGACTATCACCTGAAAACTGTGAAGGTCACATGTTCAGTAAATCCAATATCCAAGGTATATTGCCAACATCCCACAGGTGTGCAGGGGAGTACAGTATGCAAAATGAATACAATTGTGTGGATGGGTGCCAGTAGGAGATGATGTTTCTAAATCCATAATGCGCTCATTCCACAGTGCACATCTGCATCCATTTCATATTTAGGGATTAGATTTTTTTTCTCCCCCCACTAGCTTTTAAAATATTTGAGAGTTAACGCCCCCTCCTTGAGCTGACACTAACCTCAGAGCCACTTCCATCTCCTTTAAATCCCTGCTGACGCTGACTTCTCCTGCCATGCTTACAAGAAACAAGTACTTACGGAAATTAGGGGGAAAACTGACCACAGTGGGAATTTGATCAAGTTCTTTGCCATCTTATAAAGTGAACTCTGCATCTCTACATGGTATAGGAAAAGGAAGAGTGAAAGGACACTGGAGCTGAAGGAGGGAACTGGTGGGAATAAAATGAGAAGAGTTTAATTGTGCAAGAAGAATGGGATGCTAACAAACTAACTTTAGGGAGTTTAACATAACCAGCTGTGCGCCTGTTATCTTGGTCACTTTGCTTGTACATTACAGCCTTATCTTTGCAGCAGAAATCATGTCTTTTCCCTGTGGTTGTGAAGCACCACCACTGTCCTCCCACAATCTAACAATAAATAACATCTCTACAGTTTAAAGATCTATGAACGTTTATGCTGAGGCAAAGCTGGAGGTTGCAAGGCGAAGTTATATCAGGTCAATGAGGTTTGTGTTTCACAAGTAAAACAGAGAGCACAGCAGAAAAGGGGGAAAGTCTACACCAGGGGCGTAGCTATGGGTGGGCCCAGGTGCTAGGCAGCTAGAGCGTTGTCAGGAACCTTCTGGTCACATGACTGGAAGCAGAACTAGCTGGGCCCATCCTGGAAAGTCTGGGGCCCAGCCAGAAAACCAGGGGCGGGCTACACTTCTGGTCTATACTACAAAATTAAGTGAACTAAGTTACATCAACATACAGCCACGGAAGTAACTAAAACAGTTTTACACATCCTCACTATACTTCGTGTGTCAGCAATGCACGTCCTCACTAAGAGTGCTTGCACCGATTCAGCCACCAATGTGGAACAGCGTGCAATGGTTTCTGAAAGGCAGCAGCAGTCCATGTATGCAAAGTGAGCAGACAGCCTTTTTTGAAAGTGTGAACGTCAATATCTCTCCTGATAACGTGATGTCTAGGGGTGTCAAGCTCCCTTTTTTGGAGATACCCAAAGTAGAGCCACACATTATATGATGATAATGAAAATGCCAATGGACAGATTCTGGGGGAAATGTCATTGCGTTGCAAGGGCTTTGAGGGAAGGGGAATGAAAAGTGAAATGGGAGACTTCTGCGCTCCAAGAGAGATGTAGAGAATCGTGTGGGAGTTATGTATGTAGGGGATAATGGAGGGGTGAATAGAGATAACTACCCCCTACCTATATTGTATCATACCTCTTTCCATGAAGTTTATGCTTAGTTACAGATAAACATCAAGCAGACTTGGGCAACTGTTGCTCTAAACTAGCTCATACCTGACAGATCAGGAATGTGAAATGCAATCTCTTCCCAGCTATAGAAAAAGTGATGCCGAGAAATAGGATTAGGCTGTTTTGCTGAAGAATATCTTAAATATGTTTCTACACTGCTCCAATTTTTTGTTAGATTTTTCTCTTAGACACTCTTTACATAGCAATAAGTGCTCTTTCCTATTTGCAAATATAGGCCCACAGTCTTGACCCAGGAATGCAGGATTTCACCCTGTAACTGCAATACCTACACAAACACAATGTAAGTTTGTACAGGTGTTTGTTTTTCCAGAAATGCATGTTTGTTTGGATCTGGGAGCCATCTGGGGGCTAAAACCATGCCATATGCAGTCCTATCATCGCATTTCTTGAAATACTGTGAGAAGACCTAGATTTTTTTTATACCATATTATTCTAGCTCCACATGTGGGTCCTTTTACAATGGAGGGCATTATCACCATCCCCATTTTACAGCTGGAGAAAACTACGGCACAAGAAGGAAAGTGACCTGCCCCAGGTTACCACGTTGGCTATTAATAGTACAGGGAGTTGATCTCAGGTGTTATAATCTAATGTCATATCCACTAAGCCACATTAAGAGGTCCAAACTTGCCCACAGTAGAACACCTTGAGCAATTCATTGTCTTCCATTCCATTGGCCTCAAGGAGAGTATCTCTAAAGACTTTACCCAGCATGAGCAAGTCAAGTTCAAAAACTACAAACCTAGCCATGGGCCTAGCACCTCAACAACTCCTCCTTTACCACATGTTTCAGACTGCATCTTACTTTTATGCTACCAACTAAAATTCAGAATCTGTGTGGGATTTTTTAAAGCTCCCAGATGAGTTAGGAATGCAAGCCCCCATGACTTTTAATGAGATTTGTGCTCCTAATTCACAGAGGAAAATCCCACCCCTGTGACAATCAAGAAATAACAATGATTTATTTCATGAACATAAAGGACATGAGCCACCTGGGAGAGGGAAATCACAGAGGTTAGGTTGGGGATTTTTGCACTTCATTTAGCCCTTTCTCGCTGTGGCTTCCCCTTCTCAGAGTGCTCTAGTATCAATGGATTAGCAATGATCTCCACTGATTGCTCACACCTGCAATTTCAACTAACTCCTGTTCCGCTTTGTGCAATCAGCCATACCCAGGTAAGGCCATCAGCTTCCAACATGACAATCAAACAGAGACCCACCTGACGGGTCAGACCAGACACCTGTGAGGGAGATGGAACAGGAAAGAGTATGTTGGCAGAGGAGGGGGAGGGGGAATTACACCATTAAAATGGCTAGTACAATTCTTAGAAGAACAGGTGAACATTTTGCAAAAGGGGAACATTAAAATACTGTCAGGGGGAACATTACAAGCAACAGATCCAGCAGACTGCACTCTGGTAAAACTCCCTTTGAATCCAATGGGATTTTGCTGGAGTAAACTCTACAAGATTGGATCCCATCAGCGGGAACTGCAGTCTATTGACTTCAAAATGGAAGGCCAGAACGCTATAACTCATGGAAGCTGAGTTTCATTTACCACCATATTTCTACATTGAAGGTGTAGGAAACTCTGTGATAAAATTTGACACCACTGGATTTTTTTAAAAGGCCTTTGCAATATAAATGAAGTCAAAGGGGCCTGGCTCTCCATCGCCATGTACCCTCTGCCATCATTTATACCTGTGCAAAAGGACTGTAAAACACTTCCCTGCCAGGTTAATTACATTCTCTGACAGGCGAGGGGCACCCTAAAAACAGCTATAACTAAATAAAACCAATCAGTACTGTGTACTGATGACCCTGAGACCACAACTAACAAGGGAGCAAAGATTGCACACATTGGACAGGATTCTGCATGTATGTAGTGACACATGACACAAGTGCTCCTGAGAAAGCATTCACAGAGCTTGCACAGTGCAGACCCATTCAATCAGAAGAAAGAACAAACCGGCATAGAAAACACATGTAAGAGGTTGGTCTCATGTATTTCCACTTCAAATCAATTTGGGGGGTTGATTTATTTTCAATTAAGACCAGTTTTAAATTGTCCCATTTTTTAAGAAGTGGGAATGTCTGAGAGACAGGGCTGGATCCTCAGTTGGTGTAAATCAGGGTTATTCCTTTGGCTAAAAAGGAGCTACTGCTGACTCTCAGTGGCTGAAGGCCCTTGCAGCTGTAGTGCTAAATTGTAGCTTAAAAGCAGATCCCACAGGACAGTTTAATGGAATTCTGAGCTTCCTCTTCCATGGGACTGCCTGTAGGCCTGGGGCCCAATAATCCACTACCCTGCACCTGGTGGAACGTGGAAAATGCTGCCATTGGTGGAAATGAGTGGACAATTCTGAACTGGCAAGGTTTTATATCCACTTTCCACTATATGGAGGTTGGTCTCTGCACTGACATATGAGAGGGAGTGTAGCGTGTGTACCCTGATCACAACCTTGGATGCATCAGCAGAGCTGGCCTTAAAGAGCCCCAGTGCCTCTGGGTTGGGCATCTAGTGCTGTGTATGATGTTCGACTGCATGCGCTCAGTCTTTCTGCCCCCAGCCTACATGCAGAGGCACCAGTGATGGTTGGGGAAGTTCCTTGTACCTTTTTTTTCTTTCCAAAACACACCCAATAAAAATAAGGCATCAATAAGCCCCTAGAAGATAGGAGTGCACACGTCTGGATACCAAATATTGCATTGTCAGTTGCTCCTGGCTGTTGGATTGTTCTTTGCAGTTAAAAAAAAATTTTAAAGAAAAATAATTAGCATCATTCCAACTTTGTAATAGAGTATTTTATCAATCAAGTACAATACAGAGCATAATTATATGGCTATATCCGCAGATTACACATTGTGTCAAATGGCAGATCACATTGTGTAAAGCATTGACTTATCCTGAAATTGTTCAGTAATAAATGCAATACATCCCCTCTTCTCTCGCTGTGTGGTCTCTCTGTTTGGTGAGCATTTTCTAGCTGTTATCTCCCTGACCTGCATACGTGGGATAGGGTCTCTCAAGTTTATCAATCAAGCCTGGGGAACAGAACACCTAACCTGGCTTCCTGCTCGAGCCACCAGGAAGTAAAAATTAGCTCTGAACTATTTAGTCTTTTTTTTTTAAAATATCAAAGAGGTAGGAAACAAACAACACCCTTGTAGGAAAACAATGAATAAACCCTATGCACCATGATGAAATAAACATCCTGGATTAATTGTTTTTTAAACCTATTTATTTTAAAGTACCACAGAAATGTGAACACTCATTTTCCAAAACTTAACACAAGGTGGTATTTAAGTTACCAGATTTATTTTCTATACTCAGCATCGGATACGAATTTCAGGGGTGATTTTTAAAGGCACCAATGGGGTTAGGGTGCCTTAACTGCCACCTGTATTTTTTAAAATCTCCTCCTCTGAGCTTTTCATGCCACTCAGTGGCAACACTTGTTACAGGTCAACTTTTAAAAGGTGACCATAATATTCTAATTCCAAAGGGGTAGCCGTGTTAGTCTATTGTAGAAAGACAACAGAGTCCTGTGGCACTTTTAAAGACTAACAGATTTATTTATCGCATGGGCTAAATCCAGCGGGATCCGATTCTTTGCTAGCTTGCACGTACTTGCACCTGTGAAGAGATAATGCAAAGTCCTAAAATGTTACTAACTCTGCTTCAGTAGCATTTGTAGACTCGCTTCTTTTTTTAAACACAAATGTCACTAAGAATATAAGTTGCAGAAGCAGAGGAGACCCATGTCCTGGAAGGCTTGCTGAAGTAAGGACTACAGAGGTTGGATTTATCCTTTGCTTTGTTCATTCATAGAGGGGGGGAAAGGAATGTTCAAGCAGCCATAAGCTAACAGGGATTTTTTGGGGACATGCATTTAGTGCTGCCTGATTTTAAATTGTGTTTTTCTGGTTTATCGGAACTGCTACTTTTTGAAGAAGTGTGGCAGAAGTTTCATGAAAACGGGGCTTCTTCCAAAATTTCCAGTCCCTCCACTGAGCAAGACATACCACAGGCACTGCCTCCCCTATGGTATTTTTGCACTCTGCTCTGGGTCTCATCCACCACCCTGACGTACAGAATAACCAAGAAGTTAACTTCATTTAAACTTGTATAAATGTTCATTTTGGGGGTGGAATTCAGGAATAGAGCAGTCATGTTTCTCTGAGTCACTTCTTCTCTTTAGCTTTGGCCCCAAACAAGATTGCCAAGTATTTGAGGCCAAAAATCAATAAAACTTCACTTCTGCAAGGCAAAGGGAGGAGCCGGGGTCAGCACCTTTCTGGATCAGGCCCAGAGTCTCCTTTCTAGTGATGTTGCCCACCAACATGTGGACAACGCACATTTTATTAAACTCTTCAGGTCATATTTTTTAGAATGGATTTGACAACTAACCAGACTTATATTTAAAAAAAGAAGAGAGAAGATGACAGATTAAGAAACTCAGGTGCACTCTAGCCAGGCAACATGCGGTGCTTAAGAAGTGACAGCAAAGAAAATTCCTCTGCTGGTAAAAATCAGATGGAAAAGAGCATTAAAGTATTAGCTGAGCTCACCTGCACATTACTAATTAGACCACACCAATGCAAGTTTCACTTCAGATTTCTGGGGGGCCAGCAGGAATGTAAGTGGATATATTTCCTGCCACCTCATAACTTTCTAGTATGTAGATTAATCAAATACTCTCCCAAAAATGACATATTAAGACAAGAGTACATGGATCAGTCAATCTGGACCCACCTAAGGGACCTCTTATCCTACTCTCTCTACCCAACACTTCAGAGGAAACCCAATAGTGTTTGCTAATCCAGCTAATGCCACGCCTTTCAAAAAGGAACCACTTCCCTTTCTGGGAATACTTCTAGCTGGTTTCTGGGACACATCTGTTATCCAAAGACAAGTTACCAAAACCAGCCTTGAGTGGAAGGGATTTGGGTTGGCAGGGAGGAGTAAAAAATTGGAAGCCACACCTCCCTCCAACTCCACAAATGATAGGGATTTGCAGAAAGTACTCTGCCCCAGAGCCATAGGCAGAAGTCACCTGCAGGTTCCGCTGCTGCTTCACGGCCCACCACCCATCTGCTTTCCCCTTGGCAGGACGGCTCCAAGAGGAATGGTGATGCCAATAGCTGGGTCTTTTTGCAGAGAGGGTTTATGGAAAGTAATGCCACTTTGAGCTGAATTATAGTACCTCCGACATAGATTTCTACCTGGATATTCCAAGGGGCTGCAGCACCCTGCCTGCTCTGACCCTGTCTTGAAAGCTAGAGTGCCCTTGCTCTGTTCCACCCCAGAAGAGAGGTTTCTGCCAGAACAAGAAAGGAGGAGCAGGGCCATGGAGGCAGACCTCTCTTCATGAGAAGAGGTGTAGTCTGGCCATCAACTTTCACTCAGGATAACTCCAGCTAACTTCAGTGGGGGGTTAACTCAGTATGTTATGAGTAAAAACAGAGTCGAATTCTGCTCAGTTCTTATCTGGGTGCACAGTTGGTGGAAGGCTGCAGACACTACCCAAACCCTTGTATGGCCTGCCTAAATGCCAGGCAGAACTGCAGTCCCTGTGCTCTCCTGAGTTCCTTACGTAGCTTAGGGTACCAAAGGAGTTGGGAAAGGGGGAGGAGGAGATAGGGCCATAGCCCAGGCAGTGAGATGTATGGCATGCATGTTCCCTCAGCACGGTCCAGGAATGGTCCCCAGGCCTCCCCTTTGATAAAGCAGCTGCAAAGCATACCGAGCTACGCTCTGTGTGTAACTGGCAGAATCTAACCCAGATGAAGAATCTCAGGAGGTGGCCCCAATGAAATGTATCTGTATTAACATTTTCTCATTTGATTTCCATGAAGGTTAATTCTTCTGAAAGCAATTTCTTAACTAAATTCAGAAGGAGAATGATAGACAAATGTTGCTTCCCCCACTCCAGGTCCCTCTCCCCACTTCCTTCAAGCGCAAAGATGTATTTAAGGTTTTGAATTAAATTTCACAATTGGCTCTAAGATTAGAGACATCAAACAAAGGCAGGAAGGTATAACTGCTTCCTTTCACTTCATGTTTTATTGTGGCTTTCTAGAGCAAATAGATCGGAGAGATAAAGATGAAGTCACAAAGATTTTTTTTACCCCTCGTTGCTCTGATGCTCGATGTTCTACTGGAATTCAACATTATGCATCAAATGTGAAACTGCTGGCCAGTTCTTGGAAGCTGAGTACCTGCAATTCTCACCTATTGCAACAGTCAGTCTAATAAAATACGAGCACTATTCAAGTGATAATTACAAATAATAAGACTAATAGGCTATGTCTACACTAGAAAAAGTTAAGTCAACTTTGTTAAGTCGACTTTAAGCCGACCTTATTAAGTCAACTTAACAAAGTCGACTTAGTCCACTTTGTTAAGTCGACCTAACCACCCTTAAGTCGACTTAAGGGTTACTCCCCGTCCACATCGTCCTTAAGTTGACTCAAGGAGTCGACTTAAGGCTTAAGTCAACCTAACGGGCGGTTCTTATTAGGTCAACTTAAGCTTTCATGAAGTCGACTTAAGGAATTTCTTAAGTCGACTTAATGAAAGTCTAGTGTAGACAGGAAGTAATTTAGATTGATTTAAGTGTCCTTAAGTTGACATAAATTGCTAGTGTAGACATAGCCATAGATTTTAAAGCCAAAAGAGACCACCGGGATCATCTAGTTAAACAGGGGTGTCGAACTCATTTGCTATGGTGGGCCAGATTTGACTTAAATACACTTCAAATGGGCCATACGTACCATAAATCAAAATACTAGGGCCTACACTCTCGCGGCATCGCAGAGTGCTGCGTATGTGAGACTGTGCTGCGTAATACCACACTCTCTCCCTAACAGAAAGAGAGGGTGGTTTTGCAGTATCACAGAGTGCAATCTTGCATATCCAGAGCTCCGCGATGTCGCGAGACCGGACACGCTCGTGGCATTGCAGAGCACTGGGTATGAGAGACTGAACTCCACAATACCACAAGGCCACACAGAGATAAGGCCAGGGACATAATTTACTTCTCTGAACTCCCAATCTTCTGCAATTGCAACCGGACCATGCTACCTCCTTATAATGGATAACTCCTTTGTACCAAACTACAGCACATCAAAATGTGAACAGGAATTTAGACAGTATGTTATTTGCCAATTTTCCCCATTTTTATCCAGTAACTTTTAAAAATGTACCTTGCGTATCTCATTTCAGTGCCACTAGTATAGTCTAGGCCTTAGTGTATCCAGATGAACACATTCCGCCTAGAAAAACAGGGCAAACAATGATATTAAAAAATTTGAATATCTTGCCATTTCTCTGCCACGCATCTTGCAGGGCCTCGAAGCCTGCATACCTGTCTCTGACTCACTTGTCACTGTGTTATAGACACCTGTACCTATTGAAATGATGCCTCTCCATCACTTCTCCACCAAATCCCAGAGTGTTTGTAAATCAGGGGTGCATTCATTGGCGTGACTTCATAATTATCCCACACACAAACCATCCCTCACATTAATTTGTCACCTTTTGGGTCTTTCTTGCAAATGTTGCTAAGAAATGGGAATGAAGACATCAACAGATACAGTCCCCTGAATCAAAGAAGGGGCCTTGGGTATTGGGTTTTAACTTCATTGTTCTGATTAAAAGAGTTTAAAGGAGTCTGCAGCACTTCCTCGCTCTACTGCATCAGAGGGAAGGAGAAGGCTTCCATCTACAGTTCATTAAACACAATTTTACCTTTGCACCTCATGAATGAGATGTTAATAGCAACTTGATTCAGCAAGGCAATCTCTGCTTTATATTTTAGGGATCACAATTTTGCCAGGGAGACCAACAAGTCTGATGAAATCAAGGGTAACCCGGGCAGTGATTTTGAAATTAATTTAAACCCAAATCTGTAAATTAATGTGCTGTAACACAAGGACAGCCCCTTCTAACACTCCTCTCCCCAAGGCAAATTACACACATTGTTAAAGATATTTCAGTGTAAATTGATTGTGTGACTTGTGTTCAAGTTCAGTGCTGCTTTGTAACTTTCAATCAGAGCGTCTTCTCTCTTTTGAAACAGATTAAAAGGTCTAAAAGAGCAGCGTGATCACAAAGATAGGAATGGGTTTGGTTTTTGATACAAAAAAAAAAAAAAGAGTGTTTTCCCAGACTTTAACTAAACCTTATCCACTCTTGTCAGTCAGGGCAGACAGTTGAGAGCAATATTAGAGGAGGTAATTGCACGCATCAGTCAACAGCTTTTGTCCCATAGCCACTGAGACTTACAGTAAAACAGGCACAGGAAAACATTGTACTGGATTAAAGGCAAAAGATCTTTCTCTAGTTGCTCTCTACTCACCAGCTGTTATGTTCAGCTGTAGGGAAAGAAGCTGGACTAATATCTATACAGAAAATCTAGCCTCTTTTTTCGCTTCCAGCTCTGAAACAGTTTACTCTTTGCATTTAAAATAAAACTTTATCGCAGAAATGTTTTATCTTGTCATCTGACATTAAGTCATGAATCAAGGGTGCAGAGCATTTTACTAGCTCTGAATTTCTGAGAAACTCCTGCCTTTAAAAAAAGAAAACCAACAACTATAATCTCTCTGTCTAACAATTAAACATCCTTTCTCAATCCTTTGATCTTATTTGGAGTAACTCATGAAAAGGCTTGCAGTAGCTGCTTAAATAAACAGCGTGAAAGGAACAGACACATTTTATTAACATTTGATTGTAAATCACCTTTAGTAGCTCACTTGCTGATAAGCACTTTTGCTGCACTGTCAGAGGATACACTACCTGTTACTGTTATGGCAAATTTGTTGTAAAAGACCTATGCTGCGTATTGTAAATGATAGAATTAGCTGCAAGAGTAAAATTAGATTGCCTCAGAATAGAAGCCATTGACCAGAAAAAAAGCAAAGGTAGAATTAGACTGGATCAAAATAAAAGTTGCTGGTGTCATAAATTACACCATAATCTTTTGGAGATTTGAAACTCAGGGTTTTATCACTGTGGCCATTAGTGGGGTCCCAAAGGGGTAGCCGTGTTAGTCTAGTTCAGCAAAACAAACAAGGAGTTCTGGGGCACTTTTAAAGACTAACAAATGTATTTATCGCATGAGCTTTCGTGGGAGAAAATCCCACTTCGTCAGATGCTTTGAAGATGGGAAGTTCACTAACACAGATACCCCTTTGGAACTTGTCAACATGAAAGACACAGAATACAGCTGTTGGAAGTGTAAGTGACTGACGAAGTGGGATTTTCTCCCACAAAAGCTCATGAGATAAATACATTTGTTAGTCTTTAAAAGTGCCACAGGACTCCTTGTTTGTTTTGCTGAACTAGACTAACATGGCTACCCCACTGGAACTATTCCATAAGTGTATGTCTTAGCCCCCGTGTCTTAACCAAATTCAAATGCGAGTGAAGGAATGGTGCCAAGACTGATGTTGCAGTTTTAACTAATTGCCTGACTTCTGGAGCAAAATCCTGCCCTTACTCATTGAGGTTAATAGCTTAAGACAATGGGACTAATAGAGAAAATAAGACAAGCTCCTGCATATTTAAATTCTCACCTTAACTTTGCATTAATGATGCTTTTTGTTGTGTGGGATGGAGAGTGGGGAAAGACTTTTAAAATAGCTCATTTGTAAGTATTTTTTTTTTAAATCCTACCAAAGATTTACATAAAAGATAGAATTCCTGATGGGTTTTAATACATGAAATGATATTAAAATCAATAAAGTATTACCATAAGTTGTTGTTTTCCCCATACACTTTTCTTCTCACCTTTCAGGTAGAAAAAAGTTATGGTGATAAAGGAATTATTTTGAAATCAAGTCAATTCACATTAATATAATCATTCAGAAAGATTCTCCTTAGCATCTCTGCTGAAAATTACAGAGAGCAAGCTAGTGAAAAGAGCACTTAAATCAATGTACTTGTTGCTTAGATTTCTGTACTGTGCTCAAAAACTCATCCTTTTCAAACTGGTCAGAAAAAAATTAAAATACCATGAGCTCTTCTTCAAGGTTATACTCACACAATCTTATTGCAATCTTGGAAGATATTAATCCAAGGGTAATCACAAAGCCACTTTTCACTTCTCATTATAATAAATCACATTTCTATTCACAATGAGCCTGACCCAAACACCAGACCAAATACCCTTGAACTTTAGAGACATTTGAATCCAAATACATATCTTATACAAACTTCATTGCTAATGCCCAAGCTTACAGACTAAACCAAAAATCACAGACTCAAAACAGCCTTGAACTGTAATGAAGTTCAGAACCAAATTTGGATCTAGACTTTGTGGCTTGAGCCATATTGTGATAGATAAAAGCTTTCCTATTTGTTAATTCCATTTATAAGAGCAAATCAACAATACATTTCACTGCAAAAAAACAATATCCATTGCTATTTTGCTTTGCTTTACACCACCATATTGCCAGGCCAATAGCAATGATTTCTAGAGGGAAAGGCCCCAAACCTATGAGGAGCTGACCATTGATGGCAGTTGAATAAATTCATAATATAGGGCCTTCACCTTCCCGAGTCCAAAGCCTCTGGCAGACTTTGATTTTGTTCTGTGCACCACTGCTATTGCAAGTGGGCGGAACTAGATCCACCACACAAAATTAAAAAGGAAAACAGAGTCATAGTCTCCAGATGTGGACAATTGCAAAACATCTGGGCATGTTTGCATGCCCAGTTACCATAACTGCACACACACAGAATTCAAGTAATTGCCTATTTATATGTGCAATTACCATGGTTGCATTGTGACTGCATGTGTAAATTATGCACATAAATGTGTGCATTTAAAATCAGGTTTTCAACGTCTACTGACAAAATCATGTAGGTACTGAAGATTGTACGATATCCAGAGGCAGTCTCATCTAAGGGGACTGAGCTTAGAGCAGAGAGCCAGAAACTCCCAAGTCTAATCCATACTGTGCAACTGAATCAGGGCTACTTTAGGCAAGTAAATTTTCAGTGCCTTTGGTTCCTCTTATATGAAATGGAGACAGTATTCAGGGATGTTTCATGTATTAAAAAACACAGTGCTAATAAAGTGACATGCAAGGCCTCACTTTTGTTACCCAATCAGTAAAAAAAGAAACAAACAGTCATATTTTCCTGCATAATTAAAATTTAGCCTAGTTCAAGCCTCTGCTATTGAAAAACATGGATAATGAGATACAATGGTTTAGAGGCATAGCTACCTAGGGCCTGAGTGGGCCACAGCCCATCCACTTTGAGAGCAGGCCCACCCAATCTCTTGCTTCTGCTGCCGACGCTCAGCTCAAGCTTGGAGCATCAGGCAGCTTTCAGCAGGTCACTACCCAAACTTCCTGTTTCTGGCCACGTGACCAGAATCAGAAAGTTAGGGAAGCAACCAGCCAAGAATCACTAACCTGTCTGATGCTCCAGTTCCCAAATTAACTGGAGCATCTGCAGCTTCCCTAACTTCCTTCTTCCGGTCATGTGGGAAGCAGGAAGTGGCTAAGCCCACCAGAGTCAATCAAGACTGCCAGAAAATCACTTCTGGCTATGCCCCTGCAGTGGTTCTGTAGATTTATAAAAGAAGCTGAATAGGCCTCATCCAAAGCTCATTGAAATCCATGGGAAGACTCCCATTGCTTTCAATAGGATTTGGATAAAACCCTATGCTAGGGATGGATGTCTTTAAGTCTAATTCTTTCCTTGCACCAGTTTTACATCATTGTAACTCAGTTGTCCTAGTGGAGTTCAGTCCTTCTGACACTCTATCATAAAAATTGTTGCAGTCAAACATGTGCTCAATTCAGCTCAAACAGCAGTTTTATTGATGTACGGGACGGATACAAATCAAGGAAAGTTAAACTGTTAGAAGGTGCTCCTCTCCTATGGAAGTTAATTACTCATCAATGTATAGGATGAGCCTTTAGTGTGACAAAAATGACATTACCAAATAAGCAGGAAAATGGACGGTGTGCAGGTTGTGTACAACCGAACAAGCTCAGAGAGAAATCTAAATTAGTGGAAACTTGAATTTTATTTTTTGTCCCTTTGAGCCTGAATCTCATGGAACAACTCCACAACATCAGTGGGGTTTCACTGAGGTAGAATGTGAAAATAGAATCAGGCCTTATGTAGCATGTAAATTGCACCAAGTGAGGCTCTAATGGTGTATCTATGCTTCTGGTTTACACTCACCCACTCATATCTCATCTGCATCTCCTTATACATCACCTCTGAATTTGACCTGTGATGCATAAGGTGTTGAAAGCTACATATCAGTAAATGGTCTAGCTGATTCAAAGGAAGTTTAAATTGGTGTAACTTACATGCTGAAGAAAACGAAAAAGAGGGCAAACATCAATGCACCTCCTTCCCTACTTATACCAAGTATACTTTCCTCGGTCCCCTTGGCTAGATGTTGTATCAACTGAGAGTCCCTTACACAACCCGCGCATCAACCTCTAGCATTCACCTTTGAATGTGGCCTGAATAAATACTTCCTCCATTCACAAAGTGGGAAATACTACACTACTTACAACAATCAACAAAAGGTGGAAATGCTCTTGTTTAAAGTTTACTGTGTCCATTATTTCCACGGAGTACGAGTATTTCTAACAAACACATGTAACAGTGCCAACCCTTTTTGTACCACCTGCAATTAGCTTATCTCCAACTACGGAAACAGTTACATAATGGCCGTATTTGGTAATATAGGTATTATGGGAAAAATAAGTGTTACTTTACTTTGAGTGTAGGTCTTAGCAGAACACAGATTAAAGCTTATATGGATATACAAAATAATAGATAGGCTAATTCTATTGTCTGCCTCTCAACTTATTTTATTAGATGGAACATATTAAGTATAATAAAAGCAAACCCCTGACTCTGTTGGCTTTTAATGAAAATTCCTTTGCAAGATAATGGCAGGATTTCCCACCATTTCTTTTTCTGATGAAATTAACTCCCTGTGGTTGGTCAGCATGATAATCTAATTTCAGCCAATCAGCTTGGGAGCTGCCATTTACCTCACAAAGGGAGAAAAAGGTATCTGCTGTCATAGCAACGAGTGGCTTTGCTCTGATCACATTTGGATCCTCCAGCATAATGAAAGACACCGGCTTGCTTTTTAGATGATTAATCTTTTCCCCTGTGAACCTACTTGAATACATTAGCAAAACAAGTACGAAAAATTTGTTTATCCCAAGACATTCATTAGAAAATTACCTGCAAAAGTAATTCTCATTAGGGCAGAGTTTGTGAATAGCAGACCATATGGTACATGAAAGCAGCAAGAAGCAATAAAATCCATCTCAACTGCAACAGGTTGCAAAAGTTTATCAGGTTTCAATCTAAAAGTTTAAATCAGTTAAGCAACAAAAGTACAAGAACGATTTCAGACAAATAAAATTCCACATGGGGAGGAGGGTTTCACAAACTCAAGGCTTCAACCTGCAAATCCTTATTTACTCAAGTAGTCCTTCCTTCTCTGCCTAGCATACTGAAATCAATAGCCCAGGTTCTGAGCACTCCCTATGTAAATCCAGAGTATCTCCATTGGTTCCACTGGTGATAAACCTGTTATTGGTCTTACAGGGCCAGATTCTGATCTCAAACCAGTATAAATATAGGTAAAGTTAATCAATTACTTTGACATAAATGACATTATAAAATAAATAGGAGAGAGGCAACATACACAGAGGGCCAGTTTCAGAGTGAAGTGTAAGAGAAACGCAGAGGGCATTCTATATCCTTTCTTCTGGCTTCTTTGGGCCTCATTCTCCTATCATTTACCCCAGTGTAAACAACAACTCAGAGTAACTTCACTGAAGGCAATGGATTTATAGCAACATGCATGAAAAGACCATCAGGACTACAATATTTAACTTGCACCTGTTTAAACTTATTGCCCATGAGTGGTCATGTCATATACCCAGATTCTGAATTTATAGTAGTGTAAATCCAGAGTAATTCCCTCAGCTTCAATAGATCAAGTGGGGGGAAAAGGGTGGGGAGAGAAGGGAAAACCTTTACTGGACATCATCTGTGTGGTTTTTTGTTTTTGAGTGGAGGGGGGGGGTGAAATTGGGAAGATCCTAGAGAGAGGAGGTGGTGTGGGCTCAAGAGAGGTGCAGGAGAAAGTTGAAAGTGGAGGATTGCTAAAACTGCAGCACATCTAGTTTAATCTGGGAAAACTGCACTTGGAGAACAAAATTAAAAGTATCATACAGGAAGAGAACTTCATTCTCATTCGCTCTACTCTGAAATAGCCTTGCCACTATTCCACAAGGCAGGTAAAAGGGGCTGTATATGCCAAGGTGACATTTTCTAAATGCTCTTGTGTAGGAAGGGATGCACAAGAAGACTAATATCTGCTGCTTTTGCAAAGATTTAATTCCAAATGAGATTTTGTTTGGTTTCCGCCCCACTCCTGACGAGGAGAGCCCGGTGCTGCTACTTCTGTTAAAAAGCAAGCGTTCTCTCTGTTAACAAAGGCCACACAACATCAGCGAGGTTGTTCTGTTCTCTTTCCATCTATGCTTGGAGGATTGAAATCATTTACTTTAATTCTGCCTTTTAAAAAGTATGTGTAGAGTCATCAAAATTGAGGATATAGGAGTCCTGAATCTAAGTACAGATAAGCAAGTCTAATCACTTAACCTCACAACTGCCCCCCGGTTGTCTGGCATGCCCCAAGTTATACTATAACGACAGAAGTATAAACAAGGGCCACTTCTTTGCACAGTACATTCATTTGCACTCAGTGAAAACTTATTTCATAGAGAAGCTTCAAAACTATCTGGTTATATCAAGTGCTGTGAAGCTTTGCCAGCAGTTATTAATGGCTTGCGGACTGGAGGAGCTTTAGAAGAGTAGGATATTGAACTTTGGACTATTGTCTTGAGTAGTGAATGTTTGCCCTACTTATAATGTGTCTTCCCTTTCTCAAATGAATCTCAAATGGATTTCTGACAAGGGTCAGATGCACTCACTATACACATTCCGTGGGCACCTTTAAAAAAGTCTCACTAATTTAAAAGATTGCATTGATTCTAACAGAATTCTCTATTTTAAAGCTAGGGAATATCTCCATTATTCGGAAGAACTTTCAAAACATCAGCATTTTTTTTTCAAATATGCCAACTATGCTAAAAAAAAAAAAATCACATTTTTCTAATCACTGGGGTCACCACATTTTTTCCCTTTCTTTAAAGAAAAAGGTTTCCATCCAGGAACAGGGGACCATTGGTAATAAAAAATCCTCCATCCTAGAACTATCAAGGAAGAGGGACACAATTCCCCAACTGCTGCCAGCACCAGCTGCCCAGAAATGCAGCTTGGTTTTTTGAAAGGGCCACACCATCTGGAGTTCTCCGCAGGTTGCTCCATGGTGGTTCACTGCAGCTCAGGGCTGCAGTAGCCTCCACATTCCCTGCATGGGGGAAAAAAACAGGAACAAGATCCCCTGATTCAGTGGGGTTGCACCAGCTTTCACATCCACAAGTCATTTGCAGTCAAACCAGTGGTATTTAGTCTTCTATGGAAATTTGGCAAAAATATGACTATTTTCCATGGGCGGGAGGTGGGAATTATAAATATGAATGTGATCCTACAAGGCTGAGAGAATATGGAAGGCTTGATACCAAAGAAAATATTCTCCATAAGATGCTCACAAAGGAGACTTTCCAACCTCTCCCTCTATGATTCTAATTCATCATAAAATTCATTAGGGCAATAATGCGGTATTGTCGACTCTTGCAATTTTATTGAAAGTCTTATGGTAGTTGATGTTTTTCCACAAGCCCCAGCTCATGGAGTCAAATGATTTAAAAACAAAACCAAAAACATACAAATCATCTTTATATGAAAATTAAATTTAGCCCTCAGGATGGCAGAAAAAGAGTGAAAACGTGAACCAAGTGTACCTTAGAAGCTCAAAACCCAAACAACTAGTTAAAAGAATCCAACGTTTTCTAAAATCTCATGACCATTTAAAATTATGATCTCATGATTCTTCGGAGGCTGACTCGATTTCTAAACAGTTGGGATTGGAAATACCATCAGTGGCTCTTTGAAATGGTTGGAACTGGGTGCATATGGTGCTAGACAGGGTGACATTAGGGTCTACCTCCTCTATTCAACAAATTTACTTTTTCTCCCCACAGCATGTATAATGAATCACCATCACAGGCCACTCAACAATTAGAGGAAGATATTGGACAGTCACTAGCTTGCCAGGGATTTGAGCCCTTTCACAAGGATGAGTTTAAAACCTAAGCAATCCCACCAGCCCCACCCTGGAAAGTCTGGGGGCAGGCTATTTTTGCTGTGAGTTTAAGTCTGAAAAATAAGTTTTTCCAGAGAGAGTCAAGAAGGCTCTGCTGCTATTACTTTTTCACCTGGGTATGTAAGAAATTCTAAACAAAGCTAATAGAAAGTTTTGCCACTCTGAGTTACCCTAAAAATACAGGTAATGCCAGCAATTTCACTTGAAACAGGACATGGGAGTAGTCCAGCTTTTAGCAGGGGGTTTGACTAGATGACCTCATGAGGTCCCTTCCAATCCTAATATTCTATGATTCTGTGATTTTTCACACTCTTCTAGTCACCATCCCTTGATGTGATCAGGTTCTTTAGCCAATGTTATGCAGAAGATAAGAGTAGGTCACCATAATTGTCCTTTCTGCCCTTAAAATCGATGAAGATATAAATTTCTAGTGTCACAGCCATCCCTATTTTATTTTAAAATTCTTCTGGCCATGATATTCCTAGAGTCTTTGAGTCAATAATTGGATATTTTATGAGAAAGCTGTTTTCCAGTTTTGCCTCTTATATTTAGGACTCCTTTCCTGACCAGATTTTCAGAGGTAAGTATTAACTATTCCATGTGGGTGAAAAGTCTTAATCCGTCCAGCAAATATTGCTCCATTGATGTCATCAGAGAGCTGCAGACATTCCGTACTGCTTGGGACATCAGTCTTTTGGTGTTTTTTGAGAACAAGAGTACAAATCTTCTTTGCAATTTAGTGACCAATTTTCAAGGACTCAGCATGCACAATCAGCCCAGATTTTCAAAAGAGCTCAGCTACCAATTAGACACCAAAACCAGAGAACAATTTTCAGAAGCTCCATGGCATGCAGCTTAAGGAATTTTTTTATAAACTCTTTTTTTAAAATCTGACCCTTGGTTTTTGGCTACATTTTGTTCAAGTTTTGGTGCAAGACCATTTGACCTTTCCCAGCAAAAGGTGCTCTGCCCATTAGAGCCTTGTACAGTAATCAGACAATATAGACCACATATAACAAGATGAAACTGAAGATGCTGCACGTATTCAGAAATCAGTTTTATTAAGCCAAGCCTCAAGTATTTAGCATCAAAATTTTTCTTCAGCCTTTGATGGAATCTTATCAGCATCACAAGCCAGTGAAAGTGAAGCAATGACAGATGCAACAGCAGTTCCAGGTGTCTTCAGACTTATTTTCATCCATATGAAGTAGTTAAATCTTACATTTTTCATTATTTCATCCTTCGTATAGTGTCTAATGATGTCAGCTTAATCAATGGCTGTGTTAGCCCCTATTACTCCTCTCCTTACAGGGGTTTTCAGATTTTAACATGTATCTCCATTTATACTCCTTGGATCTATGTTGTATATGAATTGATAACTATGTAATTAAAAGGAACAAATTCAAAATGTGAGAATGAATGCTGCATCTCCAGCATTTAAAATGATTTCATTATTAATAATTCATGTTTAAAATCCCATAGGTGAGCAACGAAGCAGGAAAAGAAGATGAAAACGAAGTCTGATCTATGACTAACCTTACATCTGTACAGAACCTGACTAAACCGAGTTACAACATTGAGTTGTCTGCAACATTTAACCAAGTACAGTAGGAAACTGTCAATTCTCACTTTCTGTCATAATATCAATTTGTAGTGAGGTTAAGAGCTTTATTACTATGATAGAGGGAAAAGCGATGTTAATGCTTGAAAGGCTAGATATCAGCATGTGTGTGTTACTGATGTCGGGTGGACCCAAACATGTATGAGATTTGAAAGGTTTTCATTAGAGATGGGCTATAACCGGAAATGCTTTTTTTAAAAAATGGGAGGGAGATCCCTGAATCCAAACTAACCTCTATGGTTTTGGCTCCTGTTTCGACCCAAATTCAAAAAGGAACCATTTTCTTGTTCCGGTTTGATTGTGAATGGCATTTCATGAGAACAATCATTAAAATGAGATTTTAACCCAAGCCAAGAGAACACGCATGAGAACGGCTGGTCTCATGGGATTCATAACACTATTCAACATCCTGTAAATCTCATTAGAACATCTGCTCTCACTAAACTGTTTCACTTCAGGCCCCAAACTCACGAGATCTGCTCATGAGATTTAGGCATTGTTCAATGCAACTCCTAGCACTGATTCAGTCTTGAACTCCCCAGTCTAACCCTAAGCCAGATTCAAGTACAACTTTAATCTTGGCACAGGGGGTTATTTTTAAAACCAAATTTCCTTTTTTGCACCCATGAATAATTGCAGTGGCACCTTTGAGAAGTGATTAGAGCTGCAGGTGAAAATGATAGCTGTTAGATGTCTAACTATCTAATTGAGTCAGCAAATTTCATAGTGAAATCACATTTCACACAAAAGTCAGAGCAGTTGCACCTGTTTATGGCAGAGCCTTGTATGTGTAAGAGTGGAGTAGAAGATTGGGGTATGTGTAAAGGGTGGAGCAGGTCATGCATGAAAATGTTCTGCTCTTAGAGAATATATTTATGATGTTACTAACTTGCTGTATTTGGCTGTCAAAAGGAGAGCGTGTTCAGGGGAACACCTGTTTGGTACACAAGACCTCCTGACCAACCATAAATATTTATATATCCAGATTCTTTTTTTTTTTTTTTTTTTTAAGGCACATGCTGTGCCATAGCTGTCATCAAGATGCATTACTGTTTGTTAAAATAGCCCCAAAATATTTTAACGAAAGGAAAGGCACGTGCTGAAATGCATTCATATTTTTGTCTTTAAATCATGAAGTTAATATATGTACATTAAAGGTGCAATGTGAAATTAACTTTTTACACACAGTCATAAAATTGACAAAGTCATAAATGGTGCAATGGTGATTTATTTGCTTATGGTGATCTAGTTGATGTCGTGTTTTAAATAATCAAAAAGAGATTCCGTAGGTGTGGGGGAGGGGATGGACTGGGGATAAGAGAACTGAGATCATTCAGGCTTAAACTCTCCCATTTCCAGCTACGTTTCAGAGGTTCTCTCTTTTGATAACTTGTTCCGAATATATAAAAGTCAGCCCTACAGGTGAAGTAATTCACATGGCTATCCAGATCCCACCCATGCTCTGAGTTATGGTGGCCTAAAATGCCTGTAGCATTTCTGCTATTTCAAATGTGGTACAAAGTAAATTGGATCTAATTCAGTCCCCTGTGTAATGATAATTTAAGTCAAAAAGAAATCAGGAAGTAAATTATTCCCATGATGGGCCAGTAAGAGGACAGAGCAGTGGCCTATAGCAAATGCCAACTCTCCGTATATTTTCTATGAGTAAGTAAATACCAGCCAGAGTTGGCCATCATCATTGAAACAGAAGAGTCTGAAGACATCATAAAAACCTCTAAAATCCTGATGTTTCTGATCTTACAAAAAGCCACATAAATGAGCTATTTTGTGAGTCCCTAATGTTCTGAAAAATCAAGCTTGTGAAAAGCAACTCTGAGAGCCCCACGCATTATTTTTAGTGTCTCAAGCTTTTAGTGTTATAGGATGTATGCTCTACAAACAGGTTTTACATTTTTCAGATAGACTGGGCCTGTTTATTTTAAGCCCGAAAAATGATCAGCTACTTGCAAGCCAGTTTAGGGAGATTAAACCAACTTTTCACAGCTGTGACGCTCATCGATTTGTTTAATGATCTTATACTTGTAGGGTCATGGAGTGCTTAAAGAGCATAGGCCAGATCCTCAGCTGGTATACATTAGTCCTGTTCTATTGACTTCAGTAGAACTATGCTGATGTGCACCAGTTTGGGATCGGGCCTGTGTGTAGGACCTTGGAATCTAGGCCTGGTGGTCTGAAGAGGCATGAAACAAATAGAGTGTCCTTTTCTAAATGGTCTAACGAGGGTCCTGGGAGAAGATGATGTAGGACAAGAAAGTCCTCACAGGAAGGAAGTGTCTGTTCAAGGAAGAGAGACTCCATTTGGGATGAGTGTCAGAAGCTGAATGCGTCCAGACTCGGAGGAGGACTCTGTGCTAAAGTTAGGTGGCTGACAAATATTTAAAGTCCCTAGAGTTTGGCAGAGCTAGGTCTCTAGTAGTGTTAATTCACTTCCAGAAAGGGATCACTGTCCTCCACTAAACTGAGTGTTCTTTAATTAACACTGTGTGGCCTAATTTCCATCCGCAATACATTTTAACCCTTGAAAGCTGATTTTCCCCAGAATGGTCAATTCATCTGAGACTGAACATTTGCAACACCTGTTAATAGTCTCCTGTTCTCACATGGTCAGAGAACAACTTTCATTTCTGATTAGCTTTACTAACTCTGCTACCTTCTTCGATACTCCCTCTCCTCCATACTGTTTCATAAAACCTGGCGATTGATTTATTCAAGCACTTCTCTTTTAACTTGCTTTTGCTAGACAGGTGTACATATGCTGTGCTACTTGGTCCTGCTTGACAGCACTGTTAGGGGCCTGAATCTGCAAGGTGCTGAGCAACCTCAGGACTTACTGAAATCAATGATTTAGGGCTCTCTATTGCACAGGAAATCTTCAGTGCCTTAGGCATCAGCCACTTCTCTGTTTAGATCATAAATGTCTTCCCTGTCTAAATTAATATTTAATATTATTTTAATAGGTTAAACTATATGAGCTGCATTCAACAGTAGTTTTCTGATCCACTTATTCTATAAACCTTAATCACACAACGAGGGAGGGGCAAACTCTTAAAATACAGAGGGAGTATATCGACAATTGGACTCAAACATTTTTGTGCTGGCATTTCACCAGTGAGAGACTGAAAAGAGTGGGAAAGGATAAGGAGTAAAAATGGAATGAAGAAGAAATATCCCAATAAAATACAGAATGAATACAGTGCGAGAGTGACAGAATGATCAAGCAACACAAAGAGGCTTTAAAAACTAATTAAGATTCAGGATGGGAGTAAGAAAAATCAAAAAGAGAAAGCAGGTCCAATATGAAAAGGCTGCAGACCACCCTTTTGTGCCAGCACACACGTTCTCTCTCTGTTCAGTAGCAGAGACTAATCACAAAACTTGTTTTTCTATCTTAATTTTCTCACAGAGCCCAAACTGGGGAACCTGCCTGTTGGGGATCCATAGGACAGTTCCTAGGCAGGTAGTGCGAGTTGGCCTGCCTGCGTTGGAGCTACTTTACCAGGTAACTGGAGTGGAAAAAGAGCCCCCCAAAAACCAGTACTGAGGCATATATCCCCCAATGCAGGTGCCTCTGGGAGTTAGTGGCTTTTGGGGGAATCCAGGAAGATTGGGATCTGACACTCCCCAACTTGCTTATTATACATAGAGGCTAACCCTACCTCCTTGAAGAAAGTCTACAGAGGAAACTCCACAAGGGAAACTTCAGGGTGTTTCCCCCTTTTCTCTTAGGGCTGTCTCCTGCTGAGGTTTTTTGTTTGTTTTTGTTTTCCTGTGGGAAGTTATCCAAACCTGTACATCTATACTCTAAAATAAAACCATAAAATATTTTCCAATGAGCAACCAGAAGCATTCAAAATAGGGAAAGGAAGGTCACAGATATCAGATTCCAAGGTCAGAAAGGACCATTCTGACAATTCTAGTCTGATCTCTGCATTAATCAGGCCACAGTATTCCACCCACAATGCCTGCATCTGGCCTAACAATTTGTGGTGGAACTAGACTGTATCTTTTAGAAAAGGCATCTTCTCTTGACTGAAAGACTAACTGATGGTGAATCCCTTCATAGAAGTTAAAAAATGCTCCCCGAACGCTTCCTGTGTTGCACATAACAGAAATAATATTTTCAGTAAAAGCAACGAGAGTCCTGTGGCACCTTGAAGACTAATAAATTTCTTCAGACATAAGCTTTCGTGGGCTCCGACCCACTTCATCAGATATTTTCAGTAAAATTAGCCATTAACTTCCTGTGACACAATTCCCACAGAATTGAAGCAGTATGTGAAAACTAAAATCCTGAAGTATGAAAAATCCTATATGACGCTTTGGCATACAACTAAACCCTGAAACATGAAGGCCAATTAAATAAAAACACCTTGAATCAAGGATTTATGTCCCTGTGATAATGAAGCTTCAAAGAGCAATACGAGCAGAAAACTTTTTAAATCAAGAAAGTGAACATTTATAGAGAGCAGCAAGTCTTCCCCTTTGTGCTCTCTAATTGGGTGCATTAAATATGGTATACAGATGATGAGCAAAGATCCTCTGCAAGCCTGTAACCTCTTTCTGTCAAATCCCCAATGCTCAGGTCGATAACTAATATTTGTGTTTAAATTTGCCTTGTTCTCAAGCAATCTCCTAATCTAGCTCTCAATGTGATATCAAATGAATCGCTGCGGGACCTAATTCTCTTCCCTTTGATAGGATATCATTTTACCTCATGCTGGGGGATGGGGGGTGTTGCACTGTTTTCTTTCAGAGAAAATTACTCCATACCAAGGATCAGCCCTCCTCATGGCCTGAATGTAAAAACTTCAGCTGTGAAACTCACAAGGAAGGAATCTATGTTGGGATTAATATCAAGTATTCACTGGGAGAGATTGAAGAGAATAGTTTTTTTGTGTTTTTTTTTTTTTGTTTTTTGGAAGTTGTACATGTTTGAAATTGCTAGCAGAATGGAAAATGCCTGATTTTCCTTTCACTTACATAAGTGTAAGTCAACTGTTCTCTAAGAGGTTCCACCTTTGGAATACCATCCAGGCCTTGGTCTGAAATAGCCCACAGCTGTTGACCTTTCACTTGGCACTTCAGGGAACAACCATTTAGTCAGGCTTCCAGCAAGCGTCAGGCATGGGGGAGACAGAACTGTGTATGGGTTTGGTTTTATTTCTGGTTGGCAAGGCTTGTGATTTTATCATTTAATTTACAGGAAGAGCATCCCAAACTCAGGAAGGACTAACATCACACCCAAGTCTCTTAAAGGCCCTTTCCAGAGGGCCAGTTCATTAATTCAAACACTAAACTCACAATGCAATAAAAAACAAAGCTATTTCCCTGACTAGCACAGGCTGCAGAGGCTCAAAGGCTTTCTCCTTTTGTCTCTCTCTGTGTCTGGCGTAACTATAGGAATCTAGTTGCTTTCCACCCCCCCTCATCTCAACTGAGCCCTTTCAACACTTTCTAGGGCTCACCTATTCTTCCAAGCTGGGTCTCATAATCAGGGCTGGCTGGTGCTAGGCATCCGGGCTCTTAAAGGATCAGATGATCCTGTTATAGGCACCTAGAGCCTGACACTGGCTTTTTTAAAGATATGTGTGACAAATTTAAAGAGAATATGATTAAGTTAAAGAGCCTTATAAAGAGCATCTACAATGCAAGCAAGATTGCAAATGAATTGCTGTACCTTTGCCAACCCATGAGAAATCAGACATATTGCAAACAGCAGCATGGATGGTAAAGATCAGGAAGTGGTTAGGGAAACTGCTTTTGCGGTGCATGGAGGAAAGGGGGCTGCTTCCACCCCCAGCTAATTTCTGGGCAACTAGTCAATAGCCAGCCAATCCCAGCATGGAGCGTCTGAAATAGCACCAAGATAAGTCAAAGCAACACAGCCCCTTCATAAATGTCTGGGCGTTGGCTGGCCGGTTATCATCTCCTTCCCATCACTCAATCTCCCACTAGATAATAACCACTTCAGTACAGAAGGCTGCCCCACCTTGATCCCGCATAGGTGACAGTCTCAGTACTGGTGACTCCCTCCCAAACCCTCTGCCTTTTCCAGTAAGTTGTTGGAAAGCTAGATTTCCCCTGAATTGCTTTATGTGCACAGCTCCAGGGAAGGGGCAGTTGTTCAGTGATATCCTCAGTAAGGAAGATTTTTTTCCCCCTAATCTTGATTGGCAGTGGATATGTTTCAGATCATAAAGAATGAGTGAAACCTACGAGTCCATGCGCCCCAGGGCTAGATTTATGAGGAGAAAGAGAGTTCTGTGATCTTTTTCCATGTATTTGTTGTCACGGGAGCAATATACCAGCTTGTATTTTCAAGCTGGAGACACTTTTTTGCTTGTTAACCTTTCTGAATCTTGTGTATCCTTAGGCACATGAGGTCATGATATATGTAAGCAAGGTTAAGGACTTCATGTAAAGCACCCTCTATACTAACAATGTACGCTGTACACACAAGATGGGAAAGCAGTTATAGGGATGGCTGGCCAGATGCTCAGCTGGTATAAATTGACGTAGGGCTTCTCTACTATGGCAAGGCAATGCATGTGAATCTACAGCAAACTAGTTTGCCGTGCAGTAATGGTCCACGTGGATCTTGCTACAGTGCACTAAAATTCCTAGAGTGCAGCTCGGCACTAGGATGTGAAAAATGGAGCATGGTGAGTCGCACCGTGGCATTTTAATTTTTCTGTGGTGGGGTCCACGTGGAACATCACTGGGCTGCATGTTGGTGTGCTGTAGATTCGCACCCATGGCTTGCCATGTAAAAAGAAAGCCTTTAGCTTGACGGATTTCAGCTGAGCTAAGCTAGGTTGCGGGAGCTAGAGATCTAGTCCAGTATTTTTAGAGTTCTGTCCTAAAAGTACAAAAAACAGTTTCAGCCCCCACCCCAACCCCAATGTTAATCTCTCACTGCCAGTTCTTGCCCATGGTGATCATGTTCCATTGACTTCAATGGAATTGCTTGCATGAAAAAAAAAAAAAAAAAAAAACAGGCGTTGAAACTTAGTAAAGCTTAGATCTGATTTCTGTGGGAGTTCTGAATTCCCAGAAAAAGCCCTGGAAAGAAATTTTCTCCCTACTTGGCTCAGAGAATTTTGCTGCTTTGTGTCACATAGTCAAGAAATACAGATACAGAACACTCTTTTTCCCATCTCTGGTGGGTCCAGTGACAGTAGCAGTAATTCAACACCTGCAATAGTCGATGGAAAGACTCCCATTGATTTCAAGGGGGCAATGAACTGGGCCCAAATGGAACAAACTCTGAAAATACAACTGACTGTGTGTATCATGCCGAGGGACACGGAAGACTCTTCAGCCCCAAGTGATCGCAAAATCCAATGTAATCATTTTACCAGCTAAACAAGAAACACCTCAATTAAAACAATAAAAGATTTTTCCCCACACAAATCAAAATAAAAATCTTTTTTGCAGTTCAGCTGATTTTAAAAAAGAGTCACTCAAAATGTGCTACTTCAGCAATCGTTCCTACCCACAAGCTCATAGGCTAGAATATTTGCGTCAAGTCAACACAAAAGGAGTGTTAATACAGCTGAAGCAAATATTTGTGCTGTGTTTCTGAGACATTCACCCAGCTGTAGCAAACAGGCCCCAAACTGCACTGCTTTTGTTATTAACATCCATTTCTGCTAAATGCTTTGTTGGCTGGAACTGTGTATTAGTAGATAAAAGTAAATTTCATTATCCATCAATACTCTGACTGCTGTCCTCTTCAAGTCTAATTTCTCTGGACCACTCAGACACACAGATTTAAGGCTAGAATGGACCTTTGTGATCATCTAGTCTGACCCTCCTACATAATGCAGGCCATTCTTGTATTAAACTCAGTAACTTGAAGGTGAACAAGAGAGAGCAAATCTTTTAGAAAGGCTCTTGATTCAAAGACTCTCCTTATTCCAGGGGTATCAAACATGTGGGCTGCAGGCTGGATGTGGCCTGTGAACCCCTTCCATCCAGCCCATTACTGTGCTCTGTGGGACCACGCTCTCTCCCTGAGAGAGAGTGAGGGGGGGTCTTGCATACCCAGCACTCCGCAATGCCGCAAGAGTGTCCGATCTCGCAACATCGCAGAGCAGTGGATATGTGAGACAGTGCTCTGAGAGACCACACTCTCTCCCTAACGCACACACACATGGGGGGGAGATTGTGGAGCACAGTTTCATATACACAGTGCTCCGTGATACCGCGAGAGTGCCCTAGTATTTTTATTTATGGTATGTACAGCCCAGTCAAAGTACATTTAAGTCAAATCTGGCCCACATAGCAAATGAGTTTGACACCTCTGCTTTATTCAAAGCCTGCTGAAGGCAGGAAAAGTCTTTCCATCAACTTTAATGGGCCTTGGATCAGGTTCCAAGGAACGAAGAATTTACCATGTCTTTTTGTAATCTCTTCCAATGGTTATTTACTCTCACTGTTAAATATCTGCCTCTCGTTTTAAAGTTTAAATGTTTCTGACATCAACCTCTAGCCATTCAATTTTGTTACGATGTAAATGAAAACAAAAAACAGGATCAGAGATATGCTCCTTCTGTAGGTACGTTCTAACTGACCTTGATCATGTTGCCTCTTACCCTTCTCTTCAAAATGCTAAATAGAGTCATTAATAGGGATGGAAGAGCTTGCTCTAGTGAATTTTGAGCCCCCCTAAGGGTACGTCTACACTGTAATCAGGAGCAATCAGAGCTTTAATTTAACTAGTACAGCTAAAAACCAAGAGGCACAAGCCCAGGCTTCAATGCAGCCTGAACAGGCCCACGTGGAATCCCGGGTATGTGCTCATATTGCTAGTTCATGGCCGGGTCCATGCCACTGTGTCATCTCTATTTTCAAATGCATTAACTAGCATAAAACTACCGCAAGTATGCCTCCCAGAACCGTCTTCAATTCCCTCATAGACATACATACCCTTAAAAATAATGGGCACTAGATTTATAACAAAAGTACAAAACCACTTAGGTACAAGTTTCACTGAGTAGTGCATGTTTGGGTTTGTTTTCTTAATTCACCTCAAAAATTTAAGAGCAGAGAAAGAAATTAATTACTTTCAAACAAGAATATTTATTGTTTGCAGAGCACAGGTCCCCTACTTAGATATTTGGATGGGTTTGAAGTTAAGTTCCCTTGTGGAGAGGCAGGGGGAAAAAAACAAATGTTTAAAAGTCAGGAAAGGGAAAAAAAAATAACTCCACGGATACCAGCAGACCATTTCTTGTGGACACAGATCAGGCACAGATCCTCATATTTGTATCCACGCAGGGCTCTGTTTCTCACCCTTTTTAAGCCAATGGAGTTTTATCACAGATTTCAATGGGAGCAGCACAGGCCCCTAGTTTGAACACTTTTATCATTACTTTGCACTCTGTACCAGCTTTGCAAATAAGGATTTTTCTGTTAGAGCTCAGGTACTAACTGACTAAAAGAATTTTAAAGAGCAAAGTGGCCTTTTTAAAATAAAATCCCCTCCCATTCTCTACAAAAACATCAACGTTACACCTGGAAAGGGGTGTGCTGAGCTATACGTCTTGCCGTTTGCAAAGCCCGTGGAGATCCTCTGATGGAAGACTCTTTACAAAATGCCAGGAATTATTACTGCATCATTTGTATCAGCATCAGTAAGCAATCTGAATGGTAAGATGTTGTTTGGATGATGGAGCTCGTGCAGGATGCAAAAAGGTAGTTTTAACACAGCTGTCTGAGAGCCTCCCATTCGTCTTTCTAAACAGGTTTCACTTTATGCTGCTACAGGAAAAGCCTTTTAGGAATGAGGTTTATTAGTCAGTCAGTGCACCCAGGTGATGTCTTACTGTATTCATAGTTCCTGTCTCCTTATTGTTCACTTCGGACATCTAAGTGCCTGAATTTCTGTACTTCTACCTTCAACAGCTTAAAACAGGACTACCTTGCATTGCTGGCATTGTTTTTTCTCCCTCAAACTGCAAGCTGCATCATGCCAGAACTTGGAGGTCCTTTATCAAAACTTTCAGACAGTAAAGTTATGAAAGCAACCACCACCAAAGAAGATGACAGCCCAGACACCTTTAGGATACCTACATTCCAGTAATCAGCACATCTCAAAAAGTTTTAAGCTGGGATAGAATAATTAGGCACTTTTTCCAAAAACACCAAATGTGTTTTTCCTTTCCATCTCTTCGCCCTCACCCATCTTTGAATAACAGTCAAGCAATATATATTTGCCAGTCCAGGATCATGCGGACAGCACAGCAGTGTGAAATTAAATGTTCACAGCAAACTTCAGAATCTACTCAAACTTGGCCATCCAGACTTAGTGACTGAGAATTTTGGATCAATGCTTCCACCATGCAACAAAAAGGAGCTGAGGTTCATGGAACCTAATTTCAGCCATCAGCCTCCCTGCTCCATCCAACATGCACCAAAACTCTTGCTTCTACCCTAAGATATCATAAATGCATGTCACTTAAGACATTTCCCAGCCACCTGCTCCCAAACTTATCCTTGTCTCATGGAACTACCATAATTTGGCAGCCTTTGAAGTAAATGCAATATATACTCATTTTTTCCCCCAAGGCTCATGAACCTCCTCCTTCTTCAGGCATTGCAGTAGGTGCCAGTTGAACAAATAAAGTGGGTGTCGGCCTTTGAAGCCTTGCTGAGCTCATCCAGAACTACTTGGCCTGATGCAGAAGGCTGTTTGACTCACTGATTCTAAGCATAGCCTTTAAGTGGTGTAGCTTTCATTATCTTTATTATTGATTCATACGTATCAGCTATGTAAAGAATAAATGCCCTGCAGGGCTAGGATCCACCTACTGTATAAAATAAAACAAAAAGGGTAACTGTGAATTGCTGAGTTATTCAATAAGGATTTCTGAGGAGGTCACTGTAGGAGAATGGTTTCACAATTTGTGATTACTTGCAGATGAGTCATGCAGTGATTTTGCCTGATTTGCAGGGAATTTGACGCTACAGCCCATGTAGTACAGGATATCAGAGTATTTTTGTATAGTGTGGCATTTTATTATGGAAGAAAACTGGTGAATTTCATGTCTGACTAATCTACCAAGGTATTTCTAATGCATCTAGCACTGTAGCTGATTAGACATTATACACTAAAAATGACCCTGCAGCTGTTTTGTTCCTAGGATATCAGGACATATGTAGTTTATTTCAAGGATTTGAACTGTTTGACTATCATCGGACTTTTCCTTAAGGGAAAGCTGTAAAAATATATATATATATTAATGGAAAGATTTTTGCAACATTGTAAAGCCAATAACCAGCTCCTTTCCTGTTGAGAAATAAACCACTTCTGTATTTATGAATTTAGGGGCTAACCCATGTGAGTACACATTCAAGTTACTAAGCTCCAACAGTGAACGATGAGCATTTACAGGATTGGGGCCATGTCATTAATACTTTTTTTAGTATCTCTCCTATATAATTTGTATACAAACAACGTGTTTTCTTTATAATGCTCCCATATCAGATAAACTGAAGCCCTAATTGCTATATTATTATTTCAGGCATTAAAGTAGTATGGAACTTTTCACAAGAGCAGAAATGGTAGCTACAACATACTAGTCACGTTGCCTATCTAAATGTCCTCTGTAATTCTAAATGGTTTTGCTATTTACTTTGCTTGCAACTATAAACACCTGTTATGGTATTTTGCTGGTCAGAATAGCCACCATGTTTCACTCCAGAGTCATCAGGCAGTGAGTCCTACTGGACAGAACATTGCTTCAGGATTCAGTAGATATAGGTTCTTTTCCCAATTCTGTCACTGACCTATTGAGTGACCTTAAACAAGTCCCTACACCTCAGCTTTTTCCATCTGTAAAAGAGGGACAATGTCATCAACCTCCTTTCTAAAATGCTTAGAATTCTACTGATGAAAAGTGCTATATATGAGCCAAATATTATAATTGTAGTTGCATTTTGGTAGTGGAGTGAAATGCTGTGTGTACACACAGTCTGACAAACACCTTGGGATCCTTAGAACAAATGACGCACAGAGGTTATTCCATTCTAACTTACTTCAGTCACTAACTATTTAACTTCCAAAGGGGTAGCCGTGTTAGTCTATTGTAGAAAGACAACAGAGTCTTGTGGCACTTTTAAAGACTAACAGATTTATTAATCGCATGAGCTTTCGTAACTTTCCTATCTTCAAAGCGTCTGACGAAGTGGGATTTTCTCCCACGAAAGCTCATGCGATTAATAAATCTGTTAGTCTTTAAAAGTGCCACAAGACTCTGTTGTCTAACTATTTAACGTTCATCATGACTGTTTTTTGAGAAATACCAAGTGTAACCATGGGGGCACTGAGACCATAAAAATCCTAGATCCTAAAGAATTAAGTAGGTGGTAATTACTCTGTGGTATTTTTATATAGAGATTGTAAGATCCCCCCCAAGTCTTTCAGGGGGAAAAAAAACCAAACAGAGCCCAAGCCAGATAATAGGGAAATATCACTATGCAGAATTCACAAGGCTTCTTTTTCACCTAGGAACTCTATAGGATATTATTTTGGTTCTATAAAACGCGTATTTATAGATATACAAAATAAAATCTTTATCTCCTAGCCTATACAAACTAACTAGCATGTATATAGAAAGACAAAGTGGATGAGGTAATATCTTCTGATGGACCAACTTCTGTTGGTGAAAGACAAGCTTTCAAACTACACACAGCTTTTCTTCAGGTCTGCACTTTTGTATATGTATCTATACCATTGCCCTCTACAGGTTGGAACCCACTCTATGCAACTATATCTCACAAGCCTTCTACTAGAGGGGATTCTCCTTTAGTTAAAAGCCTTTATTTTTTTAATAGATTATCTGAATTCTATCCCCTCTGCTACCATAATATTCTACGGGTGAGATTCTGACCTTATCGAAGTTAATGGAATTTTTGCCACTGGACTTCAATGTGGCCAGGATTTCACTCCACGTCTACCGTATGTGGCAATGCGAAAATTAAAGTTCTAGATGTTTATTGCTATATTGCAATATTAAAGACACCTTCTTCACCCCTCTGCCTTTTGTAGTCTATCAATGTTTTTTTTCCAAATTCGTGAGTTATGTTGCATGTATCTTTTTTTTACATCGCACTCTGTGATGACAATCAAACAGCTAGTATTCTGATGTAACGAATGAATTCGAACTGTTGGTTGTACAATTTCAACTTCTCTCTTTGCCAACTTACCTGACTTGGGTTTGGTTATTTGTGTACAGAAAGTTTAACAAGTTTGCACGATACAATTGAGTGTCGATAGCAAGACATTATCAAAATAAAATTAGTATCTGAAATTCTAGAATTGCAATAGCATTGTTTTAAAATGTCTGATGGTCACTGCCAATTGTAGGGTTGGCTCTAAAGATTAGGGACCTGAATTTCTTCACACTGTAGGATGGGTGCTGAAATGAATGGAGTTGTACTGTTGTAAAACTACTTTCAGTGAACTCAAAATTAAACCCCAAAAGGAGTCTGGAAAGTAGTAAATATGAAAGACTTGCACCTCCACTGGCAGGAAGTTAGATTATAGGACTACAGTTAAGTGAATGATGTAAGGAAGAGTCAAGTTCATGATGAAACAATGACACAATGGTTAAGCCCCCCCCCCAAAAAAAGAAAAACAAAAAAAAAAACAGGAAATTTTCATCCAGATTTTGTCATCGTCACTAAGTTTCAAGGTACTGGTCAACTTCATGATTTGCGAGCAAAACAACAAAATTTTAAGAAATATTCACTCTCTCATTCTGGAATTATTTCTTTGAAATTGAAGTGACGTTTCCTAAAACACACACACACACACACACAGGTGTGAGAAGCACAGTCACTTCAGGATTAGCTGTTCCTCAGACCACTCAGTAATGATCTGAAATCTGAAGCTCTATTTGAACTTTCCTACTAATTCAGTAATTACAGCTGTGTCTGAAATTGGCCCCTTTCCTGCAATTACTCAACATGCACTTTCAGTCAAAGAGGTTAACACCTGAATTTAAATTCTAATTAACACCTAAGGTAGACTTTTTGTTTAAAGCTTAATAAAATGGGGACTTTTCCCAGCATAAGATTTCACCAGCCTACACAGGTAAACACATGTTACACCAATCAGTCTTTCTCTGGTTGTCTTGAAAAGCCACAGAGGGCAGTGGTCACGCAAAGATCAATGTATCACAATTTAAGGGGCTAGTTAGCATGAGAGCCAAATTGTCAAAAAGGCTGCTTCCATTTGTGCATGCAAATACTTGTGCACACATTTTACTTTCACCTGTGACCAGGACGAATGGTGTTCACATGTGTAAATTCAATGCCTATGCGCGGAGATGATACAGTTTTAAATTTTCGCTCACTAACATTTGTGTGTGGAAAGTTGCACGCATATACCAATGGAGGCGACTGTTTTGAAAATCTGACCCCACAAGTGAAATGTCTAATTATTCTTAATGCTGAACCAACAGGTGATCCATACAAATATCACATTATTTTTAACCACCTATTTTAGATATAATCCTGGAAGAGATGGATGGGGAGGGCAGAGTGCAGGTGAGGCAGTCACCATTAAAATTCTATCATGGTTAAAGATAGTGACAGGTTCTGGGCAGTAAACAAAAATTCATGGAAGCTGCAACCTGTCCCTGTCTTTTACTAAAAACACCTTGGGGGAGATGGGAAAACAGAGCTCCTGTGGCTGGCCAGCCAATCAGCTGTTCAGTAGCAACACCAGAGTTCCAGTCCTATCACGGATGCCACAGAAGTCCCATAAATCCTTGAAAAGCCACAGAATCTGGGACCAAATCATATCCTTACTGATAATTTATATAGCCACATGATAAATGTTACTTATCACTGGAATATCATCACCACATATGGTGTACCTATGTAACATACGCAACCTAAGGAAAAGACATTGAGCAAAACATTATGAGCCAAACCTTGGGACTCCACTCCTTCCCCGTAGGATACCAAGGATTGCAATTGTATTCAATTACCTTCAAAGCCTTCGTACAGGCAAAATGTCGTTGAAGTCAATTGCTGTTTTCTCTGTTGTTGTAGCTCTGCTGGCTCCAGGATATTAGTGAGACAAGGTAGGAGAGAGATCTTTTACTGAACCAGTTTCTGTTGGTGAAAAAGACAGGTTTTCAGGAAGTCAATGGGAGTTTTGCATGAGTAAGACCTGAGTTAAAAAGCCAAAGAAGGACTTCAGGATATGACCAGGTGTTAACTACCTGGTGTTGATTCGTAATCGTGAATTTGAGAAGGTTATGATTAGGTTATGTGGATTTTCTAAGATAATAATACAAAAAGTATCACACCTCCCCCTTTTATGTTCCTTTTAAAGTATATTAGTTACCACAGAAACAATTATCTCAGTGGTATCTATGGAGCTTAGTAACATCCAAAGGAGATGTACGCAGTCAATTCGCACAGGCCAGATTTTCAGTGGAACTCAGCTCCCACCAAATAAGAGGACAGATTACCCAGTGGTCAATGTGTTGAAACTGGACTGAATTTAGGACCCTCAATAGGGGCTGAGTTCTGTTGAAAGTTTGGTTCCAACTCTGGGTGCCGAATACTTGACAATCTGGCAGTAGAGTCAGGCCAAGTTTCTTCAATAAATTGGTTTTTCCTCCCTCCAAAAAATATTTTTCAGGGCCTAAAACTATTTGCTAAATTCAGGGTGAAATTTTTGGTTAGAGAACAAAGAACAGAAATGTTTTGTTTGGACCATTTCAAAATGTTTAATCTCATCCACTTCAAAACCCTCATTTCAACTTTCAGATTCAAAACAGAATTTCTACTTCAAATTTGGCCAATTTAAAACCACACATATTGGGTGAATAAACACTCCCAAAGACGA
>ML685816.1:12142557-12267533 GCA_007922175.1 Pelusios castaneus | reverse complement strand
AAAATGTCAAAACCCATATCAAGCATTTAAATATAAATAAAATACAGTTTGCCTATAAACCAGCACCAAACGTACTACTATACAGTATGAAGGTAAAGAGAAATGGAAACATTACAGTGTAATTATCCGCTTGGACCACAGAGCAAACCACAATACAATGTCACTTTATGTCACTGTTTCCCCACAAGTATTTAGACAAAAAACTTAGCATGTTATAAAAATATTTTCATTTCTAACCAAGTCAGATACCACCTTGCAAATAAATTAGAGACCCAATGCCAACTCATGACTGCTACTAACATGGGTAGAGAGGAGAAGATACAAGACGACTTCCTCCTTTTTATGTCCTGCAGCAGGCCCGGTTGCTGCTGCAAGCTCTTGATAACATACCCAAGCCAGCTTTGATCCAAGTCGCTCACTAAAGATAACAAGTTAGTCATAGAGGACCGGGCTAACTGCCCAGGTAAAATTCACCCAGAGCTTTAGATGCATAATCAGATCGTTAGTCCATGCTGCTATATTATGCCTATACATGCAGTGTAAATGTACATGATGCATCCCCAGTACTGCACACCTTACCCAAGGAAGCAAAACATAGGGAGGGGAAATATGAAAAATTCAAGTTCCAGAGGGGTAGCTGTGTTAGTCTATTACAGCAAAACAAACAGAGTCCTGTGGCACTTTTAAAGACTAACAAATTTATTTATCACAAGAGCTTTTGTGGGCACAATCCTGCTTCATCATATGCATGAAGTGGCAAATGTAGCACGTTAACTGTGAAGATAGACATACAGAGAAGAATGGGTCACAAGGTTAATGTAAACAATTCCAGAGGGATAGACTGCTCACTTATTTATGCAAAGTTTTGATTCAAACAGTGCTTCTTGCTTCCCTTTCCTACACCGTTTTGGTTCAAACAGTATGGGAAAGGGAAGCAAGAGCCGAGAAGGGTAATAGATGACCCTACTTCACAGTGTAGACATAGCCTTAGAGGTACAAATCTAACTGTAATGTAAAATAAGGGAGACTTAAAATTACCCCAGCTGCTAATTTTGTATCCTGATATAAATCTATATGGGCCTAATGCTCAATTGTCCTGTGTCTTGTGCAGTCATTTACAGTTGTGCAAAGTGAAGTGAGTGCACAATGCTGCCAAATCAGGAGGAGGAGAACTGATTGACAGTGAACTAGTTCTAGGCAGCAAAAAGAGGTAGGCTTTCATTTTCCTCACTCCCTTTTTATAATGCAGCTGAGTGTGATAGGAGGACATGGACAAAGAGCTCTGGGCAACTGATGTAGTGGCAGTAAAGGATGGAATTTAAACTCACTTTGGTACTAATTGTCAGGAAAGGATGAGATCCACTTATGAAGTAAGAGTACTGTACAGTCAAAAGTTACAAGCTTGAGTGGTTGCCACAAAAGAGCTGAAAGGCTTTTCTTTTGGAAAGATTAAACTTCAAAGAATTGCAGAATAAGATACACAAGAAGTGGCATGTGCTTTCACTTTATAATCTTTGATCCCCCCTCGCTTTTCCCCTTCCCCAACTCTACCACACTATAAATTCTTAACACTGAAGTTGCAACTAAGTAGCTGTTTTATAAGATAAATGACTGGGAGGATCAGTCTTTGACTAAAGAAATAGGGCTGCATAAAATGGATCGAAACAAATGCGAATAGCAGAAAATGTTAACCAGTGCTGAAGGCCAAGATTTTGCAAACTACCTGAGCAAAGGATGTGCATACAAAGTATGAGATCAGTTTGTATCTGACAGGGTAGTCCAATGGGACAGCATCAGCCTTGCAAAAAACACAGGGTACCAATGACTAATAGGTGAACTGACTTATATGGCATGTATGGCTTCAGAGGTAGGCGTAATCAATGACCTGCGTAAGCCATTCCCTGCTGAAAAGGTAGGGGAGAGGAGGCTGATCAATCAGTGAATGGACGATGGGGGAGAGGGCAGCTGAAGCACTCTCTCTTGTTGTATGAGGGGCCTCATTAAGATTTGCTTGTGATTAAACACATTTCTTTTTACTGATTTACCTTGCAACTGCATCTCTTGGCTTGGCTCAGCTCAGCAGAACCCAGTGCTCTTCAATTTGCTATGTCCACCCTGCTTGGAAGTTGGCATGGGCCTTTCCAAACATATGTGCTGTTTAATGATCTATGACATTTTCCCCCTTTGCCTTTGTTTTTCCATATCCTCCTGGCAGCATAAGTTGTTGAAGAACCTTGGTGAATTACTTCTGTAAGGGCAGAGAGCAACAAATTCAAGGGATGGGGTAGACTGCAGAAAGGAAGGTAAGCTAAATAAGGCATTATATTTTCCTTTGGAGATAGTGGCTGCAGTTAATACTCTTACCCTGCTCTGCCTCTACATTAGGTGTGATAAAAGTTAACATAAGTTTACAAGGCTAGGGAACAGTTTACAGCTTTTCTGATTGCTGTTGTTGGTATCCACATCCTATCTTCTCCAAATGGCAGAAGCATTCCCATTATAGGAATGAACACAAAACCCCTGGAAGACTCCAACCAGTACAGAACAGAGTAGACA
Organism: Pelusios castaneus; assembly: GCA_007922175.1. NCBI lineage: Eukaryota > Metazoa > Chordata > Testudines > Pelomedusidae > Pelusios > Pelusios castaneus. Next base: position 12,264,977 of record ML685816.1, on the reverse strand, counting down.
GGCTAAACAATATTAATAAAAAAGAGCACATCATTTCATCACTCCAGTTGGCTCTCCATTGATCATGTTGATGGTCAATGGTCTGAGTCTTTAAAGCTCTCTCTGGACTGGGACTAATCTGGCTGAGGAACCTCCTCTTCCTTCACAACCACAACTTTCCAGAACAACTGAGCTCCATAAGAACAATGGAGCACTGTACCAGAACTTCTGAATAACCAGGCAGAAGCCATTTCTGGCAATCTGATCATTGCACAGACCTTTCTACCCACAGACCCCAAAGGTGACTGTGAACTTCATAGCAAAATTCATCTCTGTGCACTACCTTTCCCTCAGCCATTAGTTAATAAATGAAAAAAATAATACTAACACTTTCCCTGGGCCCATTGGGTCAATGAGAGAGACTCACACAGCGAGAATGAGTTTCTTATTTTATTTCCGTGTGAGGCACTGTGAAGAGCATGGTATAAAGACCTAAATAAATAGATGACTTCAAGTTATCCAGTAGCAATTATGAATGTTGGAAGTGGGATGAAAGAAAATTAAGGAAGATTAACTTGGAATATAAGGCTTTAATTAGACATCAATATCTGTTTCTTACCCGCATATGCCCACGGGGAATTTGGAAAACAAATACTCCTACTTTACAAAATTCTTACAGTCAACCAAAACCATGGTAACCCTTTAACAGCTATGATAAAACGTGCCAGATGTGCTGTCTTGCAATGGGTTACACTTCATCATGAAATGGGTTGGAAGGGAGCACAACCTGCCACAGCATGTGTTGGCACAATTACAAGAAAATAGTCTCACAAATAAAAAAACAACGTGAATCCCCAAAACTTAGATTAAAAAATCTGCCAACATTTCTATGCAGGAAGATACAGGAGTTCCCAACAGCTACTTCAGAATGCTTTTGTTTTAAGGTATCAGAACTATCCAGGGGCACTGCTAAAGGTCCCTAATAGCAAATCTGCAAGCTCAATCATGCCACAGTAGCCAATTCAGTGATTTAAAGGTAACTACTTTTCTCTGACAGACAGGTAAACCAGATTCAAACCCTGGACTCAGTCCTTTCCTTCCTATTCTGGCAACTATTTGGAACGCTGTCCAACTGGTTCTGGGAAGAAGACAAAAATAGATACCAAATCAAGTCACTCTGAACAATAAGACTGAATGCTGATCTACAGGGTCTACTATTATTGTTATTGTTTACCATCTGTATTACTGTAGGACCTATGGCTATGCCTACGCTTGTTAATTTAAGTCGACTTAGCATGTCCACACTCAAAATTTAAGTCGACTTAGAAGGGACCCTACCAAATCGACCTAGAGCGTCCACACTGGATGCCTAGGTCAACTTGCAGGGGCTAGGTGGACCTGGGACAGGTCCACAGTGCCAGGGGGCTCAGCCTTTGCCTCATTGTACCAAGGAACAATGGGGCTGAGCCTGACAGGGACCCTGGCAGGGCATAGGGTCAGGGTGGGCAGGGCAGAGCTGTGGGCAGGGCAGAGCCCTGTGGGGGGGCATGCCAGGCTGTGGCTGTGCCAGCCACCCTGGCAGGGAGAGCAGTGGGGAAGCCCTAAAGCCCCCTAAGTCAACGTAAAGTCAACTTAGGGCTACTCCACGTCCACACTGGCTAAGTCGACTTTCTAAAATCGACTTAGCCAACAAAGTCGACTTAAAACGAGGTTTTTTAAAGTCGACTTAATTTTTCCTTAAGTCGACTTAAGCAACTGCTTAACACAGAACTAAAAATAGACTGTAAACTCTCTGAGGCAAGAACTAAATATAAAACAAGTGATAGCAGAAGGATAGGATCAGGAAGATGGATACAATTCTCTCAATTTGCTTGTATTACCATACCAGCATTTATTGAAGCCAAAGAACCAATGTTACCTTAGGTTTGTCTCTGAGCTGAAGGCTTTTATGAGTTTCATCTAATACAACCCCAATCCCAGTTCAGTATAACAGGTCTTCCTACCTATTTTTTAAATGTATCATTTTGCGCGAAGAAGAATTCAGTGGGAGTACTGCTTGAACAAGATTTAAGAATTGTCTTAGCTCTTGATTTGCAAATGCATGTACAAGTTTTTTATTCAGTTCGGATTCCCAGAAAAGTTTCCGCAGCCTTTAAGATTTGCTTATAGTGTCAGCTTCAGCTGAAACCAAAAGCCTCAAAGCAAATATATTCAGAACAACTGGAGTTTCAATCTGATTTCATGAATAAAGCCTTAGTGATCCACTAGTTCTGCACAGTTCAACCATAAATGCATATAGTTAGCCTAAACTGAGGCCCTGATATGGCACCATTGAACTCAGTAGGAGCTTGGACTGGTTGAAAGATCCAGTGAAAAAAAAAAACAACAACATTTGCATGGTTACATCATAAACCTACCTAAAATTGGGCCAAGGTTCATAATCTCAGCTGAACGTTTTAATGGAGCAGGGCAGTGTGTTTGGAGTCTATCATGTGACACATTTCTGATTTCCTGGTGGAAGCTTCCCTTAACCTTCTCAATACAGTGCCAACTCCAAAGTCCTTGCTTGGTTTTCACTCAGTCCTTTCTCAGGCAGAATTCCCATTGAACCCTTGGAAATTCTTATTGCCTGACAACAGGATTTTTTCCTGAGTAAGGACTTCACCATCTGGCCTTTGGCATTTTCTGTATGTTTCAGCTAATGATGTTATCCCTAAGAAACAAATGGTGGTCTATCACAGGTTGCAGGCCCTGAAACTCAGAATAACAGCATCTCATGAATGAGGAAATTTAACTGTTAAGCAGTGGGAAAAGAATTATACGATTATTACGCTATGTCTGGTTACCATTAGTCATAGGGAAGATGGAATATAGAAAAGTTTTTAAAATGTATTATTCATACAAAATTACATCTAGAGAAAGTGATTTTTTCTCCAGAATCCACACTATAAACATTGACACTGGAGAGTCAAAAGAGGGATGATTTGTGGTTTCAGCACAAGACTTGGAGTCAGGAGATCTAGGTAAAACCTATCCTGGTGTAAATTAGCACAGGTTCACTGAAATTTGTGGAGCTGTGCAGATTTACATCACTTGAGGAACTGGCCGTCAGTATCTCATTTTAGAGTGATGGTCACTTAACTCATCAAAGTTTTATGAGGATGTTTTTAAAATGCTTTAAGATCCTTGGGTGGAAGATGCTGTAAAAGTGCAAAAACCTATGCCTCGAATTCGGTGATATTGTGCCAGAATGGTGACCTACTGCTTTTCTGAGGCTGCACTCTTGTTCTCCTCTTCGAAAACATAAAATGAAGGTAAACTGATACTGTAATGTTTGCCTGAATCTGCAGAGAACCTGAAACAAGCTCTCTAAGAGATATCAACTGCCCCGATCATTTCAGTGTCCGGCGATGGGAAACTCAGAAGTTCAATGATGATGCTTAAATGTTAACATTATTATCTATTTTACTGCTGTTGAAACACAAAAGAAAAGAAAAGGAGATCTGCACAATGTGCTGTGAGTGGCATCTCACATTGGTGACATACATGGGCAGTGTTTATCCCCAATCTGAACTATGGAGCCAAAAAGGTCAGAGGGATGGAACATCACCCAGCAGGCCTTTGAAGGCTCACTAGTGGTAACCAATCACACCAACACTAATAGAATATTCACATGCCCCCAAGTAGCTAGCTCTACCTGGGCTGTTCTGGAGGTGGGTGTGGTGCCAGGCAGCTACATTTCTGGCTCTAGTATCTGCTGACTTTGAAATCAATGCATCAGCTATATTCTTGTCATGTTTCCAGGTTTTTCTCTGCAATCATGAGTAGAAACACATTTTTAAAATGAAAGGTTACATTCTAATGTTATCATACCCTGTTATCCTCTAACTTTGGGAACCCTGATCCTAAGCATGTTTCTATTGTGGCTACGGGTACCTGAACTCCGCTGAGTTGCACCCCAGGCTAGAAAGCACAAGCAGGGTCTACCCAATCATACTGTGAACATCTAGACCACCTGGGTGAAGTCTTATGTTGGCTTCACAAGTGGGTAAAGCTCAATTTGTAGGTGAAGATTTCTTTACTGCCATTTGAGCCCTGCAAAATATGGTAGCATTGAATATTGCAGAATCTTTGACAGTATCATTCCTGTACATGGAATATGTCAAATCATTAGACAGGTCTCCTACCAAAAATGTGGTGGTGACTAGAATGAACATGAATTTCTATACCTATCCAGATTCTAGAAGAAAGCAGCTTCCAGATTTTGCCCAACATTATATATGGACAGAATATAAAGGCCAGGCGTAATTTGCATTAAAATTACCTCCTCCGTTTGCCCCTGCAAAGGCTGTTGGGATCAGGATGGAGCATCATATACCGGGAGCTGTAGTTTCTGCAGGCCGCACCTTTTTATTAAAGATGCTACATTCTTAGAACCCTTTCAGTTCCTCTAGGTTTCCCCAGGCTGCAACACAACCTCTTAATGCAGTCCTTATTCTGAGATGTTACATTCTACGGTTATCCTTGCTGTTTCTATGGCCCAAACACAGTTCAAGTTCATTCTTGTTGAAGCATGAAATGCTTCATCCAGGTGTGGCCTTGGCAAACCTGATAATAATTATACACTTTCCCTGACCTTTTCCCCAGCCGTCTTGTAAACAGGCAGAATATCCCACTATCCCCACCCCCACAAAAGAGTAGTTTTGCAATATAATACGGAATCTTAAACTCTGTGGAGGCTGCTCTGCTGCTCCATTGTGCCTCTAGGAATGCTTTTGACTGCCGCTTTAATGTAGTAAATAAAAGGGTGTAACGCTAGATATGTAACAGACGTGATTGCACATTGCATCTTCTTTTCATAAGCCAAGTCTGAGTGCTAGAACCACAAACCTCTATTTTCACACTGTTCACTGAGTATCAGGATGTCTGGTGGCATCTGATGGTGTAGAAAATGATATGCCCCTCTCTCCCCCCAATAATTGATCCAGTACAATTCACGTCCGCTCTGTTGACTTCCAAGAGACTACATACCCATTGTATGCAGCCAGTCCTTGATTTGATTTTGCCCATTCACTTCTTTGCCCAATGAACAGCATAGCAGAATTTTCCTTCCCTGTTGCCCTGAAACTGTTATCCCACACATTAGATGTCTCAATGAAATCTTTGAGGCAGGTAGTCTATCTTCAGAGTGTGCCCCATACAGTACAATGCATGTCTGCAAGGCTATACAAATAAAAAAGCATTTTAGCTACAGAATGTTTGAGCAGGGATTTTAGAGGAGGCCACATTGAAACCCTGAATCCAACCTTCTCCAACTAGTGGAGGGAGCCTCTCCACCCAGTGCACCACTTGAAGGGAATCCACCTCTAGAGCAGAAGTTTGCAACTCATGTTTACAGCGCTGACTGTGCCTTTAAGTCACAGACTGCACTAAGGGTGGAGGTGTATCACCCTGGCAAGATTGACCAATGGTTAGCACATACAGCAGCAATCCCTGCTGCACCTCTTTAATGCAACACCCCCATTACTCCCTTTCCCCACTGCCACCTCTGGTCTGCTAATGGGTGGGGGAGGGGGTAGGTCGACAGGCCCTCTCCCACCCTCAGCTTCCTAGTGTTGACGGTAGCACCCATCACACTCACTCTTGCTCATGTTTGGGAAAGACAATGAGAATTGGAGCTGGCACCTTTGCAAAAGTAGAAGAATTCCAGGGGATTACTGCTTTCTCCTTCTCTGCCCACTGGTACCTCCTTACAAGACTAGGCACACCCTGGCACTTAAAATACAGAGATATTAAATCTAGCAAAGATCTTTCCCTGACTACCGAGACTTGTGCTTTGCAAAGCAAGCTGGTGATTAGCCCGAGTTTGCAATCTGTATTTACAAACTGCATATCGTGGGCCCAATCTGCCACCGGTGCAAATCAGTGTAGCTTCATTGTCTTTAATTGGAGCTAGAAATTAGCATAACTCGGTTGACTTCAGTGGAGCCCTGCCAATTTACAGCAACGGAGGATCTGTTCCTATAAGTGCTTAGCTCATAGATAATTTGCATTGTGAAATAACACCATTAGTCAAAATATTTACAGATGCTACTTTAAGTTCCACCATATGGAGGTTCATTAATAAACGTCTATTTAGATAAGCTGACATCTCAGAGGCTGCAGAATAAATGAGGAGGTCCACCACAAAGTTAGAACAGAAGGTTACAAAACAACTCTGCACACAAAAAAAAAATTACATACAACTATATAAATGAACGAATGAAAAATTGCCCCACTGAACTTCAGGGGTTCACATTATACACCACAAATCAGACCACCTGGGGTTCCCCTATGATTAGTACAGCTGCATGCGGCAAACGACCCTGGAGAAAAAGGTTCTCTTTTATTGTAAGAAAGTAATAGGGCATAGTCCAAAATCAAAAGCAGGCATTGCACAAAAATCAGCTTCTGATGTGTTCATTTTCTCTGGATCTACATGGTAAGCTGACAGGCAGAATCATTCTGCCTTCATTGATCACCGATGGCTTGCCGTTAAGGTGAGGGACATGTGGAACATCCAGTTCTAAAGAAACTTCAACACTATGTGAAATATAATCAAGATAATAATTTTATTCCTTCTCCCCCCCAGTGAATTTTAGCTTATGTGAAAGGTGCTGGATTGACAGCACTGAAAACCCAAGCCCTCTATCCAGGAACGTTCACAGCTAGGCAGTGGTGATTCAACCTTCCACCACACTGCCCCTTAACAGCTTTGCTTCTGGAAATGAGAGCATCTGGATGGGAGGGTGATTCGGTCGCCATGCCCATGCAATTCTTGATCCCTGATATGTCTCCTGGCTTTATTTTATCTATGCAGGAAGGTAAGTCAAGGAATAGATTTAGGCGTATTGTAAACCCAGCTTCATTTGATGTGAAAACCTGACATTTTTAATCAGAGGAGACAGGGGAAAAGAAGCAGTCAGTCCTTCTATAATTTAATCCAAGAAGCCCCATTCACTCCAGCCATTTACAGAAGTTGGGCTGGGATAAAGACAGATGTAAGAAAATGTGAAATGAGAAGGAAAAAAACAACAACAAAAGACTAGACCGACCAACAGCCAAAGCAAGAGTTCAATTACTTTAATCTTCTTCCTCCCCTTGGCTCTTACAGCTGTTGCAAAGACTGGCATACATTCCGAGTTCCGGGGAAATTCCTGAGTTTTAAGTACCGTCTTTCAGTTTACATACAGCATAGAATGCTCTGGAACAATTCTCTTTTGCCTGCACCTTTTGTAGTGGTTTAGGCCCCATTTATGTGAAGAACTCAGTCACGTCCTTAAATCCCACTGATATACAATCAGCAGTATTTGATGGAACAAGCATATGCTTGAAGGCAAGTGCGTGCCTTGTGTTTCGTGAAACCTTGCTCTTACCCCACTACGAAGTGCCTGTCAAACGCTCGGAACGGTATCATTTTTGTTTTGTTAAACATCTGCAGAGTGATGTCATTGATAAGAAGGTGCCATTTGTATGCATGGTTCTTCATCCTAGGAGTCAAATTCTGCACTCAGATATACTGAGGTAATCATCGCAAAGACCCATTTCTTTCCCTAAGGGCAATAATTCTGAGATGCCACCTGACAGAGCACTTCAATACAACACAACCCTCCTCTCCAATATCCATGCTCACCAGCAGAAAGAGCACTGGGCACTAACTAGCTTGTTAAAATATGCCAGCGCACAGTGAATAAGAATGGGTCGCTGGGAGATACTTCATGGTAAATATGGAATAAATGTCTAGATTTACATTAAAACTGACAAAGAGAGACAGAGGGAGAGAGGAATGAGTCCTTTGTCTTTCCAACATCCCTTTGATTTATTGCATGCACTGGTATGTTTGTATAGTCTGCAAGTCAGAGCACCCAACACCCATTTAATAGAGGCCCCACAGCTACAAATTGCTTCCAAGTCCACATTTTAAAAGACTAAAATAAAGTGATCTAAATTTTGTCACATACCAGCTTCCTTATATGTTCTTCTCCCTCCCCTTATCTTTTTGTGGATGTTTACCCATGTAAACTCTTAGGATCTCTTAGTTCTCAGTGAAGAATAGGAACACAGGAATTGAAACACTGGCTCAGACCCATGGTCCAGCTACTTCAGTATACTGTCTCTGACAGTGGCTGGTATGAGATGCCGCAGAAGGAAGTGCTAGAAAATTAGGTAGATGTGAGGTAATCTGTCCGCCATCCATTACATCTCCTCCAAACCAAATTAGCTTAAGCTTTGAAGTACGAGGTCTAAGAACTTGCCCAAAATTTATGTTAACATTAACTATTACAACTTCGGATAGTCACGTCACCCATAGAAATGTCCAGTTTCTTTGTGACTATAGCTAAATTTTGGCTCCATGACACCCTGTGGCAACAAGCATCACAATTCAATCCTCTCCAGGTCAGCAGTCACCTTTAAGAGAGTGGCCCTGCACGCTGGAGCTGGCCAGAAAAGGTAGTTTACCGCCTTTGGAAAATTTTGAATTAAACAATTTCCTCTTGAATCGGGACAAAAGGTCAAAAGAGCCAAACATTTTGCTGAGATGGAAAAAAATGTGAAAAATTCTATTTCAGGATAACCAAGATGGAATTTTTCACTGTGTGCCCCAGGCTGCTCAATTCCCTGCAAAGCCAGCTAGCCGGACTGTCCAGGAAACCCTGGCTCCTGACCACCTCACCAAGAACTGGAAGACTGGCAATCTACCATGTAGATAGAGCAGGGTACCTGGAAGACCAACAGCCCACCTGGCAGACAGCTGGATAGCCCAGGGAACCTAGGAAGCAAGCAGATGGCAGGAAACTCCACTAGAAATTCTGACATAATCCCACAGAACATTCTGTTGATTCAGCATTTTCAAATAGAACACAGTTCCCCACAGAAAAATTTCCCTTACTTAGCTCCATTGCACAGAGAACTCAAAGTGAGGCCACACCACTAGTTTTTATAATAGCATTATTGGCTACTTTGTACTTTGCACAAGCACCTGCTTCCTTAAATGCCACATTTCAAATATGCAACAAAATTAGAGAGCTGGATGTTTAGGGCTGAGGGAGTTGCAAAGTGCAGGTGGGACTGAGACAAGAGTTCAGAATAGAGGTGGACCAGGAAGTACCTTGAAAAAACTGTCCTAGTGCCAGAAGAAAAAAGTGTTTCCCAGCACATTGCCTTCTTCTGATGTTGATTTTTCTAGGCAAATAAAGCAAAGCATGTGAACTGGCAGCAATGATCTTGTTGGTATTTTTTTTTTAAAAGAGAATTACTTCTAACCTGAATTTTCCTTAGAACCTCATGGCTCAATAACACACCCCATATCTGGTGGCCAAGGGAGAAGGAGCATGTGCAAGGAATTAATAAACTCAATGGTCTGGATTCTCCATCTGTCAAAGCCCATTTATGCCACTCAGGTGGTGCCTAGGGGCACAAACCTGGCAAGAAATATCCCCCATGTAACATTGTCTCTACAAAACTTTTCTTGAAAGGAGCAGAACTGGCAGAATCAATCAGGTGTTTGAGGCCAGGAGAGAACATAGCTCAAACACTCCTGCTAGTCTCTGATCCAGAATGGACCCTAGGGACTCATCTACTTGAGTGTAATGTAGAGCAGCCCTGAGACTGCTCTAAATTTAGATCAGGACCTGGGTAGGCCATTAGTGAGGCTGAAGATATGGAAAGGCAAAAGGTGCCTTGAAGTCACCATCCCAGATCCACCCTCTATGCCCCATCCTCGCACTAAGTGGAACAACGGGAACAGAAAATCTGGCCCCATACATTTTTTTTGTTAGGATGTGAATGGGAATCAGTCCCCGAAACCTCTCGCTATTCAAACCGTCTGCAATAAGTTCATTTTCTTCCCTAGCAAATTAGCGACAAGAAAAACATCCTGCCTTCCAGCCCATAGCTGTGTCTGACAGTACCTGTCAGAAAGATAAAATCTTTCAATGAATTAAAGGAGGGGAAGGCCAATCCCTCTTACTTATCTTGCTGTGATTTACATCAGTATAATTATGTCTTCATTGCTGTGGGAAATTGCCTACACCTCGAGGGAAATGCTACTAGTACATAAGAAGTTTCCTTTTTTAATTACCATAGATCTGCTGCTGTATCTCTGGACCAATTACTACATACTGGGACCAACCAAGATTAATTCACATATAAAACTATATTTGTTTTTATTCTTTAATGTTGTATTAATTGTGCTAATTCATCCCAATTGCTTCAATGGAGTTACACTAGGAGCTAAATCATGACATTAAATTCCTAGGTTAACTTTATATAACTTCTTTTTTCATCCCTAGTATCAAGGCTGTCCCTAGGGAGGGGCGAGGCCCAGGGCCAATTGGCCTATGGGGGCTCCTGCCCCCCCTGCATTGGGGGGGTGCGGTGGGCCAGCCCAGTGGCTGGGCTCTGTGCTCCCACCCCACTCCTTGCCTTCAGCTTGTCACCGAAAGCGGGGGGAAGGGGGAGAGGGAGGAGCACCATGGGCCCTGCGCTGTCCCACTGGCAAAGGGCTGCACAGGGCACACAGAACTGGAAAAATCTAATGGTGACAGCAGATCTGTGGATTGCACCCATGTCCTAGGAGGAATAGACTGTTTATTCAGTACCGGTGTCCCTTCAGAGAACCTACTCCTTTTCATCACCAGCAGGCTATCCTCAGATTAAAGAATGTCAAACACATGAAGAAATCACTGTAAATATGCAGAAGGGTCACACTGTTTACTGAGCTGGACATTAGCGGAAAAAGTAAACTGAAGTCTAGTATTATGGGAGTGAAACGCTCTACCTCTTTGCAACCAGATGGCCCAATTGTATCAGCTATGGCATCTAATTTTGAAAGGCCCTCTGAATCTAATTTTGTGGCCTGACGCAATTTGTCTCAATTCAGATATAATTGGCTTCTACCTGCAAGGAAGAAAATTTGGGGCACCAGAATAAAACCCCATTCAGCAAAGTACTTACACACTTGGTTTCAACAGGACTGTACACGTGCTTAAAGTTACGCGCATGCTTACGTACGTTGGCAAACTGACAATAAATAGTGGGTTTTCCTTTCTGAAGCCTGACCTGCAAAGCCCTGAATTTGACAGAAACTGTTTCTATAGTGGAAATATTTTTACCTAAGAAACCCTGAGACTTTTCAGCTTTTGTGACCCTTGCAGAAACAATTCTTACTGAGAATAATTCTTCTAACACCACATAATACTGTACAGGAAAATGATGGAAATCCTCAGCTGTTTAAATATTGACTGAATAGAACTGAGTGCACCAGTTAATTAAAGGGCCCCTCCGGCAAACCCACAATTTTACTTAAGTGAGCTATCTCAGAGATGCAGAGTTAAGGCTAAATATCACTTTACCTTTTCGATCTTTGATTTATGACGATGTTGCTGTAAACAGCATGACCCCTCCTGTATGTTTACTGTTATTCCTTTGTGTTTGAGATACTGTCTCTCCAGTATAGTGCAAGGTATCTCCCTCTTTTCCCCACCTCTGAAAATGTCAGCATGAAAGACATAAGAAAAATTAAATGTAAGAAATCACCAAACAGCAAAAACAAGACTCTTCCAGATTAAAATTTGTACATACTTAATTTATCCAAAAATGGCATGGACATTGCATTTAGGGCTTAATCCTACATTTCTTCTAGACCTGAGTCCCACTTGATTTATGAAGGGGTTCTCTTAGGCAACTGAAGGTATGTCTACACTGCACTAAAACACCCATAGCTGGCCCATGTCACCTGACTTCAGCTCATGGGGCTCAGGCTTTTGGGCTATAAAATTGCAGTGGGACCCAGTAGGGGTTCCTGAGCCCAGATGTCTACCCTGCAGTTTTATAGCCCCGCAGCTCAAGCCCAAGACAACTGACATGGGCCAGCAATGGGTGTTTTATTACAGGTTAGACATGACCTGAGTGCTCCCACTCATCCCAGGACACAGCATCTTTGTGAACAAGGAATACAGGATTGGATCCCTCAGGTACATACATTCACACATCTTTCAGCCTCTTACAGTATTCACCCAATCATAACAAGTGAATTACAAACACACAAGCAGAATTTAACTCTGAATAGATTTGCTTTTGCTGATATAGCTTCGACCCTTAATGTCAGGAGGGGTTTTTTTTTCCCCAATTAATTTAACGGTCCAGATTTTTAATTTGCATTTCATTTAACTTTTCAGGTTTTTAATTTGCCAGATATTGTTTATCAAATATTCATTTTGGAGCCTTTCACTGTATGTACAGTGCACACTCCTAAGTAATTAGTGTGCAGTAAATTAATTCTCTCCTTGTTCTTTCATCAGATATTGGATTAAGAAAATTCCACTGTACCAACATAGTGAGCTAGATTAGGAAATTCCCATCCATAATACCTTTGTTTAATATTTGTCTTGTGTATGTTATGCCTTAATGCTTAATGTGATAAGAAATATTATAGTTAAAGAAAAATCTGTACTAACTCAGGTTGAGTCACACGTAGGTTTCAAATGACTGGACCTGAATAAAGTTTGTGCTCACATAAATTCAGCAGTCTTTATATTTTGGAAAGGAAATCAGTGATCTCCTTAGGCAACTGAAAGGAAAACAAAGGGCATGATCTAAAGGCGGCTAAAGTCAATATGCGTTTTTCCACTGATTATTGCAGGCATTAAATTGGGTCAAATATAAATAAGTAATTCTAGATTTGTCCATACTAATAGAACACAAAAGATAAATGACCCATTAAAATTTAGTCTTGCAAACCCAGGAAATGTAGTAAATGTGCATTGCACGTGCACACACATTCACACACAAACTCTATAGCCTAGTCCTGCAACAGACTATTCATAGTAATAAGTGGAGATGACCAAAAATGGGGGGAAATTTCCACACACACACACACACACACACACACACACACACACACACACACACACACACACACACACACACACACACTCCCTCTCTTCCCAAAATCAAAAAAATGTTTAAATTCAATTTTTTTGTATCCAGCTGTAGTAAAACGCACTCTGCTCAGCAGCAACTGTTTGGTCCTACCATGAGAATAACTCAATATTTTAGGTCCAAAATTTGGTCCATGGGTCTTTCTAAAAATGTGTTTCATCTTTTGGACATGATTAACTCACCTCTTTCTCATACCATAGGTTCCATGACTATTTTTGATTTCTAGTATGTTTATATTGGACCACGTGACTGATTAAATAATCTTGCAAGTTTAATCTACTCCTATCATTTTGAAATTGAAGCCAGATTGTCTGAAACATGGGAAAACATCTTGTAAGGCATAAGCCTGCTTCCTCATAGAGATGAACGGATGATGTAACAGTTGTTTTCCATCTTTAAACTTCTATCATTTTATTAATTTACTGATTTCCCTCAGTTACGTGTCCCCTGCTAAACTTATGTAGCAAGAAACACCACCACTTGTTGCTGTGGAAGCTGGAATTACAATGGAGAAAGGTAATAGCAGCAATCTATAACTTTGCTATTCAACATGTTCATAAATTATCTGGAAAAGGGGGTGAGCAACGAGGTGACAAAATTTGAAGATAATATAGAATTACGCAAGATAGTTAAGTTCAAAGCTGACTGTGAAGAGTTACAAAAGAGATCTTAAAATGAGTGACTGGGCAACAAAAATTGCAGATAAAATTCAGTGTTGATAAATACAAAGTAAAGCATATTGGAAAAAATAATCCCAACTACATATACAAAAATGATGGTGCCTAAATTAGCTGTTACCACTCAAGAAAGATCTTGGGGTCTTTGTGGATAGTTGTCTGGAAACATCCACTCAACATGCAGTGGCAGTCAAGAAAAGCTAACAGATTGCTAGGAACCATTAGGAAAGTGATAAATAATAAAATTTAAAAATAACATGCCACTACATAAATCCACGGTATCCTCACTTGTTGAATACTGGAATGACCAGAACTTCATGCCTCTCAAAAAAAGATATATTAGAATTGGAAAAAAATAAAAAGGATGGTAAAGAAAATGATTAGTGGTATGGAACAACTTCTATACAAGAAAAAATTAAAAAGACCATTCAATATAGAAAAGAGATTACTAAGGGGGGAAATATGATAGAGGTCTATAAAATCATGAAAGGCATGGAAAAAGTGAATAGGGTAGTCCAATTTACCTCTTCACGTAGTACAAGAACCAGGAGTCACCCAATGAAATTATTAGGCAGCAGTTTTAAAAAGAAATATAAGGAAGTACGTCACATAAAGCATAGTCAACCTGTGGAACCCATTGCCTGGGGATGTTGTGAAGGCCAAAAGCTTTACTGAATTTAAAAAAGAATTAGATAAATTCATGAAGGATAGGTCCATCAATAGGGATAAGCTAAGATGGTCCTTCTTTTAGCAGGTGTCCCCACAGCCACCCTTCCCCAGGGACTCAGGAAGCATCTCCCAGGAACCCCTTTGATTCTTACAGACCACATCTTACGGCTCCCCCCAGGAGCCTAACCTGCTCCCAATCCTCCTTCACCAAACTTGTCTGATTGATAGGGAACTTCTCTGGCCTCCCTCACTGAGGTCTCTTACCTCTCTGGGTAGTCCACCTTGATGCTTCCACAGCTGAAGACACTAATAGTAATTAAGCCACCCAATAAGGATCAATGGGAGATAGCTGCTACCTCAAACACAGCTAAGCCTGATTCCAGTAAGAAGCCATCCAGCCTGTGACACTCCCCCCTTCCTCTCCATCAACCTGGTCCCGCATTCACCCCCACCCCTCAACAAAAAAGAATAAATTGGGTGAAAACAAGACCCTCCATACAATTGTAGCTGTGAAACCATAATTAGCTGTTGTAACATTACTGTCTCTCTAGGAACTTTGCAAAGATGGCATCAACAGTCCCCATCTATAGATGTGGAAAACTAAGAACAGAGAGGTCAAGTGAGTTGCCGAACACTGTACAGCAGGTTGTTAGGAAAAGAACCCAGATCATTGAATTCACTGTTATGCATGCCAATCACTGTCATGTAATGTCACAAAAGGGAGTAAATATCATTGGAGACTAAGATGCTGGCAAGGGGTGTAAGCTTATCATCAGTCAGAAAATGGTCTCTCGCTCAACCCTGCCTAGAACATTTAGAGTTTTTGACAAAAATATTTTGACTGAAAACTGAAATATTTTGATTCTGAAAAGTTGCTGCAGTTCCTCATGGAATATTCAATATTATGGGTTTTAGACAAAACCAAAAACTCATTTTGTTTTTGGGTGGTCAGGTTTTTTTTATGAAAAATCAAAAGATTCTATGGCTAGCAGACTCTGTTTTCAAGGAACTTTTATTTAACCCAAAGCCCACTCTCCAACAGAAAATTAATAGTCACCCAAATTGAAGAAACATTGGCTCCATTCCTGATATATAATGGATGGTTAATAAAAATGTTGTATCCTTCTCCCTAACAAACTTGATTCCCCCAAGTGCTTAAACATTATACAGATGCTACCGGATAGTGGTCACTGTTAAAATGTTTATAGATACATTGCTTAATGTTGCAATATTCCTCAGTATTTTCTATACTAAATGTATGGCACTGAATGGTGATGCAATCCACTTACAAAGGCAAAATTTTAAGTATTTTAGGAATGACCATGCAGATTGCTTTCATTGCATTTAAAACCTGCAAGTAAACATTGCAATGATGCATAGATACTAAAAAATTTGCTGTTAAAAGATAGCCAGAACGTCAGCATGAGATTAAAAAACAACTAACCTCTCTTCTGACAAAACTATATTATGTATAAACGGCTCCTGAAACGGTGAGCAGATTTTATGTCAGTTACTCAAATCAAGGACAATTGACAAGTGACTTAGATGAGGTAAAGTTCCAGAGGGGTAGCCGTGTTAGTCTATTGCAGAGAAACAAACAGAGTCCTGTGGCACTTTTAAAGTTCCTACGTTCCATCAAACAGATTTTATCTTCATGACAAGATGTTAAACATATAATGAATGTGTACACTCCATATGTTATCCCACCATAGGTTCCCGAGTCCTGCCTTAGGGGAATGCCATATGCCCAGTGTTTCTTGCAGCTGAAAGACAAAATATTAATAGAATAAATTATTTTAGATGAGCAATGTGCTTCTGAAACACCATGGGCCTGATTCATATTTACCCTAAGGGCACTTTACCCATTCTGGCATATAGATCCAGAATGGCTCCTTCACACTGCCATTGTGAGAATCGGGCTGTGTATGTTTAGTTCTGGCATACCTTCGTGCTGACAAGAATTGCTGCTCTCCAAAATAAACCTGGATCCATCTGAAAATAACAATTGCTTCTAAAGCCCCAGCGCTATTACCGGTACTGAATTCAACAGCAATTTAAATGGGCCCAGTAGGCTGAGGAAGGTTGGTCCAAAGGTCAGGGCAGATAGCTTCAATTTCCTGCTCTGTGATAGACATCCTGTGACACATTGGGCAAGTCAGTCTCTCTGCGTCTTAGTTCCCCCTCTGTAAAATGGGATAATAGTGCTACCCTACCCCACAGAACTGTGGTGGGCATGAATGCCCTATAGATTGTGAGTTGCTCAGACATTATAACAGGAACCTAAATGAGATTCAATTGTATGAATAGACACAGGAAGACATTTTGTTGACTACAAATTAGTTCCATGTTTCAAAGCATGTATTCAACAGTAGTTTATATAGCGTGAAGTGTTGTGCATCACACTATGAGCCATATATATTACATGCGTGGGTACAGAGAACTTCTATATTATCTAAGATAACTTAGCGTGTATATTTATGAAAAAATTATAGCCTCCTAGGCAATGACAGGAAGTAGCACAGAACTGTAAGAATCGGGTGGAATGCTCTGTGGAAAGCCTGAAATAGCGAAGAGCATACTATGTAGCACACCTTACATTGGCTGTCATCCTTCAAACCAAGCAGGAACATTATTCAATACCTCATTTAAGCAGACATGTCCATGCCCTTAACCCCATCTTTCCTGCTCCTATGGAGCAGCAGAGCTGGCAACCTCATGAGAAAACATCATCCCTTGGGATTGTTTAGAACAATCTCTTGCCCAAAGAAAAGCCAATACTGATCCAAACTTTTAGATTCTCCTTCTCAAACTCAATCTCCAAAGATTTTAGGTTCATCTATCCCTAAAATGACATTCTATAGCAGAGGTCAGCAATATTTGCCGGCCCCCATGCCAGCCCCGCCCCTCCAACCCTCAGCAGGTGCCGGTGGCGGGGCCAGCAGGGGACAGAAGCTGTGATGCACGGTGGCTTCTTTTCCCTGCTGCCCTGGCCCCCTGCTGGGGAGTGGGGCCAGGCAGCAGGGAACAGGAGCCTCGGTGCTCACACAGCTCTTGTGGCCCCAGACCCCGCTGGGGGCGGGGCCAGCAAGGGGGAGAAGCCGCGGCGCCACAGGGCCAGAAGCCCTGTGTGCTGCTGAGAATAGGCATGTGTGCCAGCTTTGGCATTTGTGCCAGGGATTGCCAACCCCTGTTCTATAAGGTGAGCATGACCTGGTGAATTGAGAGGACCTTTACGAGTCATTTGCAATTAGATCAGATTTCCTCTTAGTTGAGATTCAGTGAAGGCCTGAATCAGAATCCATTGAAGTCAATGGCATATCCTCAGCTGACTCCAATGAGCAGGACTCAAGTGACGGACGTTAACTTTTTCTAACATTAACAAGAGCAAGCAAGGAGGAGACTTTTTATACAGGCCACAACATATTCATAAACAGTTTCTAAACATGATTTAATGCATTTCTAATCTTCCCGAAGGGTCCAGGCTTCGGCTGATGATGAGCAGAGAGCAACAGAGCTGAATGTCAGGACAGAGGGGAAAAAAAACCAAAATGAGATGGGAAAAAAAAAGTCGCACTGGTCTTTTGTTAAAAAAATAAAAACCAGCTATTGCTCATGGACCAGGATGTGATAACCTGGTGGTGAGTAGTTACTCACAGAAGTAACATATATGCAGGTAACATGAGTAACGGCTTACTTGCAGAAGGGGGACAGAAACTGCCCCCAAAGCACTCTATTAAATCAACAAAAACACATCTGTTACTATGGAAATGAGACTTGTAATCCTTAAAACACTGAATGAAACAGCTCACTCTAACACAGTGTCAAGTCAGTAGGAATATTGCATTCTGTTTGGAACAGCCATCTCAAGCAGCTCAAAAATCAAGGCTCTAATAACAGTGAGAAGAACATGAAAATCTTCCATGCCCCCAACAGGTGAAGAGAAAGATGTCTGCAGTCTCTTAAAAGATGATGTTTCTTTCTGCATGTTTAGAAAAAGACGATCAAAAAGTTTAGGCTTGTTTTTTAACTAAAATGTTCCATTTATTCAGAAAACAGCTGAACAGGATGAAGGGTCAACTGAGTATGCCGGGGAAAGTATATCTTTTGAATTAAAGGATCGAAAACTCACTCAGGCAGAATACTGGTTGCTCTCAAGAACATTACGAGAACTAATGAAAGAACCTGATTTCCTGCCTTAAACAATTAGGTAATCAGCTGCCTTCGGTTACCCCTGACAACTTCTCCTTGTCTGTGTATTACTAAGCAAACAAGCCGCAGCGTTGCCAATCCACAGCCAACGGGAATGTTGAAGTGACATTCGTTCCCAGTGGAGTCACTACCTTCTCAATTTTAAAGAGAAGGAAGTGGGATTATGGAAAATTAGGACTTGGCAGGCATTTACAGAGGTGCTCTCATTGATGAAATGCATTCTTTTAAAACAAAAACACAGAAATAATCCTTGAAATCTGAAGAACATTTCTTCCACTTCCCCCTTTTATTCCAGGATGTAACCCACTGAGTTTGTGATTTTACCATAAACAGAAAGATGTTTATATACTATAATTACATCTCAGGCCCTGAAGAGATACATAATGGTTCTAAACTCACACAGCATTACATTTAATATTTTAAAATTTCCAGAGAGATAGCCGTATTAGTCTAGTTCAGTGAAACAAACAAGGAGTCCTGCGGCACTGCAAAAGAATAACAAATTTATTTATTGCAGGAGCTTCTAAAGCTCATGTGATGAATTTGTTAGTCTTTAGAAGTGCCACAGGACTCCTTAAATATTTTTAAATGTTTCAATTGACCAACATATTCTCACTGCTTTGGAAATGGATAGTATTAAACCATTGGATACAGTTTTATCCACAGGATAACACCCATTTTTAAAATGATTTTAGGTAAATGGTTATTAGTTTTTGATGAATTAATGGTTCACCTTGGAAAAGATAGTACAACGTATCATATTTCCTATCAATAACAAAAAAAGCCCATGTGCATTAGGCAGAAACCACATAAAAACTTGCAGCAAACTGTCTTCACTTGAACCATATCACAGAGTGCAAAAAAAACCAAAGTCATATCTGTACTAAGTATGACAAGTTTTGTGTGTTTCCGAGAGAGAAGTCAAAAATCAACTAAAAAAGACAAAATGCAACATTTTGAAATCAAATGCACTGTCCCATTTGCAAATGGAATCTTTCTAGGAAAACAAACAGTGAACTCTCCTGGCTTATTTTCTTCAGAACTTACATTTTCTTCCTTCAATTAAGCATCATGTTATATATGCAGTGGTATTACTATGACTTTAGTGCCGTATATCATACGTATATCAAAGATTTGGAACTATGTGATCTTACCCAAAATAATGGCATGTCCTACATGAAATTTAGATAAGAGTCCAATCTCTGATCCCCAAAACCCTTACACTTCAATAAAGTTCTGATTGAATCCTAGTATGAACTTTGAATAGCCTAATGCTATGATGGACTGATCCTAAATTCCATTTCCAAACATCCCTGAATTTTAAGAAAGCTCTGTTTTGGATCAACAAATTGAATCTCAGAGTTACTAGTACTGAAAATGTGGCCCATTATGAAAATCATAGAATCATAGAATAATAGGCTTGGAAGGGACCTCACGAGGTCATCTAGTCCAACCCCCTGCTAAAAAGCAGGACCACTCCCCCTAAATTACCCCAGCCAGGGTCTTGTCTAACCGAGCCTTAAAAATCTCCAAAGATGGAGATTCTACCACCTCCCTAGATAGCCCATTCCAATGCTTCACCACCCTCCTAGTGAGAAAGTTTTTCCTAATGTCCAACCTTGACCTCCCCAGCTGTAATTTGAAACCATTGCTCCTTGTTCTGTCCTCTTCCACAAATCTCCCACAGTAAACAATATTCTCCTAAGGAGGAAAAGTCCTCCTTTCAGATATGCAGGATGGCATTAGAGATTCCAATATATTGCTCTTCCTGTACAAGGTGGTATACGTTGGGACAATATTAGAGATAAGGTTTACATTGAACCTGTGGATCATAACCTCTCTTATCTCAGGTCACATGTATATGAGCCATGGGGAGAATATATGCTATATGTATTTATTTAAGGGGGCATGTTCAAAAATGATCTCTGTTGGCTTAACTCTGCTCCCACTGAAGTGAATGAGAACTCTATCATTGACCTCAACGGAAGCAGAGTTTGATCAGTACTTGGGGCTTTTGATGATCCCATCCTAAAATGACACCGTGATGAAGACTAAAATAAATGTCGCTTATAAGAAGAGCATATAACTTTTTACGGGTGGTGTAGTGGTATTTTGAGTTCCCATTCAGATTCTGTGGCCCACTTTTCAGAAAATAGATATTGCTAGTCATGGGAGCAAGAGTGTGAAATACTGAAAGCATAGGAATAAAAATGTTGTAACACTCTGAGGTACAGTAAATACCTTCCTCAGCTTTACAGAGCACTCTGTATTCCCATCTGTGTGGGTTTGGTGATATTTTTATGTAGTCAGTAGAAGCTGTCAAACAAAAATTTGAAAGTCAGCCAGTGAAAAGAGGTAACAAAGGTATTTACAATTTGATGAGGGAGAAGAGGAGGGAAAGAAGGAACACGAGCTCTAGTCTTGCCCCAAACCAACTGAACACCTAAAGTAAAGAAAAGGGAGCAGTATATCATTTTTATTTGAAACCGGAGAATAGAGGACTAGAAACGTAGAACTAAATAGTGCTTGAGAAATAAGGTAAATATTCACACTGACTTACAATTATGTACCAATGCACTAGAGACATATTAAATAAACAGCTGTGCAATGTTGAAAATACTTCCAAAAGAATATGAAAACCTGGCATCATTGCCAAAACATAATATAAAATGAGGGAAACGTTGATAGGTGACAAGGAACGTGAAATTTTCTGTAAAAGTGTATTGGCCTCCCTCAGTTTTTAACAGTATCTATTCTCTTACACCTTCTTCCCACCACAAAATAAGTCAGTTATTGTGGAAATGTTTGCTAACTACAGCTCCTGGCTATAATGTTGGGTTTGGGTTAACTTTCCTTTAGCGCTTCGCAATGTGATTTTCATGTGGTTCGTACATCTACAGAATCTCGCATGGACATAATAATGTTTTGTTTGGTCAAACATTTCAAAAGTGACTAGTGATTTTTGGATGCCCAGACTCAGATGTCTAAAAGGAGCCTGGTTTTCTCAGTCAGGCTCCTTTAAGGCATTTTGAAATTGGTCTCCTAAAAATGATTAGTCATTGTGTGTGCCATTTTTTCTCTGAAGTTTTGAGAGTGCTGAAGGTCACAATACAGGCATAGCATAGTCTGTTAAATATGAGAGCGCCATACGGTCCTCTTTAGAAAGGGGATACAACTAGTCTTTTCCAAACTCTGATCTGTTCTTGGCCATGGGTCAGATTCAACTATTTGTGATCATTTTCCAGTTCCATTATGGAATTAGCCAGAAAGTCCACCTACACATCCTTCTCAGGGCATGAGGTCACTACACGTATGAGATTTCCAACATTTGGGAGGCCAAACCTCATGAGAGCTCAAATCTCATATCATCACTGGATCCAGATCAAAACCCAAACCTCAGTCAGCCTCAAATCTAAGCTCAGGCCTGAGCCTAATCTAGATGTAGAAGTAGATCCAAACATGCCCTGCTTGCCCCATATACCGTACAACAAACCCACTAACTAACTTTTATAGATCACAAATCATGATATAACATTACAGGGACATCACGTTGCTTTTGGTATAAACTGCTGAGTGAAGTTTTCTGGCACAATATTTGAAAGACCTGATAATCTCAGTAAGATGTAGTTTTCTTTCCTTCTTTGACATATTTGTACGTTATCACTCGGAATTTGCCTATGCCATGCCACTTGCTCTTGAACCTCCTCAAAAATTAGTTGCAAAGATTACATTAGCAACTCATCCAGACCAGAGCTGGACCTTGGAGCAATAAAATTCTCACTATTTGGTGACATTTGTATGAAAATAGGGAAAAATTTGATTTTTCAAAGAAAGACCCTGAGATTTGAGGAAGTTTCAGTTTTGCTGGAAAATTGTGCACAACTCTAGGAAAAAAATTTAACCTGAGCTCATGACAGGAGACTAGTTAACAGAAAGATTTGTGCACCTGGCTGCTGGCTACAAATAGGAGGTGACTCTGATTGGAGTTGTTGAGACAGTTGTCACAGTGCTGAGAATTTCTCTCTGTGCTGCCTTAGTCACTTATGTTTCCACTCACTTGGTTCTTCCTGCCTGTTGCCAAGTTCCAAAGGAGAGCCATGTCAGTCTTTAAGGGTGCCACAAGACTCCTTGTTTGTTTTGCTTAACTAGACTAACAATTTATTGCATGATCTTTCGAAGCTTCAAGCAACTGACAAAGTGGGATTTTCTCCCACAAAAGCTCATGCAATAAATAAATTTGTTAGTTTTTAAAGGTGCCACAGGACCCCTTGTTTGTTTTGGTTCTTGCTGGAATTTCATTAATTTTGCTCTGTTTTTCTTGGTTGTTGGGTTTTGTTGGTCAGATAGTGGGGGCGGTTTGGCAGTTGTTGGGTTTTTTTTCCCTTCTTCTTCTTCAGCAGTGGGGTTATGTCATTTCATCTCTGAACTCCAGTTCAGCAAAGAAAGGCTCTTAAACCTGTTCTTGATCTTAAGCACATGAGTCTGCACATTGCTGTTTTGCACGGCACTTAAAGATGTGCGTTGCTGAATTGGCACCATCAGGTTGGAATCCCAAAAGGCTTCCAGAACATCAGCAATTCTAACTCACACTGGAGGGGAAGGGATGGAGGGAAATAGAGAGATATTTTACCATCTAATAGAAAGGGTATCCACAGGTCTTACTAATATCCACTACCCAATTCCAAACTGAAGCACACAACCATTATAGGCTGACTCTTGATCAGACACAACCTTTGATACTAAAATGGTTCTATAAATGAAAAGATACTAAGTAGTTGCATTGATAACATGACTGACAATTGAAGCATCCATCCGTGAAGAGTACAGCCTTTGGTGGGACTTAGGAAAGGGTTCAAGAACTGTAATACCTGGATATTGAGTACAGTAGACTATAGGATTTGGTCATCCAGTTGGGCGAATAGCACTATGGCGACCAAAAAAAAAAAAAATCTATAAAATCTTGTATCAGAATCCTGAGTTGGATGATCATATAGCAGAATTGCTATCCAAAACAATTCATAATTAATATACTAGGAAGACTCAATTATTGGCTTCCCACATCAGGAAGAGGATATTGAATGCACAATGATGGGAGAGATCAAAGAGGCAAGAGTAGTAAACAATTATAATGGGTATCTTCCACTACCTGCATATAAACTGATTAAATGCCTCAATGCGACCAAAGGTAGAGAAGTAATTTCTCAACATGTTAAAATGATAGCTTTTTGTAACAGAAAAGAGGCAAACAGGAAAAGACATACTAGAAATATACCAGACAATGAATGGTATAGAAGATCTAAAACAGGTGGTCCGATTTATCCTCTCTTATTATACAAGAAAAAAGGAGACATCAATGAAATTGAAAGACGACAAATTTAAATTCGATAAAAGTAAAATTAACACACATTACACTTGTGCAACTCCTTGCCACAATATCTCTCTGACCAAGAGCTTGGAAGGTTTTTAAAAAAGATTAGACATTTATATGGAGTGAATATCCACAGTTATAATACAGGGGCTAAATATTTTAAGTAATATAAACCTTCATAATTCAGGCATAAGACAACAAATAACTGATAGGAAAGAGGAAGAAACTTTCCTCTTTGGGCTAAGTTAGTCCATAATTGTTTGCTGTAAGTTTTATTGTACCTTCTTTTGAAGTATATGGTACTGTCAGACAGGACACCAAACTAGACAGACTTCTGGTCTCATGGTTTGGTGATTCCTATGCAGTCTGGAAAAGGAGCCAATAAACTCCAACTTCATTGTGGTGGATGTCTCAATTATTATTAGTAGAGGGCCCACCACCAAGCTTGGTGCTGCACAAGTTGGAGATACCAAGAGGAGTGCTCAATAATTACATTCAAGAACAGGTCATGTGGAAAGAGGTAGGGAGGATGCGGGGAAACAAAGGGAGGGGAGACACTGCTTTTGGGGAACAGGGCTCACAAACTGTTTTGCATATTGTCTTTACGTGCTTCATTGCTGATCAAAGACATCTCTGAAGAAGCATGAAGTGGAGAGGAATTTGGATAGGAGAACGTGGTGAGCTGGCACACCGAGGGGAGAGGACTAGTTCAAGCATGGAAGAAGGCACAAAGAGCAGAGAGGGATACAAAAGGAGGGGTTGAGACTTGAATAGAAGGGGAAAGAAGTTTTGAAACAAGCAATTAAATATTAATTATGTGTTCAAAGTAGAAGAAGAACTTACAATTAAGTGGTAGAGTAATGTCCCACCATTCAAAACCCTTGCATTTCCATGCCTAAATAGAAGAGAAACATAGGAAAAGCATCTCACCTGAAGTTATTCATTACGGGTTGAAATTCACCCCATACAGAGGACCTGTACTGCTTGGGTCTTCAAAACATGACTTCTGAGATATTCTAATGGTGGCTTATACTGACGCTAACCAGGATGGAATTTCATGCTCTAATGAATAACCCCAGAAAGGTGACTTCCACATTTCTTCTGCAGGTCCAAGAAAGACTGTTGAAGCTACATGCTTTAACACAACCCAGATGATCCCCTGGATTATCCAGGGACGGAACAGTTGCTAACAAAATCCACTATGCAGCCTGAGGCTTCAGCTACCCAAAAAGGTCTGCCAGTGAGCTATACCTACAGCATAAACGCTACTTCTAGTGCAAAGGGGTGCTTACACCGGTTCCTGCAATAAGATAGAATATAACCCTCAAAAACATGTTTGCCAGAATAACTGTATTTACATTATTACACTGGAGCTTTTGCCAGTATAGGAATGTTGTCCAAAAACAAAAAACAAAAACAAAAAATTCAACCCCCTCCCCCCCCCCCCCCATATGCCCTTCACCAGCATTGGCCAAAGCGTTAGTCCTGACCTTAAGACTCAAAACAAACTTCAGTGGTTGCTTGCTTAAAACACGTCCCAGGAACAGACAAACAATGCCGAAAATGATGGATAGGTCATATGCAATTCATTTGACAGGAATCAGAAAGACGGGGTGAGGAGGGTAAGAAGGAGAAAACTTTACCAGAGCCACGTAACCTGAGTTAATGAAATCATATTTAACTAAGGGTGTGTATTTAGACTTGATCTTTCCCTGGTGACTTAAGCCATTAGTAGGAATTCATTGTTTACTCTCAGGATTCTTATCAGTACTTAGGCAGCGTTTGCACGTGATTTTCAACCGATTGCTCAACGTGCTCTGTGTTATACTGTTTTGAAATAAATGAAACCACAGCAAGATCACAGAGGACTAATCTCATTTATCTAATCTGTTTAAAACGGCATGGTTTCTTTTCTACCAGAGGCTGCCTTACGGCCTCCTCTGTGGGTCGGGGGATGTCAAATTAGATTCCTGTTTCCAGTTTTGGAAAACCAAACCTTCACTTAACGAGGCACTTCAAAATCATTTTTTTTCCAAATTGCTTATTCTTAATACCTTTAGAGATGGATTCCCAGAAGGTAGTGAACTGTTGTAATGACCATGCACTTCCATTGATTTCAATGAGAGCTGTGAATACTCAATTAATCTAGACCCTTGAATCTCTCACAGGATCAGATCCTGCTGATGAGTGGTGAGACTTAGGCCACCTATCGAGAGAGCCGGATAGTTCCTAATCTTTAGGGAGGAAGGAAATAGCCGTTCTGAAGATTTTAACCTTCAAATGTTCTATGTTCTTGTTAGATCATGAACGAAAATGAACCCAATCACTCATAAAGAGACTATGCAGTGCACACGGAGCTCTGGGTAAAATACTGGGATAAATAGTCTCAGGCTAGGAGGAAGAAATAGGCATGCAGTTAGCTTCAGATTTGTACATCTTCACTGAACATGGAAGATAACAGCCAAAATGCCTTCATAAAAGTGAACAAGCGTCTACCCTGTACCTCCATTTGGAAAATCTTAGCAAAGTTTGACCTGATACATACCACTGATACTGTCTGATAAGTGTCAGCGGCTGCTCTAATTAGGCCCAGTAACACTTCTAAGTAAGATTCTGTACTACGCATTGCTTCTCTGAGGCACTACACAATGCATTACATACCTGTTGAACCACGACTGAATGAATAATTGAGGAGTACATCTGCAGTGGAAATATATTGGATCAGCAAGAGTTACAACAGCTATGGAATTTTTCTTACTGTGTGCAGTGGTGGAGAGTATGGTCAAGAAGGAGCAGATGGATGGAAAGATGGCTCCATGCATTTAGAAAGATCTTCTTGAAGTCTCTGTACTTGCCTGATGCCTCTCCTTTTTGAAGAAAGATCTTCACAGCCATGAGATGGTGCAAGTAGTGTTGAAAAATAAGGCTTGGGCTACACTTAAAAAAAAAAATGTTAGGCCAGCATATCTATGTCAGTTAGGAGTGTGGAAGAAAAACCACACCCTGCCTGATGCACTGATGCCAACCTAATCTCCATACAGATGCAGCTATGTCAACAGAAGACTGCTTCTGTCATTTAGTGAGTTAGGTTTTTATTTTTTTCTGTGCTGCAGGACACTATCAGCCTAGTTTGTTTCAACATTAAAAGGTTCTACCAGCAGAGCTAGAGCAACATAGTTATTGCTGATATTGTGTCTGTGGCACAGGCCAACACTAAAGAAAGATGATTCCACTCCATTCCCCATGCCATAGCCTTCCACAGTGGATATAAATTATCTGGCACCATTTTCTTCGTCCATTCAAAGACATGAATATTCATTCAAGAACGAGCCGTGGACAAAAATGTGCCTGCTGTCGGAGTTATCTGAACCTCGTCAGTGTGCAAATGAGACTGAGAATCTCCCAAGAGCTTTCTCTCTGATTAAATTTTTAGTACTTTACTGCTTCCAGGAAAGCTAGGACTGTTCTATCTGAAGTTTTCCAGTTCTTTTCCCCAATCTCGCTGATAACCAGGAGGAAAACCACATGAAAATGAAAAATAATGAGAATGAGGAAAGAAAAAGGGATGCAATTTTTTAAAAAATTTTAAAACTCGAAAAAAAAAGTTTGTTTTAGCTCAAATTTTTGGCAGGATTCAAATTTTAATCAAAATATATTCTTCTTCACTAGAGGACAATATACAAATGTGGAAATCCAGAAACTAAATAGCCTAAAAGAGACTAAGTTAGTGCAGGTTTCTGCTATAATACTCTCACAAGAGCCACAACTTCTTTGGTGAAATTTTTGAAACCGAGAAAGGTCTTGCATTTCAACTCTATTGCACAGAACTGCCTAGTGATTCATTCCATTGCCTTGCATTAGTAGAAGAAAGAATTATTCATCTGTGTCCAACACCCTAAAGTGCTACCAGTGAATGGAGGGGGGGTTTGTGCTAATGGTAGGGGCCTGTCCTCTTGTAGCAGGAGAATTTGAGTTCCATTCCTGCTGTCATCATGAAATTTTCATGGCTACAATGTACGGAACATCAACTATATGATCCCAAGTGGTCACAGACTTGTTACAAGATATTATTTCCAGCTGGAATCATTTGCCAATATATAATTAACTGAAGCATTAGAGGAAAGTGTATTTGGAGTTTTAAAAATTCACACTACTTAGATGCATAGCTTTCCAATAATCACATATTTGTATATTTGGCATACAACCTCATAAAAATGGTGATAATCATGTTGATATACTCTGATTCTATCATGCTAATTTTACATATAGTAATGTGACAAGGCAATTAGTTAAACCATAAAAGATTCAAGCTCGGAATAAAAAACAGTTTTTTAAAACCTATCAGCCCAAGAACAAATCTTGCAATTGCAAAGCAACTGTTGACAATTCCATCATGACCCTTGAGTTACTTGGTATTTTTCATAAAGGCACAGCTCCTGGAATCCTGTGATTACATGCCAATCTCTGCTTTCATTCAAACAAAGTAAGTTTTTTCTAGCCCTGGGTGCAGAGAAAAGCTTTAAAACACGACCTTCATGTACTAAAAGTGCTCAAAACCCTATAGGCATGTAAAAAGAATAAAAAGAACACCAAAAAATTTTTTTTTTAAATCTCATAATTTTTAAGCTGATCTCATGATTGAGGTGGGTGGGATTTGTATGACTTTTAAACAGCTGGCGCTAGCAATACAACAACCCTCCATTTAGTACTCCTCAGAGCATGTGTCATATACACAGAGCAAACATCGTGGTACCTGGCTGTCCTGAGGCCTGATCTGGCACCCAGTTAAGTCAATGGGAGACTTTCCATTCCCTTCAGAGGACTTTGGAACAGATCACTTGTGCATAAACCAACACCACAGATTAGTCTGTTGTACATTTGGAGGACTCATGCCATACTGCCTGCACAGGGGGCGAGTTTTCTTTTTACAAAGATGAACTTACAAGGGAGGATTTACCCACCTGGAAATAACCGTGACGTTGAAACACTAGGCAGCAGCTCATGCGAAATTCCCCATATTTCAGCTGAACACTAACAAATACATAGCTGGAAGGAGTCTCGCTCACCTTATGTGTTTGCAGGGCTCAGGGTGGTCGCCATGCTTGCCCGCTCCCACCCAGGGACGGCCCTACTGTTACGCCTCCCCATCCCCGGCCATGCTGCCCACTCCCCCTGCCCGCCGAAGACAAAGGGTGGGGCGGGAGCACAGAGCCCGGCCTCTGGGCCAGTCCTCTCCCCTGCCAGGAGTGAAGCAGCTGGCCCAGGGGCAGAGCAGAACCGTGGAACTTGATCTCTGGGCCAGCCCACTCCACCCCAGCCCGGGGGGGGGGGCCCATAGGACGATTGGTCCTGGGCCCTGCCCTCGTCTAGGGACGGCCCTGTATGTTAGTATTGTTAAAACAGGCAGATTTTATTGAATGTTTGCGAGTTGCTGAATGCATCAATCTCACTTATAACATCTGTATCCCAGCTAGTAAGGCAACATTTAAGCATTTGTATTGTAAGCCTCCATGACAATGTAAATCAGCAGATAGGAGAGACATGTTAACTAGTTCAAGTTCTGGTCTCCAACAGATGGTGTTATGGCCTGGCCAACAAGGAATGCCAGATGAACTATTGTGTATCATTAAAGATGGAAAACAATTTAGTTGCTCTGCTCTTACCCACCCCCCATCCCCTTGAAGATGAGTCATGAAAGTGGATTCCTCCCATCAGCTCAGTTCACAGCTCAAAGCACATGGGAGAAGGAGAATAAAATCTCTAACAGAAGGAACTATGCTGCTTGAATTCTGAGGATCAAGGTATCTAGGCATAAGCAAAGGATCCTCATTTGCCTAGCCTGGGTTAGCCCTAAAGAACATATACAGCTTGCTTATCACAGAATTTTTTTACTACTTTTTCAAACTTAAGATTGTAACTAATTTGCGTATCTATGTTTACCTGCTTTTAGCCTTATAAATAATTTATTTCTTTTTCCTATTTAAAAAAATAGGTATATAGTTTATTAAGATTTAATGCACAATTGACCTGGAGTGACTAGTCTTTTGGGACTGGAAGTAACCTGAATATTGCTTTATTTACTGCATGAGCTTTCATGGGACAAATGTTCATGTGATAAATAAATTTGTTACTCTTTAAAAGTGCCACAGGACCCCTTGTGGGTACGTCCATACTGGAGCCTTAGGTTGACTTAAGGACAGTTAAGTCGACCTACAGACCAGTGCATCCACACTTGCCACTTATTAGCTCAACTTAAGCACTTCCTTAAGTCAACTTAATAACACCACCTCTGAAGGTCAACCTAAGGCTTAAGTCGACTTAAGCCAGTTTAGATGGGGGATAGCACTTAAGTCAACCTCATTCGCCTCCAGGCCCCCTTGCAAAGTTCCTGGCCACTCCTCCGTTGATCTAGCACCTGCCAGTGTGGATGCAGGGATGTGGAGTCTCTAAGTTGACTTAACAAGGTCGACTTTAAGTCAACTTAAAGTCGACCTTGGTTAAGTCAACTTAACAGAGCCTCCAGTGTAGATGTACCCTGTTTGTTTTGCTGACCTAGAGTACCACGGCTACTCCTTTGGAACCTGAATATTGCTGATTCTTGATATAAGGGACCATCTATCACAAAATTAGGTCCACCTGGGTGGCAAGACAGATCATAGTACCCATAGCAACTGTCTGGGGCTTCAGGTTAAGGCTATTATAGTGCCTGAGGAGTTTACATTTGATAATTGTTTGATGAAATCCAAGTATAGAACTCACAATCAAAATGGTATGGTTTGGTATGTCCTAGTTCTTAACTGTTTCCCTTGTGGTTGATATTTAAGCTCGAGTCACTGCAGAACCGCTTGATAGTAACTTCTTATTAATTCCTTATATGAATAGGGAAAGTGCAATTATACTTGTGAACATAAGTTTTTGTCATGCTGCTATTTCATTTCTGCATACGTGTCTGCACACATGTACGTACTTAAGCGTCCCAATCCTCCTCTGAATTGTAAAGTTTTATTATTGTATTTCTATACTCATTTTACCATATACAAACGGCAATTTCATTTCTGTATCTGTTTTATGCAGATGTGTCTGCGCACATATACATACAAACTTATCTATATTTTATTTTCAAGTAATTAGTAAATAAATAATCCCAGTGCTTCACTGATTAACTTGCCTATAGAATTTAATAGTCTCTCTTCCTCTCTCATAAAATGATAGAGCACAATTCTTCTTGTATTTCTTTACAAATGAGTGTTGTGTCATGGGCAGAGCATGATATACAACCAAAACATAGGCGAGCACGAACACACACACAGAATGAAAAAACATACTTTAAACAGCTCTCTCTGCCAGAGGATAATTAATTGACTGACAGCACAAGACAAACCATGGCCATCTCACAAAAAGCAAATGGGCCAAGGAAAATGGAAGGCTCAAACAGAGGGACTTTGCTGACAGCGAGGTGAATTTTCTTAGTGTAAAAATCACATTCTAGGCACCAGTCTGAGGGAGTTACATCAGGCCTCCTGGACTCTAATGTTGATTCTGCCACTGAATCACTGCAGGACCTTGAAAAAAATATAATTTAATGACACAGTGCCTCCATTTGTATATGGTAAAATGAGTACAGAAATACAAATAACACTTTACAACTCCGAGGAAGATTGGGAGGCTTAAGTATTTGTAAAGCACTTTCAGGTTCACAGCTGAATACTGGCAACCTTTATTAAGTCTTATTTATTGTCTCTCTCATCTAAACCCTACTTATGTACATATCAATCATTATCTTTATTGCAGCTTAACACATAAGTCTGAGGAGCGTAAAAGGGCCTTAATATTAATAAGGATTTGGCCTATTGCATGGGTTCTCAAACTGAAGGTTGGGATTCCTCAAGGGGTGGTGAAGTTATTGGGGGGGGGGGGGGGGGGAGGTGAGTGGTTGGCTGCCATGCATGCTGTTGGCCCTGTGCCCAGCTGACAGAATCCTTCAGATATGAGTGGCCAGAGAGGTAGTGTCTCCCACCCCCTACCCGGCCCCCACAGCAGCAGCGCAGACGTAAGGGTACTGTGACATGAGGGTGTGGATGGCATGTCTGAGGGAGGGTGGGGAGGGCATTGTCATAACCTGAACTATTTTAAAGGAGATCCCAGAAAAATGTTTGAGAACCCCTGTATCCAACTGGGGTCACTGAAGACGACAACCGCACATGGTTGTTGTTAAAACAGAAATAGCTTTTTGTGCCAGTTTCCCATGATTGACACGTTCTGGTGAATTTTACCATTCCTGCCCCCTTCACATGCAATAAGTATTATATATCCCTAGTCAGCTTAAAGACAGTTTGATTCTTAGTGATGCAACACAGATCTTTGCAAATGTTATTTAACAGTTGTTTGAGCTCGGCAAATGTTATGCGTAACCCAGCCATTATGGTGATGGAGGCGGATAAGAACCTATCTCCTAGCTCTACAAAGCCTTACATATGATTCATGTATTGCGAGTAGCCCCAATAACTTCAGTGGAACTACTCACAGAGTGAAATCATGATATAAGCTGAAGGCAATTTTGTCATTGACTTCAGCAGGGGCCTGGATTTCACTTAAAATAAAGCCTGGACTGAAGTTTTTGCATGATCACAGTCCTAAATAGAACAAAACCTAAATAAATCAAATAATTACAGATTGGAATCTGAACTTCAAATGGGAAAGAAACAATATGTACTGTAGGGTTACCTAGCAGAATTCAGTGAATGAAGCACATGCAAAACAAAAAAGTAAAAATCAAGTAGGCAGGTGATTTCACTTTCTATTTTCAGATATATAGCAGTTCCTTAGAACAAGAAGAGCCGGTTAAAATGCACACACTTAGTTTCAGTGTCAGAGTTCTCAATGATCACAAAAGTAGTGTGTTGAGCACCATAAAGCTAGGCAACTATGTTGTCTGTCAAGAGAGAGAACATTGTCACAGGCAGTCACACCTTATCTGTTATTATTACACCATAACTCATAACAGAATTCAAATTATTGTATGCTTGAAGCTGTCAGTCAATGACAACGCAAATATGATTGTAGATTGTTAAGTGATATCCAGAGCAATATATAAAGCCACCACTTAAAAAAAGAAAAATAAAAGGAAAAAAAAAATCTACACTCAATTTCTTTACAAATGCCCCAGTTTAGCGATCAAGCTGCTATTAAAGGATAAACAAAATCTTGGGTCACTGATGATCCCGACTTTGTGGAACATCTAAGAAATGTATGTTTGGAAAAGGATACCACAACTTAGGAGCATTTTGAAGTAACTCGTGAATCAGCTAACCCAGTGAAAAGATAACTCACTTGAGAACGATATAATTACTTTCAGTTTGCTTAAAGCCAAGGAAAAGTTGACACAGCGATTAAAAGGGAAAAAAATGAGTGAAGGGAAAAAAATAGAGTTACTTTATACTCCCTGAATTCAGGCTATTTCAGGGCCTAGGCTCTGAGCTTATTTGAAGAAAGATTATCTTGACAAATTGGATAAACATTTTATGCATGACAGGACGCTGATGGAGAGTCTGTTCTGCAAGCACACCTGGTGATAGTTTGCTTAGTGTGTGACCAAGGTGTTCAGCTAACCCTGAGTCCTCCCAGGGTGCTTTGTTTACTGTTTGACAGGTATAGGCAGATCCAACATCTAGGCCTTAGTAACAGTTGCTGCAGCCTCAGCAGATGCCTTCTCCTCCCCCCACTCCACCTCCCATAACAATGGATAAAATAAGTCTTGGCTAGACTAGTCCACCAGACTTTAACAAACAGTTTGTACTTAAGGACTATACTGCAGTCCAATGTGCCTCAGGCCAATAAAAATGGCAAATGCAAATAAAGGCATTACGTCCCACTCCTCTATTGGCTTACTGGTACATTCAAGTGTGCTCTGGAGAGAACAGCTGTGGCATAAAACATTTGCATAAAACTGAGTGCTAACTATTTTTTTAAAATAAATTTTAAATAAACAAAAGCCCATTGTAGATCCTCACCCTGAATCTCTGTGTTCTGGCATCATACAGTTATTTGCTTCTGTTCAAAGTCAATGCAAAATGCCACCAAATCAGAGCCATGCCATTTTGCACCAACTTTCCATTGGTACAAATGACTATGCATGAGGTGGGGCAATGAAGAATCAAGCCCTAGCCATCCAGAATGTGTGTTATTAGGGAACTTTGTTAGCTAAACTACTGAAACATGCATTTGCCTTGGTGGACACTTAAGGAATATCTTGTGTTCTGCAGAAATGGGCAGATCAGTAATTGAGGCCCAGATCCGCAGCAGTAGTTAGACTCCTAACTTCACTGATTTCAACGGCCTAACTACATTTGAGGATAGACTGGTCCTAAAAATCCAGTGTTTGGTGGTACCTTGACTATCTTCTCAGATGGCTGAAACTGTGGGAAGTCTGAATTAGTATATCTGCCCAATGCATTTTCACCACTACTGAAGGCATAGTTCCCAGAAGGCAGTACTTTAGGAACTGGTGTCCTAGCATCACCTGCTTGTCATTCATAGGAACAGCCATTTTAGACCATACCCATGGTCCATCTACTCTAATAACCTGTCTCTGACACTGGCCAGTACCAGATGCTTCAGAGAAAGACACATGCAACCTTGTATTAGGCAAATGTAGACTAATCTGCCCCTCAGATTAGCTCTCCTCCCTGGCCCTTATGGTTAACAACGGACTAGAGTCCTGAAGTATGAGGTTTCAACTCTCCCAAAATTTATGTTTCTATTAACTATGATGATTCTAGATATTCTTGTCATCCAGATATATGTCTAATCCTTTTTTTTTTAAAAATCTTGCTAAGTTTTTAGTCTCAACCACATCCTATGGCAAGGTGTTCCACAGTTTAATTATGCATTCTGAGAAGAGGATTTCCTTTTAGCAGTTTTGAATTTACCACCGTAAGTCTAACTGAATGTCTCCTTGTTCTTGTGTTATGCGACAGGGAGAACAGAAATTTTCAATCTACCTTCTCTATATCAGTCATTATTTCAGAGTCAGCAAGAACGACGTTTTAGTGGGGAATGAGGAATAAACCCATAAATTCCTAAAAACAAGATGGTGGCATTTTTTTAGTTTAGAGGCAGAACTGACCCTTTCAGAGCACTAAATTCCATTTAGAATTATTTCCAATTTGACTTGTCTTCTGTGGTTTTGTGTTCATGAGGCTACACTTTTTTCTCTCCCCCTCAACAGCAACATGTAGCACATCAAGAAAGATGTAAGTAGCAAGCAAAAGCCCTGAATTTGAGAGAGAGATTGAGATTACAGCTGGCAAATAATAAAGCACAGAAAAAGGATCAAATATAAATCTATCCTTTCAAAATCATCTGAACATTTTAGGCCAAAAATCTCCCCAAAAGAGCTAGCAAGACTTGTGTGTTGTCAAATCCAACATCAAACTCTAGGTCTGATTTGGCAATGACCCCAAAACCCTAGTCTAAACTTAACCCAGATCCAAACGCTACCTCCTCGGCTTATTGCTACAACCAAACCAATGAATAAGAGTAGAGCAAGCACCCAAATACCAACCATAGAGTATAAATTCTTTGGGGGATGGGACTGTTCCTTACTCTTATGTACAGTAGCATAGTTGGATCCTGATCTCACTTGGAGACCATAGATGCTGCTGTGTGGCAAACAATTACTAAGTTCTTATTGATATCAAGTTAGAGAGAGAACGGAGTCAATAAATTTGACTTGCTACGCAAGATTGTTAATAGACTAAAATATGACCAGAAACGTGGTATATGAGGATATTTATCTGCAAGACTAAGGAAAGAGAGGACTGCATAAATCAACAAGCCATCAAACTCATATAAACCATTCTTCCATCTGATCATTACTGATGACCAGATAGCTGCAAGCAGGTGTATTCCAGCAAGCCAGGCGTGTAACACAAGATTCAATCAAAAAATGATCATAGAAAGGTTGGAGAGCACAACCGACATCAGGGAAATGTTTTAGAGAGAGACTATTAAAAACAACAACAACCAACAAACACTGGATTAATTAGTCTCACGAAGCTACTCTAGCGGAATTGCTTTCCTGCACCACTTCTGTCACAACCAGAAAGCAGCAGTCAGGACAACAAAAGATATAACAGAATGGCTTTCCATCAAGAAAGAAGCTTTGTCAGGGCTTTATTATGTCACTACATCTGTTCAGCCTGGAGACTCAAATGATAATACACATCTCCCTTGCAGTTCAGAGTGGTAGAACTCAAAGCAGAGGAGGCAGATGCTGTAACCTTAAATACCATGGTCCTAATTCACCCTAAATATATTATATATATTATACACACACACACACACACACACACACACACACATTATTCCCATCGACCTTGAGGGGAAATGCGCACACATATCTGAAGGCAAAGTTGAGCCCAGTATATGTGAGCTGTCATTGGAAAGTGACATACAAACAAAGAATAATCGAAGAATGGAAACTGAAATACAGGGTGGCACCTATCACAGACACAAACAAGAAAGTAGATCAGGCCCCAAAAATAGTTAGGGATCTACATCCTGCCTCAGGATATAAATAGCAGGTGAGAGTTGTTCTTGGGATATTATCCCTTCTAGCTTGTTCCAGAGGGGTAGCCATGTTAGTCTATTCCAACAAAACCAGAACAAAGAACTCCTTCTTTCTTCTAGTGTGGGTTTCATTAGCTAAGTGTGTTGTCATTCAACATCCAGCCCGAGGTGGCTTTTCTCTTCAAACTGACCAACGTGGGATTAGAACACGAATTAATTTACTCAACTAGATTAAATTAGTTATTAATGAAAAGTTGTTATTTTTGCATTTGCCTACAGTCCTCCATGCACAAAAAGGAAAACATTTATTGATATCAAAGCTGGAGTATTGCAGATTGACTGCACACTGCAGTGTCAGCTATTATCTACCTACTTATATAGCCTCATGCTATCTGACTGCCTCACAATCATAACAATGCATCCTTCGAATACTTTTGTGAAATA
Source organism: Pelusios castaneus (assembly GCA_007922175.1). NCBI lineage: Eukaryota > Metazoa > Chordata > Testudines > Pelomedusidae > Pelusios > Pelusios castaneus. The sequence goes on along the minus strand of ML685816.1, from coordinate 12,228,080 downwards.
GAAAAGCATTATTAAGACATTTTACAGATGAGGAATAAAGCCATAGGGTGATTAAGTGACTTTCCCAAGGTCACATCGAAACTCTTTGCCTACAGCTGGGAAGTGAATCCAGATTTCACAAGCACACAAGATCCAGTGTAAAAAAAGGCCACTTGGTCATCTATTCTCAATCCCTCTCTTTTCCAGAGTTCCTCTGTACAAATATGGAAACCTGTTGCCTGCCCAGATCTTGAATGTCCACAATGATGGCATCTCATCCAATGGGTACTTGCTGTTCTTGTTGGAACCTTTCCTTACTATCCTGTGAGATAAATTACTTTTTTCCCTCACCATTTATTCCTTCATTTTCTCACCACAAATTTCACTTGAGCCACAATTTCAGCCAGATAGTTAATTTCATATAGCAAATGTGCAAAATCACACACTTCCACATTTTCCATGCAAAGGTCATCTTTGCACAGAAAGAGGGCCCTTCTCAGTCAGGAACATCCCTTTTACTCAAAAATTTTAGGAAATATTTCCCAAAAGAATGGTCCAGGTTTTGAGGTCAAAGTGTAATGCAAAAAACCAGCAATTAAAAAAAAATCCTATGCACTTGAATTAGTTGAACATGTACTACTACAGCACTGAGAGATGGAAATCAGGCCATGATATCAAAGAATGACTGTCAACATAGTTAGCTAATAATTCTCTGTGACAGACATTTTTCAGTAGCATGCACTATTAAATGGAGTACATTTTGATACAAATGTCAAAGGCACCTTAAGTCCCATTTTCAAAAGACACTTAGGAGGCTATGTCTCACTGGAAGTCAATGAGACTTGGGTTCCTAAGATCCTTGTGACTTTTGCAATTTTTTCCCATAATCATGTTGCTCTGCAACAGTTCATTTTTATTCTATTTTTTCTCTGCTGTATATTTTTTAGCCTCATAAAAAGTGTTAATGAAGGCTTTAATTGCCACCTTCTTGCATTCCATGGTATTTAAGGGTGCATCCCCACAGTGCATCTATCACAGGCAGTTAACCCAAAGACAACCAGTTCTTTATAAATAAATGGTCTGATCTTCATTAGCAGGGGCAGACATGAGTATTTGAAGCACAGATTCCAGAATTAAGGAAAGCTGTTGTCTTGTTCCAATACATGCCATGAAGAGTGCATCACACAGGTGCAGTTGGTAATGTGTGAAACCAAATGATTGCATTTTGTGAAATAATTTCTGTCCACTAACATAACATTTTCTATAGGAAAGGGGAGTCCACCTGAAGGAATAAAATGCAGGAAAGGCTTCCATGGAAACTGCCGAAGTAAAAAAAAAAAGTGCTTAGCTCCATTACAGAAAGACTGAGTTATAGTGTCATATTCAGCATAAATACACACTGTACATCTAACTATTGGAGAAGACTGGTTGATCATAATGGGAAGTGACATGCTCACTGATAAAAGACAGCACAAAACAAGAATGAAATACAGTTAGTAAACATCTCTATATATCAGTATGTGTATAGTCAGGGTTCCTTGGGCCAGGGGTATTGTGATTGCCATCTTCCCGCCTTGGCCAGACTTGAACTTCCCCAAAGTTCAGCGGCATTCTATTGATGGTTTGATTTGGTTCACTAGAGAGGCAGGATACCTAGCCAAGGAACTCAGAACCAGATCCAGATTACAAAAATCTGCTACATTTCATGTGCATTAAGATCTGAAGCCTTCCTCCAACTTTTAACTTGCCATCAAAATCGCAGAGAATTCCCTAAAAATGGTGCTTTTCCATCACCCCAAATTGCTTTCCAATTGACAAGAACAACGGCAATCCACATTTCACAGCTAGAGGAACTCAGACACACTTTCAAACAGAGAATTTGTTCTTCATGACTATTCCCAAAAAACGATTTATTACGTAGCTTTGAGGTGAAGAATGGCTGCTGCCATGTCTTGCCTCTGAAATCACTGCATTTCAATAAGTGAACAGACCCCTGCATAAACAAGTTCTCAGTCACTCTGTGACTCTAGGAATGAATGAGACTATTAAACATAAACCAATACTAATCTTTTGAGGGGACAATTTAAAATGGAGCTGCAAACCAAGCATATACCATGAGCTGGTTGTTTTTCCAGACGACAACTCTTCCACTGTGATCACAAAGAGGAGTGAGAAAACATCATTGCAGACTCTTTCACAAACATCTGGGAGTCAAGCTAATGGTACACATTTTTAACCTCACTTGTTCAGTAGGGTGTTTGCAGAGTTAAACACTTTGCCACCATGTTGTTTCTGCTAGATGACTGTAACAGTGCTATGCCAGGGTAGTGGGCTAACATTTATTTTCTTTGACTGTGAATGTAAGTAGCAGGAGGAGAATTAAAGCACTTCCTCTCGCTGATTGGTATGAATATTGAAGAGGCCATCAGTTCATGTTGTGGTGGATGGAGTGTACACATCCTTGGTTAACTGCAGACAATGTGAATATCAAGCTACACTTGATAGCTAGTACTCACTTCAGGAACATCCCTGATTGATTGGCCTGGCACTAACCAAGCCAGCAATGTATAACCCCAAACTGGAAACAATCATTGTCTCAAAAAATTGAGCTTTTCCACACACATGCATATCAGTTTTTAACACCCCTTTGAAAAGCCAAGCATCCAGGAGGCACTCAGCCAACATTCAGTTTTAGACTCTTATAAACATCTATCAGAAGGCGATGAACATAGCAATGGTGAGTTCTTCTTCACACCTAAGTTATACAGACCTAGAACTAAATAACTTAGGAGACTAATGGTTGATCTTTATTGGTTTTCAGCTACATTCATGGGAGCCAAACTTTACCCCCAAGAATAATCTGCCTCCTTCTTATCCATTCATCCATTCCATTTCCCTGTTGGTTCTCTTCTGGGTTGTTTTTGTAGTGTGTTGGCACAGGAAGAATATTAAGAGTTTTTTAGAAAACTGAACATTGCCATGCCAGCAGACAACACTTCAGAGATCAAGAACCCCCTTCATTGACATTACAACTCGCCCACCAGCAGAAGTATGTTATTGAGAGGTCTGACGGAAACAAACAAAAATATCCTGATAGAACTCCATGTGAAATGTCGACCCAAAGAGTAAAACCACTTCCTACCCAGCCACAGGGAAAAAGAGGAGGACACCAACCATGAGAAGGCAGCAATGATAAGTAGACAGTGAAGATAGCAGTAATAAGAAGGAAGATTTTAGTCTGATGGCCACACCATGTCTCTGCAGTAGAGTGTCAGGATTCATTACTGAGAGGGAAAGACAAAGGAAGACTTATGTGGTGTTGTCAGATATTCCTGTTGTGTGAACACACTCCTTCCAGGTTTATGGAATATATCATACAGCAGACCAAGGCTCAACCCAGGTGAATTTGAGAGCCACGTGAATACCTAGCATAGTGCTCTTTGTTTAAAACATAACATCATAGTTGTCTATTTCAGTGGAGGCTCAGCCACCCCAAAAATGTCAAACAGAAGTCACTATATGTACATATATAATCCAATGTTTCATTTTCATCAATGGGAAGAGAGTTGCTATTTGTAAATGTAATAGGCATGATTATAGCATGTATGGAATATAAACCAATTGATCAAAGCACTTAAGCATGTATTTAACTCCCTCCCTACTAATCAAGAGTATGTCTACACTAGCAATTTAGGTTGACTTAAGGACCCTTAAGTCGACCTAAATTACTCCATGTCTACACCTGACTTTCATTAAGTCAATTTAAGAAATTCCTTAAGTCAACTTAATGAAAGCTTAAGTCGACTTAACATCAGCCCATTAGGTCGACTTAAGCATTAAGTCGACTACTTAAGTCGACTTAAGGACAGTGTGGATGGGGAGTAACCCTTAAGTCAACTTTATTATGGCCAGTGAAGTCAACTTAACAAAGTGGACTAAGTCGACTTAACTTTAAGTTGACTTAGTCCACTTTGTTAAATAGACTTAATAAGGTTAACTTTAAGTCAACTTAAAGTCGACCATATTAAGTTGACTTATCTTTTTCTAGTGTAGACATACCCCAAGGCACTTAAGCAACTTCCAAAAGTTGTTTAAAGTTAAGCATGTGACTAAGCAGTTATTTCTTACATATATCTAGATTAAATGCTCCTTTAAATTGTATCTCCCTTTAAGACAAAAATCACCTAAAAGAAATTTTGACTTTAGTCAATAAAACCATTCCACTTTCAAATGATTTTGTTTTTCTTTTGCATAAGCCAGTGTCTCTCATATAATCCAGAAGCAAATAGCTCTATTCTATAGATGAGAAATTATAAAAGACCATGTAATCATCTGACAAAAGAACCGAAAACAACCCCAGAGGAAATGCATAACTGTTCTTACAAAATCACAATGTGCTGTTCTGTTTGCCTCCCACTCTTTGAGCACATACGCCTGACATTTCTTGTCTCATAACTGGACTTTATGAATGAGATCTGTAGATTGTTTTTGGTGAATAATCATAAAGGAGCAGAGTATTACTGAAGAGTGAGCTGGTTTACTGTTTGCTGACCAGATCTGAGTGATTAATACATTGCTTTTCCTCAGCAGCAAATATGACTCACAGGTCAGCACTATGTTAGAGAATACATGGTTTCTCAGTCTCAAACAGAGATTCTCTGTAAGTTAAGAAGCTATTGCAACCTGAAGTCAATTTGCAAAGGGTTATGTTTATGGGTGGTTTGTTGGTTTTATGAAGTCAACTTACGTAACTGAATTTCTGGGTACTTACCCAAAGTCCAGCCAAATCTTGTGGGGTCTATAAATTGGTCTAAAAATCTCATCAAAAGAGGTTGCCCCATCGAGGCTATAATACTTTCTGATTCCAGGTGCACTTAAAAAATATTATATGAACAGCCTCACCTCTCCCATGGAATTTTGCTACTCCCACTTAAAATATATCTTCATACATGATACACAATTCACACATACATAAGACAGACAGACCCAGAGTAGATCTGAGAGAGAAGATATACGTGGTGGTGTGGGGTATACAGGTTTTACTGGTATAAATTTGCGATGTCCACATTACTCATAAGTAACAGAGCTATGAGTGAATCATGGACATTATTCCAAATGAGAAGTAACAATAGCTTTAAGGTGAATGTAAGACTGCACTTCCCCATGGGAAAATGACACACAAAACTCCCATCTGGCAATGGCAGTTGCAGAAGAGGAGTTAGAATCTGCAAAGGGTACATCTACACTGGAGGCTCTGTTAAGTCAACTTAACCAAGGTCGACTTTAAGTCAACCTTGTTAAGTCATCTAGAGTGTCCACAGCCCTGTGTCCACACTGGTAGGTGCTAGGTCGATGGAGGAGTGGCCAGGAACTCTACAAGGGGGCTTAGAGGACAATGAGGTCAACTTAAGGGCTATCCCCCATCTACCCTGGCTTAAGTCAACTTAATAAGGTTGACTTAAGCCTTAGGTTGACCTTCAGAGATGGTGTTATTAAGTCAACTTAAGGAAGCACTTAAGTTGACTTAATAAGTGCTCAATGGGGAAGCAGTGGTCTGTATGTTGACTTAACCATCCTTAAGTTGACCTAAGACTCCAGTGTGGGCGTACCCAAAGAGATGCAGTTGAGGTTCTGAGCCCTCACACGATCAGGGGAAAACTATAAACAAGGCCCCACCTTTGTGCCTATAAGACAATGTTTATTTCTAACTACTTATTTTTTGTTCAGTTGGATGCCAAATCCTGGCTTTTTCAGAGCAACATTTTACCAAAGACCAACATGATGATAATATTTCATTCTGGATATCGTCATATGTTGCAAGGTTCTTTCTTTAACCACTAATGATTACACTGGTGGTTCTTGATATAACACCAAGTTTGGGTGTGTTCTGGACCTTTTCTACCTAATTGTCCTCACTCATCATCCTCTGTATGTTTCTAAAAATCTCAGTGACTTCAAAGGAAGCTTAGCTACCTTTGAGAGCTTAATACTTAGACAAGGAATGCAGCTGCATATCTCAGGTAAAGAGCAAGAACAAAGAAAGCTGGCGGGCTAGTTCTATATCCTGTTGATCCATAAGGTAGCCTGCTATAGTAGCTAAGTGGGGATGTTTTTGATAAATAAATACATGGGAGACACCCAAGGAAAAACTGGGCTGCTATTGGTAATTATTCTGGTGATTCAGTAGCTGGCACTTTTTCTTCTGAATCCTTCTGGAACCAAAGCCTTCATTTAACTAAGCATGAGCTGAAAGGCTCTGTTGGATGGCGGTCAACCGTCCTAACACAGAGGCACTATGCACCAGAGGGGATGTCTTTTAGATGAGCTATGAAACCAAAGTCCTGACCATTATTATCATCAGAAGTCCCACAAAATTTTTGCAAGAAATGTGCTTGCTAAAGCTCCCGCGTTGCTGTAGATCAAGCAAAATGTTCTTTGCAAGGTAAATCTGAGAGATTTATCTCAGAGCTCCACAAACATGGGAAAAATTACTCACGAATATTTGCTTGAATTCCAAAAGCAAATTTTGATCCAGCTGTCCTTGGGACCCTTTGGTGTTCACTTTCTGCAAACATACGCACTTTTAAACTTCATTAACACAAATATTCATGAAAAGTGAATTTTAAACTTCAATGCTTGAATATTCACTGAATGCAAATTTCAAACTCTATATTTTATTGTGTAAATTTCAATTCCTTGCTGACTTAGGTAACTCACCAATCAGGGAAAAGAAACAATAACATATGACTTTAAAAACTGTATAGTATAAATGGCTTCCCTGAGAATAGCACCTTGACACAATGGGAGGGCTTGTATATTTCAGTGGCCTTGAGAGCTATGCCAGTGGGAAGATGAACTCCTGGTAGGTCTACCTAGGATGGATAGAAGAGTAGGGATGAGATAAAAGTGTACTGGTTGATTCTCCAGGTTGGGGGTTGAGCAACTGGCCAACAACTTCACTGCAGAACAGTTAAGTCACAGAAACACAGTGAAGTATCCATTCCAGCAAATGGCATGATAGTTGGAGATGAAGGAGCTTTATTTGTACCCTAAGTGACATCAGATAGCACAAGAATTCCAATTGTGAATATTTGCCGTTGATCAAAGAGCAATGCATAGAACTGAGAATAGCAATGAATCAATGTGAGAATAGCGTGTTCTGTTTGCAAAAACAGAAAAAAGGGCAAAATTAGTCAAATAAAATTAGCTGCAAGTTATTTTCCCAGCTCCATGTCCTATATGTGTACCATAAAAAAAGAAATACATTAGCTACATTGACTGTAGAAATGTATAATTACCATTTGCTTTTTCAGCTGCTCATTATGGTTGTATAGTAGAGTTTACAAAATCGTTCAAGCCTTTACAACTAGCTGCATATACATTTAATTGTGCTGGCATACTTTTAAAAGGCAAGAAAATGAGGGGTAAAAAGAAGGAAAAGCTAAGAAAAAGGAACACAAAACATGAGATACCGAGTAATGTCAGAGAAGATTCAGCCATCTCAGAACTTGGTATAATTGACAGGTATGAGCCAATCTATATTAGAACAGTTATAGTCTTAGATAGTTGTTTTCTAATTTACTCGTTATTCTCATATAGCCAAAGCAAATTACCATTACCAACAACTAAATAAAATAAAATAAAATATGTCATGCTATTTTTTTATGCTAAGAGATCACCTGGATAAAACATATTTCCATCTTGCCTATATTTTTGCCTTCTCTTGAGCTGGACTGATTGATCCTCCCAAATACACATTTTTATAAAAAATGGGGTTGAAAACTATGTGCTGATCCCACCACAGGCAAATTATTAGCTTTCTGACTGACCGTGGAAGCAAAACTTTACTTAATCTGAAGGCAAATAATGTGTATTTCTCAAGCAATTCCTACTTTGACTAATCAGTCAGGCTGATGGATGTTCAGCACTTACCTTAATGCATATTTTTGCCTTAGCTAACATTTGTTAAAACCAAATCAATTACAAACTAGAGATTACTGGGCTGACGGCTTTTCATACTATTGCATTTGACCGTGCAATTGGGTTCCTAGGTGACAGACACTACAGGCAATCACTTTTCTGCACAGCCAAGCAGGGTACTCCATTCTTAAGAGTTTACCCAATATAGTCTCGTTAGGACACTTTTTTTTTTAAATTATTCCTTTAACTTGTTTTTTAACCATCTGAAAAGTGTGTGTGTTTTGCTCTTTCCTGGTGAAGGAATACCTACATGCACACCTGGGTACCTTCACAGAAGCAGGTGAGCCCTTTCAAGTGTCTGGCACAGCAATGGAGAAGATTACAACTATTATCTTCCTGACCTATATATGTTCAAACGTTGAAGCATTGTGCGCCTGCACAAAGGGCTGTTAGTCAACATGAAACAGAATGTCGAGCTGTAGTCAAGAATACACCTGAAGTGTTCACAATTACTGCTTTTAATCAAAATGATCCAATGCCAAGAGCATTGTTGCAGTTAAGTATTTTATGAAGATGCAGAGGACTAGTTCTTCAATGGATTGTTTTCCTCCAGAGACTCTGCTAAGCAGTATGGTTTTGCTAGCAATTATTAAAAGGCTGTTTTAGCTGCCTCCCTTTCTAGAGAAACAGCTGCATGATTCATGGTCTTTATTGCCTTCATAAAAAGTTGTTCTAATATAGGTCTCATCCTACAAGATACTGAGCACTATCAGTTCCTGTTAGCATCAACGGAAGCTGAGGACGCTCAGTACTTTGCAGAATCAGACCTATGGTGTGATCTGAACTATAGATAAGAAGAAATCCAATGCTTCTGAAAGGTCTAAAACAGAGCAAATGAATGTCTTTAGGGGAGAAATCCTATTAAACTTTAACCAGGTAAGTGGCATAGGAAAGTTGGAGTTTTTCCAATTAGCTAACTGTCTCTAGCCTGGAGCTCTTGTCTCAAATGTTATAACACAGTGATGTTCCACTCCACTCCACATCTGTCAGCTAGAATATTTACAGCTTTCCAGTTATGACATTGTCAGAACTCCAGAGGTAAAAGTTAGAGTGTGTGCAAATAATAAAGAGAGTCTGACATTATGTACCAAAAGAAGACACTTCAAGGTTTGGGGGGGGGGGGTTTTTTTTTTTTTTTTGTTTTTTGGGGGGGAGGGTATGTTAGCTTTACCATTGCTTCAGTTAAAAAGGAAAAAAAATTATATTTTAGGATTTAACAATGGAGAGCTAAAATCACAGCTGGGTAAAACAGTGCAGCTTCATGGAAATCAGTGGGGCCAAACTGAGGATCAGACGGCGTATTTAAAATGGAAAGACATGTTTTGTTTCCTTTCTGTAGTAAGTGTTAATCAATAGATGTTCAACAGCCTCTAGGCACTTTCAATCATACTAGTTGCCTACAGCACCAGAGAACTGTTCCAGTAACCCCGAATTGCCAGGGCACCAGAGCAAGTTAGCCACATTCCCTACCCTAGATACCAAAAGGCATTGGCGTGGGAATCCTGCTCTTATTCCATCCATGGATTTACCCATTCTCAGAGAATTTTAGATCCTCGGCCAACTTTAGACTCTCACATCGATCAACCCATATTGCCAGCTTCCATCACCCACTTGTTAAATTTTCAAATAAGCCGCCTTGTGCTTTTTCCCATGCTGACCCTCACACTTGAAAGGAATTCCCTGGAACTATCCACAAAACTTACTCACTGTCTTATTTCAAAACATTCAATCTCAAAACATTCCTTAACTGTGACGCCTAAAAAAAAATTGAGAATGGTCAGACACCTGATGTGATGAGACCACTTCCCCCTCATGCTAACCAATATTGTCCCACTGCATTGCCCCGTTAGCCTGTTCATATCCATTTGTTGTCCCTTGTCTTATACTTAGACTGTAAGCAAGTTGGGCAGATGCTATCTTGTGTTCTGTGTTTGTACAGCACCTAACAAAATGGAATTCTGGTCCCAGACTGGGGCTCATAAGTTTTATGGTAATAAAAATAATAAAACAAAATAAATAGCAGCTGAATCCATCAACTTTATGATCACTTTGCATAGACAGCCTGGAACAAAGTGACTACAGTTTAAACAAAGATATCTAGATGAGCATTATAAAAGTGACCTACTTCAGGCAAAGCTTACATACTAAATCCAGAATCACAGTGAATGGATGCCTCTTTTCAAAGAGCACAATGCAATTCACTTAATGCTTTGGCACACACCCTTTCTCGCAACCTCTGTTTTAATAAGGCAAAACATCTCTCAAGGAAAACTTCCCCTAAGATATTACTTACTGAAACCTGGGATGGAAGAGGCATTGTATTGAGCGTAGATATTCTAAGTGTACAACTTAGATGATGGGACCAAGGTTCTAACAAGTCACAAAAAACAGTCACCATCTGACTAAATAGAATACTCTAAAAATACTCTAAAAAATCATATAGCAGTAGGCGAAATCATGCTTCATGCAGCAAGTCCTTACAATGATATTTACATTTAAAGTGTATGATGTTTACTTGCATCTTCTCTTCAGGAATAACATAGTTTTTTGTTGGGTTTTTTTTTTTTAAGACACACTTGAATCAGTACAAACACATTTCTTTTGTAATCAGTCCATGCTGACCCTACTTAGTTTGAGGTCAACAACCAGTGGCATCTGACCTGCAGAAGTTAATGCTACAGAACAATAGATTGGAATTGGCAAGACCTTATCCTATTACCTTTTGATACCAAATTAATTGTTTTCCTCTCTCACAATGATTCTCTGACCCTTTCAGCTATATGTCTTGCCGGCCAAGAGTAATGGATTAAATTTAAGAGACTACATTTCCTAACATTGTTTTGCAGATTTAAAGTTATTTAGGTCTTCCTTTCTGCGCTAAGTGGTTTAAGAAGATGCTTATGAATGTAGAGCATTGGATGGGTAAAGGGAAAGAGGAATTTGCAAATATAATTTGCCATGCAAGTATCACACGGCATTGCAAAATAAAACTAAAGTGAAAGGCTATTTAACCTTACAAGCGATTAGAAAGAAAAATACTAATAGAAACTAAGAAGCAGAGAAAGATTTTGAAATCATCTATGGGAGGAAATTCTGAACAGTGCTGTTTGGTAGGCTTCCCAATGTATTTGGTACACAAGGAGGAAAACATTTCATTTATGAAATAAACTCAATTAATCAGAATGGTGCTGTTTGTGGCAAATATAGCAGCAAAGTTCTATAGGATATTGGAGGTGTTTGAATGGGTGGCAGAACTGGCCTATCTTGGGAGCCCCATGGCTTAAAGTACTTTTTTTCAAAATCATCTCTGGAATCTTTTACAAGACAGAATTATCTGCTATTCTATGGGTCTCGTCCTCCTACTAAGCAGCTCTCCCCAGTCCCTTTCTGTACCCTATTCACCTCTTATCACTTCCAAGTCTTTTTGTGTTAAGGTTGTTACTGTAAGAAAGAAAGATATTTTCTGTTCTTTGATGGTTACATTTTAAGCTTCTCTAAGGAAATGTACTGCACACCTCAGATGCATGTATGTGGACCTTTAGAAAGCATAAACCTGAAATTCTTACTCAGTCCTTACCTAAGGGAATTCTGGTTGCCATAATTTGGTTTCTGGAGCTAGGCCTCCTGGATTCGGCCCAATATACTTTTATCTCATTGTTAAGTCTTTGCCGTATTGTGTTCTCATTTGTATGTAAATCCAGCACTGGAATTAAAAAAAAAAAAAGTAAGTTCGTGTGATGTAACATGTCAATGGTTTCACTCTGCTGCAACTCCAGTGAAGCTGCGTCTAGAAAAATGCAATAGAACTAGTTTTGCATAAAATTCTGCAGTTGAAGAAGAATATAGGGCAATTCATAAAAGCTGGAGGGGAAATCATGTCTTCTCTTGAGAGAAAAAGTAGCGTGACCATAGCTAAATATTTATTCTCTGGAAAAAGGAATAGAGTTGACAGAGCACTGGCCCTAACAATTAAGAAAAAATGCCCTGAAAAGCGTTATTTGCCCATCAAATCAGAAGGACAAGCATATACAGTCCCACCAAAAAACCTCGATCTCTTTCATTATTTTGTACAAACCCATATGTGTCCCAGTATCAAAATGGGAAGGAGACTGTTCAGCAATAAAGCTTTCCTATCTAGATCAATTGAAACAGAGAACATTAGAGGAACCTATTTCAGTGGCAGAGATAGAAATACTATTATGAGTCTAAAACTCAGAAAGTGTCAGGTTCAGATAGCTACTCCTGCAATTTTTTCATGTTCTTTATAAAAGAATTGCCTCCCTGATCTGCAGAGTTTTTAATAATATGACAGGAAAATGAGAACTTCCTGACAGCATGTGACATACCACACCACAAAGGTTAAAAAACACAAAACAACGCCCCCCCAGCCAAAAAAAAACCCCAAGCCTACCATCAGTTAATCTTGCACCTAAATCCAGGTAAAGGGCCAGATCCTCAACTGAGGTAAATTTGCAGAGCTCTATTGATTTCAAGTGAGCTATGAAATTTTGCACAAGTTGGGAATCTGATCTCAATTTTCCCCCCAGAGTCTTGGTTGAATGTGTAGCCAAGAATTTTCAAAGAAGCCTACGAGAATTAAGTGAAGTTCAATGGGATTTGGAGGATTTGAAATCCTAGCAATAATTTCTAAGCTCTGAGCCTACAAACTCTTATGCACATGCTTTATATTAAACATAAATAGCCCCATTAAGTATGTGAATAGTCACATTAAAGTCAATACAGTTACCCCTTTGGAACTTGTTATTAAAGTCAATGGGACTACTCAATGTGCTTAAAGTTTCATGGTCTAAAGATGGTTTATTTTCTTTAGATATTCATTAGACAATCTTCAATATACCATAAATTATATATGCTTGACTTAGTAAAAACAACAGGAATGTGTATTATCTCTAGATGCAGAAAAAAAGATTTTGACTGGGTTGAGTGGGCACCTCTCATTGGTTACTTAAACAAAAATACATTTGGTTGTATTTTTCAGATTTCAGTGTTACATATAATGGACAAGCTACTAGAGCTTTGATCAAGGAGAACAGTACAGAAGAAATACAGTAGAAAAGGGAAATCTAACAAAGATGTCCTCTCTCCCCTTTAATTTTACTTAAATTGAACACCCTTACAATTCAAATATGCAAAATAAACAAGTCAGGGAGCTATTAACTTGCATTCTTGTTCCAGACACCCAAGGGACTGGCTATAGGTTGGAATAAACTACTTGGACCTCATCCAGCTTCCACAGAAATCAATTAAAATATTCCCATTGACTTCAGTGGGCCTTGGGTCAGACTTTATATTAGTTGGAAGGAATGCGATGCACTTTAACTGGCAAGTCATAATAGTTTATTTTTTTTATGCTACTCAGACATCTCTCTGAAATATTTGTTATTAAATTAAAAGAATTTATACTGTGCTTTTAATGGTTCTTTGAGAGATAATTTATCAATAAACAATAGCCACACCTATTAGTTGAAAAAGGAAAATGGAGGTGACCAAGTCATAGGCTGTAGCTACACTTGTAAATTAAGTCAACTTAAGCTTGCTTAAGTTGACTTAATTTACTCTTCGTCTACACTACAGTTTCCTTAAGTCAACTTAAGCAAGCTGCTTAAGTCAACTTAAGGAAAATTAAGTCGACTTTATTAAACCTACTTTTAGTTCGACTTTAGGCTTAAGTCGACTTTAAAAAGTCAATTTAAGCAGGTGTAGACCTGGAGTAGCCCTAAATCGACATAGGGCTACTCCAGGACTCCCTCACTGCCCTCCCTGCCGGGGAGGGGCACAGGGGGAGCCTGGCATGCCCCCACAAAGGGCAGGGCAGAGCTCTGCCCATCCTGCCCCTATGCCCTGCCAGGGTCCCTGTCCCCCTTTGCCCCATTGTACCCTGGTACAATGGGGCAAAGGCTGAGCCCCCTGGCACTGGGCAAGGGGTGCCCCCCCCGGCACCATGGACCTGCCCAAGGTCCCCCTAGCCCCTAGAAGTCGACCTAGGCATCCAGTGTGGACACTCTAGGTCGACTTTGTAAGTTTCCCCCTAAGTCTACTTTAAATTTAAGTGTGGACATGCTAAGTCAGCTTAACTAAGCTAATTACAAGTGTAGACATAACCATAGATAGTATTACTGAGTGACTAACCCCATAACTGTGGCATATAGGAATGAGGATATGGAATGGTATCACTGGAGAGACTTGGATATTTTATCTCCAATTATTCCCTTGGGTGAATACTAAAGAAAATAAAGTCCCTTCACTCATATCCAGTACATTATGGACATGGAATGGAATAAAGATTAAGTTACACGTTAAAAGATTTCCTGTCACCTTACTGTCTAGTAACAACAGACAGGTAATTTCTGCCTTGAAGACCAAAGAAACTAAAGGCTAAAATGGAAAAAATACATTGCTATAGTAATTTGTTCCTGTGATGGTTATCAGAGTATTCAGAACCGAGAGTCACTCGGTCACCCTCTGCCTCTAGGGAGAGATAACCCTTGCTTCTGGTGGCTGGGTCACTTGTTAGCTTCCTGACAACCACTAGCCTGTGAGCCTCTCAAGCTTCTCCTGAGCTGCTCCAGCCTTGTCCTCACCTTACAGATTAACAAGAAATATACCCCAGTATCTGAATTCCTGTAAAGATTCCTCTCTGATATTCAGTCGTGACATTGCTACTCAGAGAAATCCCAGATCCTCTGCTCCCAAAATGGCAGTATACCCTAGTTTTCTTGGTTTGCGTTAAATTGCTGCTCCTGTATACTACACCCAAAAGGATTATTTAAGAAAGAACAGAGGTTCAACTAGAAACAAGGAGGAGTGAATAAAAAAAACCCGGTTACAATATAGAGAAAATCAGAATATGTGAATTTGTACCTACATTTATCATCTCCTACCTAATAAAGTAGGTTGCCTCTACCCCTCAAGCATTGTCTTTGTTGCAGAGTTGACTGGCTTCACATGAACCAGGACCTAAACTTTGATGAAAACACCCGGCACCACAAGCACTCTTTATTATATGGAAACTGTCTTTTGTCTCTACTCAGACAGGACAGTCCCCTGTCTATTGTAAAGGTCCTTTTTCTACGGCTAAGTGATTTTGATTGTTTGCCATTGTCTATGATGATTTTTTACTGAAAGTCTAGGGATGACATAAGACCACACAAGTGAACCTTGCATTACACAACCAGCTAACTAGAGTAGGGTGCTAATTCCCTTTTACTTGAATGAGCTATCGGTGAGACATGTTATTCCCTGATGACTATCTTTTACTGCAAGTTAAAAAAGCACATGGTCAGTATATTTACATTATGTTTGACTGTTACCTGTACATACATCTCACAATGACTGTGAGTTTTGGTAAGCTAAGAGTTTTCCATAAAGATCTTCTATGTTACTCTTTATGGATAAGTGTGTAAGAGGTGTTTGGTGTAGTGAGTGCATCAGGTGTGAGACAACGGTTGTCTGAAAAGAACAAGAAATGCTTTGCCAGGGAGCCTCTGTGCCTCAGTAGCCCTACCCTAGAGAAAATTAGCCCTTCCTTTTATCTTTTCCACATTATATAAACTTTCAGTTAGACACTAACCCTCCAAAATACAAAGAATTTCTTTGAATTTGAGAGAACTAGATATAGTTTGTTTAAATGAAAACAGTTGAAAGGAATTTAGAGGAAATATGCAGAATATTAAATTTTCTAAATAAAACTTCTTGGAAAGACGTAACTGATAAACTGGAAACAATTTCACACAAACCTAAAGAATGGGCATCTAGACATTTAGATACATTCGAAAAAATACAACAGGACTATGAAATAATTCTGTTCCTATTTACATCAGTGGAAAAACTCCTATTAACTTCAGTGATGTGGAAGCCCAGAAAATCCTCCATTGCACTCTTTCCAAATGATCTGCAATGAAGTTAATAAAAATCCAACCCCTATTGGAGGAAGTGCACAAATGCAAGTGGGTTCTGTGCTAATCTGTGCCTTTCTAAAACAAAATTCTTTACATAGTCAAAGCCATAAGAAACAAACCAGAGGGTTAATTTCAACTGAATGAAGTGATTTTGGGAGCTGTCAACCCTGTCATAATTAGCTGATAACAACTTCCTTTTTCTGGAAGGTTATAAATCACTAGAGCTCTTCCTGCTGCATGGGTTTGGCAGTTGGGCCAACTATTCTGGTACTCTCCCTCATTCAGCAATGGAATTGTTGCATTTAAATTAGCTGTAGCATAAGGGAGGTGATTGGTTGAGTAATGACACATATCACAGCACTCTAGGCATAGACTCTAAGGTCAGAAGGGACCAATATGATTATCTATTCTGACTTCCTGCACAATGCAGGACACAGAACTTCACCTACCCACTCTTTAATAACTCAGTCATAGGATAGAGATTTATTACTACTCCTCAAATCATAATTTAAAGACTTAAAAGTACAGAGAATCCACGAGCAAATGAGCCGTACCCTATGCTACAGGGGAAGGCATGGCATAGATACTCTCCTTACTGTAACTACACACAACCAAAATGACTGCAAATGTAAGAATGGGATAGTAACAGATGGTGAAACCCAGTGATAATTCAGCGTGGTGATACTATGAACAAAAAGAGCTCTCTACCATGCTTGAGGCTGTTTCTATCACTTCACACTGACTCAACAGACATTCTAGGCCACAGAGTGACACAGAGAAGTGACAATCCTAGGATCTTATCATGTAGATGCTGTAGTTTGTCATTTAAAATATTCAATGCCATTGTCTTTTACTATCAATTTAGAACATTAATGAAATACCACTAAAAAAACCTACTGGATTAACAACATTTATTAAAGATTAAAGGCTTTCAATATAATCTTTATTGCCAAGCCAAAGTGGTCAAAAAACCACAAGTCAGTCCTCCTCAACACCAAGAACTGGGGCTCCAGGAAGAAACACCAGTTATTATCAGCATTGCAATCAAGCTGTGGTGATGGCAACACTGGCCTTTCTGAAGTATATCTGGGCCTGCACAGCGTGATATCCTGGGTCCACTGAAGCCGTGGGGAGTTTTGCTATCGACTTTGATAGGTGCCAGGATTTTACTTCAGAAGATATGGACTAAAACCTGATCCATTTCCACTGATTTCAATGAACTCTAGATCAGTCCATTGGCACATGCTGGGTGCGGAAAGTCAGAACGTGACACATGCAAGACTTAAGTCTCTCATGAGATCTATTTGACTAATCTAAAGGCTGCATAGACTTTTATGGGCACAATAAATAGTGGTGAATTTCATCCCCTGTGCATTATGGAGTGAACTTCCAGAGCATACATGGATTGAAATTCACCAGGGACTGAAATGGATTATGGAAGCATCTTCCAGAAACATCCCGTAAAACAAGAAGAAATCATCACGTACAATTGTAGGCACAACCTGCTAGAGCTTCATAGAAGGTTAACATATGCTTTTGTTTTGAAAATTAAAAAATAAAGAATGTATGAAACAAAATACATTTTGAAAGACATTTACCTAGTCAAGGAGCAATTGTGTAACAGGCAAAATCCAGGAGTCTATATTTGTGTACTTACTACAAGATATTCCCTGGCTTATAATTAATTCTCTTCTCATTTTAAAAAAGTGAAAAGAAAGAATCTTTGATAAAATGACAACAGAAAAAGGTTGATATCAGTATAGCGATAACCCTGAGGTTAAAATTTCCTAGATGGCTAGTCAAATTAATGTATGCACAATAGACATTATAGTTAAAGGGTTACGGGAACACCCCTTCATTTTAAGAGACTCTCTCTCTCAGGGCCTGATCTAGCGTCCACTAAAGTTAACGGGGGTCTTTATATCGACTTTAATGGGTGTTCAAGCCCCACACTGACTTCAATGGAGAGTGGATCAGGGCCTAAATCAGCTGTGATTAAAAAAAAAATACTTGGTCATTAGAAATCTGTGAAAATGAAATGCAAGTCTCTGATCCCAGTGATTGCTCCTCCAACTCCAAACAAAGAACATCAACCTGTCCCCTTCTGTGACATCCTTATTAATCCCACAGAAACGGCTCATGATATCACAGAGGCTCACCACCACCTGCTCAAATGAATAAAGGGCAAGGCCAGAGGGAAAGGTGCAGTTAGAGGGAAAAATCTTCTGCTCTTGACAAATTGATCTCTACAATAGCCCTGCCTGTGTAGCAACCTGCCAGGAGCTTGGAGGCAGGAGCACAGGTCATGGAAGGTAAGTGATTGGGGGAGGCACCAGGAATCCAGTTTGTGTGCACATCGTTAGAATGCTAACTGCAGCATCTCCGCAAATAGTTCTCTTAATAAAGAGCCCGTTTCGTTTTAAGGATCAAGTCCTTTCATGTTACTACTCAGCAGATCGTGCATGAAACAGCTTGAAAAATTAAGGAAGCCTGCTATGTCTCACTGAGCATGAACAGCCGCAATTAATTTACTAAGGGACTGCCGGGTCACCACAGTATTTGAGTTGTTCTTGAAGCAGTGTGGCCCACTGGACAGGGCAGTAGTGCCACAAGACGGGTTCTGTCATTGGCCTGCTGGGTGACCTTGGCAAATCACTTTCTCCTTTTGTGCTTCAGTTTCTCTAGTCGGGGTAATGACACTAATTTTCATTGCAAAGCACTTGAGATCTACTGATGAAAAAAGTGCTAGAGTTAAGGGGTACTTATTATTAGTACTGCAATAGGCTTTCAAGGGAGGTTGTGGAGTCCCCATCATTTGAGATTTTTAAGAACAAGTTAGAGAAACACCTGTCGGGGATGGCCAAAGTAAACATGGTCCTGCCTCAGTACAGGGTGCTGGACCAGATGACCTCTCAAGGTCCCTTCCAGCTCAATATTTCTATGCTTATTATTATCATTCACCATTAACTCAGTGATCCTGTCATATTCTAGAGATCAGCTTCAGAAATTGGGCTCTGATTGCCACTCGTACATACACCCACTTTCCTGATCATAGAAGGATCGATGCAAAATCTTTGGTTGAAGTTCTTGGTTTGACATGCAGGGTTTGATCCTCTCTTTTCCCTTGATGCACACACTTGTGTTTCCATCACTGTAAAAACAGCTATATAGATTTGGCAAATGCTGTTTTCTCTCTCTCTCACACACACACACACACACATCCTTCATCTAATCCAGTCCTCCCTCTTCCTGCTGACTTGCCAGGTGCCATTTTATTAAAACTCCAGCTCGTCTAGCATTCAGCTGCATGACTTCTTACATGCTTCAAAATAAACCACCACATTGCTCTTTTCTAGCTCCCTTGCCCTCAGCTTTCAATTAAATTTAGAATTGACTTTAAAGATACAACCTTAATGTATATAGTTCAAAATGACCTTACTACTCCTTTCCTCACAACCTGTGACTTGCTGAGCAGGGCTCTTGTACTCCAGCTCAGCGTTTAAAACCTAGAAACATGAATTTGCTGCAAAGCTCCTGTGGCAAACTACAAGCCTCAAGCTGTTTAAAGTCTTTAAAGGTATGTCCAAAGCTAAAGTGTACTCTGGAGAGAGAAATCTGGGAGCCTGAATCTCTTAGCATTCAGAAAGAGATTTAAAACCTTCCTGTGAGTTCAATGCTTCCTAATTTAATGCCTGCACTAAGAGTGCAATCCTCAGGATGTTTTCGTTACAGTTTCACATTGATCGTTATTAAAGTCATTACACAAATTAATAAAGATAAATTATGCACAGATCAAAAGCCACAAAAAGCAGTCTGCATATAGAATTTATATTTGCTGCTGCTGCTGCTTTTTTGTTAAAAAAAAAAAAAAAAAAAGAACAAAAATACAAACTATGTTATTTGATAGTTTGGGACTTCAGTAAATTTCTGGCTCTACAACATGCTCAGAGACCATCAGTGCCCCCAAAAGGTTACAATACTAGTGACAGACTAAGGAAGTCCAACTCCTCAGCACTTCTGAAAATCAGACCCTACAGTCATATATTAGCATGAATAGCACTTTGGGTTGTCTAGAGGGCTCAGAACAAGTACACCCGGCCCTAAATATCAGTTCACACACCGGCACCTGTAGGTTACTCTTGCAGTTTGGTTTTTACAGAGCAGAGCCTGCTCTGATCCTTTCATCCACACATGCCTAGTCAATACTGTGATGGGAGACTTCAGGTGATTCAAGATGCTTTCAGAAGGAAGTGATGCTGAGGTGACAATATGAGCCATCCCCCAGCATGGTAATAGGAGGCACACTTTGATCACACACCCCCACACAGAGAGGCATTTTGGGGATAAAATGGAAACATGGCTAATTCAGCGGTTGCTAAAGTTACTTATATGATCCAATGTCTCAACTCAAGTCCACTTCAAATAATTACATTCTGACCTCTCCATCCTGGAGACCCAGTGGATCGTGAACTGCAACGCAAGTCCCAGTTCTTCCAACGACCTGATGGGTTACCTTGGGGACGATACAGTCAAGATCTTTGTCCTTCTGTTTCCCCTGAACGAACAAACAAACAAACAAACGTGTGCACCCCCCTTTTGTCTTGACTATTTAGAATGTAACTCTGCAGGGCAGAGATGCAGAGTTGACAACATGTGAGTTTATCACGAATCTCCCAATATTTGGTAATTTTCTTAGAGCCCCAACCCTTGGAATCTTAGAACTGTAGCTATGGCTACATGAGGATCTAGGCTGCTATTTATTATTAACGAATATTAATTGTCCATATGTACCCCACTATCCTTGCTACCACGGGCTATGCTGCTATTTACATTTCCAGCAGCTCAAAGAGACCTAGGGTGAGTATGTGTAAGTGAGCTGAGTTTCAAACCCGCTAGCTCCTACTGTCGACATATCCCATGTGATCACATCAACTTTCATTTAAAAAGCAAAAAAACAAAACAAAAAGCTTTCAAGCACCTGTGATTGTGAAGAGCTTAACGGGTTCAAGCCATAAAGCAAATAGCATTTAAAATTGCACAATTTTTAAGCCAACCTCATGATTTTGGGGGGCCGGATTCATTATTTTTGATTGCTTGGAGCTGGCCATGATGAAAACTGGTCTGACCGTATGTTTGAACAACACTTAACACCATGGTGGCCTCACTGCAAGTTGGAGCCTTTAAGCCTACCTTAATGCTCACTGAAATTTCACTTAAAGACCTTATTCCTGAAAGTCTTTCTTCTTCAAATGTTGCTGGTCCTGCTAAAATCATTTGTTGCATTTCTAGAGTGAGTCCAGTCATGAATACAAGCAGTAGAGAGGAGCGGGGAAAGGAGGAGGCACAGAAGTTTGGTTTGGAGAATATTTAGTAGTAAAACAGCCTTTTGCTAGGTATATTGTATCTATTCCATGCATTCCCACCAAACTTCCAGTGCTCAGTCTTTGAGTACAGAATTAATTTCACAACCATTTACAAATAAACCCATTAATGAATCTGAGCTATAATTAATTTAGCACATTAAGCTAAATCAGAGTAAACACACTTTAAACTGATTTAAGTGCATTAGTGCAAGTAGTTCAATATTGAATCAATTTCCTTACACCAATGACAGTTCACTAACACAGAGCAGGCCTTACTGGCTTTTCAACCCATTCCTAGCATACAAAGGGGATTTAATCCTTCTTATTTTCCCTCTGTTTAAAAATGTCTAGTTAACCCCATAATGCAGAGCACAGCTGACATTGTAAGGAAAGAGTAGTGGATGCCAATGAAAGTAGAGTCTCTTACCTGAAGGAGAAATTCATGGTTTCTCCTTCTGCTTCCCTCAGATCCGTGTTGTTAGGCCCCAGTCAGCCCAACTATGGCTAATTGAAAACAGCTGCAGGAAGCAAGTGACCCTGTATGGGAGTTCTGTTAATAGACCTACAACAAATTAACTAAGTTAATTTAGCTGTACTCTTCAGTGTGGAAAAACTTCACTTTGTGATGGCCCTGATCCTGCCTGACATCCCAGAAACTAAAGAAAGGATCTCCGGAACTAGAAACGTATCTCTGCAGCATGCGCTAAAGTACTAATCCACATAGCTAGAGGTTTTTCCACCTTCATATCCCCCATGGAGAAGACACAGAGAAGGCCACACAATACATACTGATCAGTGGGTTACACAATCACTTACTCACGTGGCAAGCTCTAAGCACAAGTTGTCACACTGAAGTCAATGGGACAAATTCACAGCTTAAAGTTAAGCATGTGTGAAAATGGTTTTAGGCCTAAGGCCTTAAGCCCTGTCTATACTGGATGCTTCAGGTGTGTGCTGTGTCAGGAGATGGCACCTACAAACGTGCAACTATTCCTGGCTTTCCTAGCACTAACAACACTTCTTGTGCCTTGCAAAGAGTTGCCTCTTGAAGCTCCTTACATCAGCTCTTAACACTGGGATTTTTCCACTGCTGGAGTTATCCTAATGTACGTCCCCAATGCAGATGCACTGAACTTGTACAAAAATTGCACAATGTGTCTATATTAGGGGCTTGCACTAGTGACTGCTGAAAAGTCTCCTCGCCCAGACAGGCCCTTCATTATCAATTAATAATTATGGCTCCAGATGTATCATCAGATTTGTTAGCGTGGACTCTTGGGGACCCTGCACAGAGCAGAGTACTAGCAGATCCAATTGCAGGATCGAGGCCAGGCTACATTGCGCTGGAACTACAGATTAGAAAGTGTGTGCTGCATTTCAAAGGATTGCATGCAAAACTTCCTTCTCAATGGCATAAATATGTCTATAAAGGACTGGTTAAAGGCCTCACATTCATTAGGGTCACATTAGCTTTGTCCTCCATTTTACAAAGTATTGCAGATTATATTTTTAATTTTATTTCCTACTGTAAATATTAATATTTAGTCCACCAGGGCATAGCAAAGACATTTAGCTCCAAGGGATCTATCAAAGGCAACACTTAAATTGCTGGAGTCGGGTTAGATAAATACAAGATGTTCTCAAGATTTCTGATTGAAATAAACTACCAAACATTTCTCTTTAGAGGGCAACAGGTGTATGGATTTCCTTATCAACAAACGTTTCTTTTATAACAAATTCAGGGGCTTTTGCTCCCCTAAGAAAACTTTTTCTTGCAAAATGTTTAAAATGTTATCAGCTTTAAAAAAAAAAAAACTGTTGTAAACTGATGGGAAAGGAGCCCACTGGCTCTAAAGTTACCAGCCCTAAGTCCTGCTCTCAATTCTGTTTGGGGCCATTGTTCTGAGTAAATCATCCATTGAAAATCAAGCCCTCCAGCTCATTATGTATTCTGCGTCTGGGATGACCAGAACTATTTCCTGCAGCTTGGTTTGGGTGCTAATTACCTGCTCAAACACCTTGTAAATACCTCTGTAAACCTGTCACAGGAGGGAGAACCCACCTTTCCAGGCTGCACACTTATTACATGTTCTCCTTTCAACTTCCTGGTTTATGTTGTTTAAAGCAGGTAGATAGCTCTTGTTGTTATGAAGTGACATTTCACCCCTCCGCTCTCCCCTTTCCGACCCCCCACCCCTGGCCCCAAAGGCTAGCCTGTTACTGGCTGAACTGCAAAGAAATGTTTATAATAAGTAGAGGAACCACTTATTCCCACAGAGGGGCATGAGCAGCTTCTTTCTTTCCAGGGTTAGATTGCTGGTATCCTCAAATGCCTCGCAAATAATATCCCAAATCTATTTTGCAAATCCAAGAGCTGATTGTGCCAGAAGCGCTAGCGAACTCTCTGTCTCTCAAAGCAGAAAAACCCAGGAAATGGGGAGGAAAGAACCCACAATTTGGATTTGTGGCTCAGACAACATTTAAGTACTGTGATTGTTTTAATCAGCCTGGCAAGAAAGAGATCTCTAAAGTTACTAATGACAGGTAGGATGAGATCGCAGATTAATATCGTAATTACATAGAGAGTAGATTCTGAAGCAGCATGGGCATTTTTTTCCCCCAGAAACACTATTGGGAATGTATAAACACTAGAGCTGAAGCAACATCCATCTTTCTCTTACCCATAAAATTAATTAATTAATTAATTAAACACTGAACCCTTAGAACAAGTGTTTCTTAAACACTGTCCTAGCAGGTGCAATCCAGGCAGAGGTACCAATTTACACCAGCTGCTGATCTGGCCCATTCTATAGCTATAGCTGGGATGGACTATCTGTGGTGATGCATTTTATACAGGCTTTTCATCATCCCACAGAAGTAAATGACACTGAGGGGAACATAAAGTGCCTGCCCGTAAAGGTTGCATTTTTAATAAGATAGGATCTATTTAAAGTCACAAGGGGATACTATGTGACGGTTTGGGGTTTTTTGTACCCAGCACATCCAGAGTGGTGTTATTTTTCCTGTGAGGCGCTGAAGGTGAGAGCTGTCTGTATGGGGCACTGTGGTATAAGTGAGCGCTGTTGTGGAGCAAAAAGGAAAAGGACCGTGAAGCTTAAAAATTTTGCAAAGAGAAAACACTCCTCCTGCAGACTGCAGTAAATAAAATAACAGCAGTGGGGTGATTTGCAACCATGTAACGGGCTTTTGTCTAGGTCTATTTCTCTCTGCCTTGAGGGTTTCTGTGTTCCTTCTCTGCAGGGTCTCAATGTTTCGCCCCTCAGCTACAAAGGCCCAGGGCTTGAGCCCCTCCTCCAACTGTTCACCCCCAATTTTGCCCATGCTGAGGCTTACTTACAGCAGACTGAAGAATTTCGGTGGGGTGCAGGGCACTGCAATTTAGGATTTCTTGCAGTACAGGTTGAATGTGAAGACTGCATCTGTAGGCCTCACTGGAATTAAAAATAGCCTTTACTCAGCTTTTTAACGCTTTCATTACTGATGTGGTTTCGAGGATCTTGGGACTTTGTTTGCTGACAAACGTAGCTAAATTTTAATCTATGCCAATAGACATGTTCTTTACTTTAAAAAAATAAAATATGTGTGTGTGTGTGTATTCCAGTGCATGCAGATGACCGAAACATCCCAGGTTTACAATTTCACTCAGTGCGCCTAATCCTGAAAAGTGCTGAGTACCCTCAACTTCTACAGTAGTTGCTGAGAGGTAGTAGGGCTTGAACATATGGCAGGACCAGATGCCTGTATACAGAAGCGTGCATTGTACCGGCTGTGTCTTTTCCCTTTTACACAGGGATGTAGGCTCAAGTCTGCCAGGAGTCTGAATAGAACAGCAAGAAGGGTGCAACACACCTGGAAGAAATAAAGGTGACTGAACAGCTTTCTAACACTCAGCCTCTGTGGCTCACCTTATTTCAAATCTGATCTGAAAAGATTTCTTCCCCCACTTCCTTTGCTGTCCTTTATTGGCTAATGCTGCAGTTGTCTTAGGAAGACAGGAGAGCATGCAGGGAGTGGAGCTCTAGTGTATGTGAAGCACTTCCAGCAGAGCTGTATTACTGGTCAGTAGCTAGGGTGCTGCCTGACCGTCCATCGCTGTGTTGAATGGCACTGGGGCTGTATATATCTTTGTTGGGGTGTGTGTGTGAGAGAGAGAGAGAGAGGAGTATTAAAAACCGGCCTCCAGTGACAACCGCAGCTTGTGGGCCCCAGGGGCGATCTGACAAACAGTCACACGCACCTTCAATTGTTGATGCTCCTGGTATTTAATCATGCAGCTTGAAGCTAATCAGGGTCCAGTATAAGCAATAGGGAACGTACAGGTGCTTTAGTCTTACCACCCCCAGTTCAGGTTACCGCAGAACACACAGAAGAGCAAGCCTGTAAAGGTTACAAACTCAGGCCCCCATTTGCAAAGACTAATATGGCTGCTTAATTTTTCCATGATAGCCACATGGAAGTGAATGGAGCTACTCACAGTCTGCAACTTACGCCAGTGCATCATCTTTGTACGGTAGGTGGCTTAGGCCCTCAGAACGCCCTAGGACCCATCCTGTGCCAACGCAGAGACTCAGTTCAATCAAGGGGGCTCCTTACTGATGCAGGGTCCAGGTTAGTGGCTCATGCAGCTGGGCTGGGGCATGAGGTAAGAGTTTAACATTATTATTATTTAGTTGTATACAGTAGCCTCTACGAGTCCAAGCCACGACTAGTGTCCCATGGTGATAGGAGCTGTTCAAACACAGAGCAAAAACGATAATCCCTGGCCAAGGCTTCCAAATACTGACTCATTTGAATGGTTTTTAAAAAGGCAAGGAAGTATGTCACATTTTGAATGCTGTACTTTTCCTAGAAAACTGACATCTGAGTGGCAGATATAAGCCCTAGAAAAGGAACTTGACATGCAACAGACATCTGATCACCTACTTACACTGGCCTCACAATGAGGTTTAAAACACTTTCTCCTGAACCAGTTTATAACACAGTCTTGCTGGTAGTTGTAGAGGGTCTTACACTTCTTTTAAAGAGCCACTGTCAACTTGAAATCTAATTGGTTTCATAAACGGAGCTGAAAACTACTTCCATGTTCCTGAGTTTCCTAGGCTGATTTTTATACTTATAGAAGCATTTTTTCTTTATCTTGTGTGTTTGAAAATTGTTTTCTCGTCCCATGTTGCTGTGTGGAAAAACACCCCACAAAGTGAAAAAAGGAAGTCAAGTGAGTACACGAGGGAAAGGGTGACACTGCCTTAACACAACGTGCTATTAAATACACAAGTGAAGCAATGTAAAACATCGAGAGTTTTTTCCTCTAATCCTCAGTTTCACTCAGCTTTATGTCACACATAGAAGTTAGAGTTAAAAAAAAATAAAAAAATCACTTCCTGCCAAAAAAGTTAACATTTCTGAGTACCTTTAAAACCATTCCAGACTAGAACTCCTTGAATTGGGTCTGAAACGTGATTTTTAATCATAGTTCTAATTAGAGCTGGTTGAAATAATTTTGACAAAACAGCTTTCCATCTGTACATGCACGTTAATATGTCAATTTCAAAAAAAAAAATTCTGGAAGCAAACATATCAAAACAAATTCTATGGACTTTTTCGTTCTGCATAATGTCAAAAATGTCATTCTGGTAAGGTAAAATAGTTTCATTTCAACTTTGGCTTGTTTAATATAATTTGAATTTGTTTAATTTAATTTTGAATTGTATGATAAAGTTTAACATTATATATGTAGCTATTATATTTTATATATATATATATATATATATATATATTTAATATATAATACAACATATATATTATATTTTGATAATGTCAGAACTCAACATGTTGATGTTTCCAAATTGATATTTTCCAGCATTTCAATTTCCTGGAAAATCTCAATTTTTTCTTCCAATTCTAAATGAAAGGAAATTTTGAAATGTCAGAATTTCTTATGGGACAGAAATCCTTTTTTCCCCAACCAGTTGTAGTTCTAACTTGCTTTGATTCTGTTGATGCTCGTGTGGCAAAAGTTCTTATAACCTGGTTTAATGAGATCAGAGCTCATGCAGGCCAGTGTAGATACAGCCTTGCGAGCAGCTCTTCAACTGGTATAAATTGTCACAACAGTTCCACTGACTTCAGTGACCATAAATATGACAAAGGCAATATACACCAGCTGAGCATCTGGCCCTTCGTGTTCGGCAGACATGTAAGCAAAAGAACGAGCCTTACCACATGACCTCAACTTGCCCTCTAAAATAATCTCAGCAATTGTGTGCGCCAAGTCTTTATGTATAGAAAAACTCATATGAATGCTCAAGGTGCAGTTGTGTGTCCACTAATTGGGTGGCAAACTACCCTGTTTACAGAGGCACACCCACTTTTTTTTTTCTTTTTTTGCACATACGAGGAATTGAGCTTCAAAAAAAGCACTTGCAAAGTCTTCATTGGCCAAATCTCTGCACCTCATTTTGAAGGCCATTTTGGAAATGGTGGCATAAGAACTTCAGTTTCCTCTTCAAATCTGCCACTGCTGGAGTGTCCTTTGTATGCATCCTCCGAAATGAGCAGTTCTTCTCGCTCTAGTCTTTGAGCCAGGCATGAAGCACTAAAATGTTTTGGGATGTACAGTTTCTCGAAGGGTAAGAGTACTTGTGTATCATGGCACCTCACTGAGAAAGAGAGCCCCTCAAAAGCAAGGTTTGGTGATGGAAAAAGCATTGGGCTGACTGAGAACATACAGAAAAACTAAGCATAAGGAGCTGGTTATGTAAAAAAATCATGATTCTGCTCTTTTTAATCAGGGAAAACTGCCATGACAGCAGTACAGGCGCAGGCTGTATATACCAATCTATCAAGTTCATTAAAACACACAATGACTAATAAGAAAAACATTTTAATGTGATTTGATTCATTTTTGAGAGCACATCAAAGAGTTATTCTTGAAGTATTTTTGCTTTAGTTCTTTGCAACATGAAAACAGATAAAACGCAGATTTACAAGTAAATCAAGACAGAGAAAGTACAGATATGCTTTAACAAGTCAGATGTGGTTTTAAAAGTTGTTGATTCAATTAGAAGAGGATTTGAATTTATGACTGTAAAAATTAGGAACATTTGCACTTTTCTGAATAGTCTTGTAATTTGCACAGAAAGCAAAATGAGGCAAATGACAAACGGGGAATGAAAGATCTTTTGTACCATTCTTCATTATTTTCAATTATTAGTTTGATCACCACTAAGTAACAAGTGTGGGGCTTTTTATCTTTTCTTTTCATTATGCCCTAATGTGAAAACAGTGCAAGTTCTGACCATTTTTTCTGATATTTAAAAGACATCAACAGGATTTTAAACACAGGTCTTGAGCCTGCTCAGCTGAAGGTCGGAGTCCGAATGTTGGACAGGGTGACTATTTGGTCTCAAATGTGCCATTTGCATACCGTAAATGTTTTTTTTTTCCTAGAGAGGTTGTCCAGTTTGAAAGCAAATTAAATACACATTTATAAGCAACCTTATTATCACTGTGCACTATTTTTCAAAAGCTAAAGAAATGTCACAAGCACTAGAGATTGGTTAGATTCCAGTGAACTCTGACAAGCAAAACTATTTTGTCAGGAGACCTATCAGCAGTTCTGGTCACTCCATGTCAGTCAGCCAGACAAACAAACACACACCATGGTCACATGCTCAAATGCACATGACAGAGGCAGATGTGAAGCTGTGAAAGGGCCCTTTGCATTTTAAGCACCTGCAGGAATTCCAGAACCATTGGCAAGCCTTCCACTCTAATGCATCTGAACCCTCCTGATACAAAGAGCCCAATCCTGAATGTCACCCCAGCTCTCACTAAGGTCAACTTGGCCCCAGGTTGGCAGTGAGAAAATAGCTCCTGGAATTTACAATATTCCATCCCTAGAGTGAAGGAATGTGGGGTGCTGACAGCGAATAAGAACAGTGCTGGTTATCACAATGCCTCATCCTTTCTTAGGCTATGAAAGAACTCATGGAATAAGCAACAGGACGTGCTAAATAAATAAATCCCCATTGTATGTTTAAAGTTTGTGTTAACATTAAACCATCCACCATTATAAATGGAATTTGACAGTAAAGATACCAGCCATAATCTACACACCCGTATTGTGGTGCTTTCTTAGCAAACTACTGCCTACATTTAGGAGAGGACAAAACAGAATGTGATTTACTATTCATCACATTCTCCATGGGGTAGTTCGTAACTGATCAACAAAAAGAAAAAAGAACCATCTGATACCCTTTCTGCACATTTTTAAAATTCTAATTCTAACCATACACATTTATTTGCCTTTTCAGGTGGCAGATCCGAATTCCTTTACATTAAAAAGGGGTACAGAAGAGATTTACTTCATTGGCAAAAAATACTCAATTAGATCATCCAATAAGATTAAAAATATCCTGATTCTCCTCTCCATGCTGGTCTCCAATATTCGGTAACCTATTACCGTTTGCCACCAGCACTCTCGCTAACAAACTAATAATTGTGGGATGGGTGTATGTGGTGTGGGTGTCTGATAATTGTGGTATGGGTGTATGTGGTGTGGGTGTCTGATAATTGTGGTATGGGTGTATGACTGCAGCCTTATGTCAGGGCTCTGGCCAGGGGATCAAGTCATCAATGGAGCAGTTTGTTTTTGTTAATTAGCGTCCAAGATTACGTTATGTCATGTGAAATATCTGAAGAACGCTTTCGGAATGTCCAGGGCTCCAGTTTTCTGTCATCCATTACCATTCACCTCAGTTCCACAGACAACATATTTGCATTGATATAGACATAATAATTACAGCATGTGTGTGTATGTTACTGGTTCTGCTTGGGAAAAGAGCAGTCAGATTCCCATAAATCTTCCTTGATGGGTCCGTAGCCAGAAGTCCTTGGAATATTTCAACAACTCTCTTCTTCTGTGCTAATTAACAAAATGAAGGGCATTCTATTCCTTTGCCGGTCTGATAGCAGTGAAGAAAGAAACGGGACTCAGTTAAAAAGACACTTTTTGGGGTCTATGTAGGTGCCAGTCTTAACATGGGCACCAATGGCACTTCCATCAGAGGCAGATCTTAGTGGTCTTCCAGAGAGGTTCTGCAGTCCTTTGGTGACTAATTGAGTGGGACAAGTTTCTACCCAAAATTAATTTAATTTAGTCATAAAATAACTGTACTTCTTATAATGGGGTCTGGATCCAGGAGTGGGGCTCTACAACACAAATGATCATCGTTTTTGTTCCAACCCTGAAATTCATTTTCCACAAACTGTGTGATCTAAAGCAAAAACATCAAGGGAGGGTGAACAGAACAAATCTAAATTCAGCTACTAATTTGTCAAAACATTCCTGAGTATATTTTCTCCGCTAATTGTCCAGCTTCTAATATATGCAGTGCTATAAATTCACCTTATTAGACCCATTTTAAACGTGTGTATATACAAAAGGAAAGAATGGTGAAATTAGATATTTATTAGCGCTGATTAAAAATAAAGGGAAAATCCAAATAATTTTGCCATTTTTTCCTGTTTTGTGCAGTTCTTTTTTTCCTAATAAAACACTTTCTAAATCTTCGAACAAGCTCTAACCCCACAAATAGCATTTTGAATGTTCATGAATATGCTATTCTCTTCCCCCTGAGTGTGTAAATGTATAGATCCATTACGTTTATCTATCTTGTCTTGCAGCCCCTGACACTTTGTTTACACGCTGCTCCTTTAGCTATGTGTAACCGCCATTCCAAAGTAGAATGACTTGTTTCAGAACCCACCACATTCTTACGCTGGTGTCTGCAGTTGCTGAGTGGCTGCTTTTCTTTTCCTATTCAGCTAGTGTCTACATTTTTGGTTCAAAGCGAAACTGTCCTGGACCTCAGAACCTCCAGAAAGCAAAACTAAGGAAAATCAAGAAACAGACACTGAGGGCACTAGTGTATTATCAGAAAGAATTTCAGTGCACTGAGCTGCCCGAGAGCAAATTAGAAAGTTTTGGCTCCTAAGAATGAGTTGTGTTGTTTGTTCCTGCACACTGCAGCTGCTGTCCCCCTCCCCGCCCCCCTTTTTGTGGTTTATTACACACAAGCTACTAATGAATGGGAGCCGCTGTTTTACAGTACACCACGCTTACAGGACTTATCTCTAGGCCTACCACAGATTTGACTGATCAACAGCAGAGCTCCACTGTCATAATTCTTCCTAGAAACAGGAGGATAAAAAGGGGTTTGTTGGAGGTTGGCTGGGTCTGCCGAGAATCCTGCCTGCAGGGCCCACTGAAGCCGTCACTAGCTGCTATGGTCTGTGGCCTAATAAGGTACAGAAACAAAGATTGTTCACTTGTTCAGAAATACTGAAGTCCCCGAGTGATGGGAAGTGGAGAAAGCAGGGCACTCGTCCAAGTGGGATTCAGGCCGCAAGTGCAACTTTATAGGGCTGACTGGGTGGCAGAGTGAATATCTGCTGCGGAAAAAGCCAGTTCAGATGTAATTTATGACATGTCATTCACAGTCAGGGTGGCTGTCATTAAAGGTTAAGTGCCACATTGTGTTCAACTGATTCTGATAAGAATTCTGTAAGCTGCTTACATGTTATCATAACTCACGGGTAACAACAGAAAGTGAGAGGGGCACACAGCAGGAGCAAGCTGGCGGAAAGCTGCACGGCCGGTACCCTAGAGTACGGCAGACTGCACTCATGTGCCATCTAAGGGCCTTATCCTGCAAGCATTTAGTGCCAGACAATATTGAGGTCACAACCCCTTTGCACCAGCCAGTCTAGCACAAAAGGACCAACGCACGGGCACAGCCCGGTCACCCCACCCCAGCAGAGGGAGTGTGTGTTTGGCCTACAACTGATGGCTCCAGCTCTGCATTGCCTCCCCTAGACCGTGGGGCAGTAGGGAAGTGAATTGAGCGGGGGACCTCCAGAAATTCTGGGCACATCATGGCTGCCTGAGCCTCTTCTGAAGGCCAAATCTCTAGCTCTTGAATAGAAGAGGCACAAACTGCGATGCCTCAGTCCTTTATCATGGCAGTACACACTCTGCCCAGC
Organism: Pelusios castaneus; assembly: GCA_007922175.1. Lineage (NCBI taxonomy): Eukaryota > Metazoa > Chordata > Testudines > Pelomedusidae > Pelusios > Pelusios castaneus. Next base: position 12,195,772 of record ML685816.1, on the reverse strand, counting down.
AGTCGGTGTTTGCTGGATGGGACCCTTAAGGGTATGTCTACGCTGCAAAAAACTCCCACCATTGGCCCATGAGAGCTGCCTTGGGCCAGTGGGCTGCAGAGCTGTAACACTGAAGGGGTGATGTTCAGGCTCAGACTGGTCCCTGGGCTCTTGGGCCCCACAAGCAAGGAGGCGCCCAGAGTTGGAGCCCCAGCCTGAGGCTGGCTGTCCACACCCCAATTTTATAGCCCCGTGAGCCCAAGCCAGTGGATATGGGCCAGCCATGGGTGTTTTATTGCAGTGTAGACATACCCTACAACTTTCAAGGTCTAGGGTTCGCTCACATATACCACACACCATGATATAAACATTCATAAGATTAAATACTCCACCTTACTTGTCAGTCAGTTGCTGCAGTGTAATAATGAGGTGATGCTAAAAGGATCCGCTGAAGCTTCGTGCAGGTGGGCTCCAGGCTCCAGTAAGAGTAGAGCTGTGGGATATAGCCATATTTAGCATGTGTAAGTTCACAGTTGTGAGGCCAGAAAAAACTTGAGGAGGAAGCGGCTCTGTCCCCCAAAGCCACATGTTCTAGAATTCCATAGCTCACAATCAAATGGAAAGGCAAGAAGCAACTTGTGTTGGAGCCACCATTAAATACTATTGAAAGACTTTCAAAGGGGTAGCCGTGTTAGTCTATTGTAGAAAGACAACAGAGTCCTGTGGCACTTTTAAAGACTAACAGATTTATTTATCGCATTATTAAGCTCATGCGATAAATAAATCTGTTAGTCTTTAAAAGTGCCACAGGACTCTGTTGTCTTTCTATTGAAAGACTTGATCAGCAACTCTTTAAAGAGAAGTAAGCTCATCTTCGCCATCCCAGAAGATACCCTGCAAGTCAATGGCAAAACAGCCGTTGAGCTAGATGGTACTGGATCTGTCCCAATCTGATTCAGATGTACAGCCACATTACAGAAAGTAAATTTATTCCTAAACCCAAATCTTTCTATCCGTGGGGGTGGAGCAAGAACGTAACAAGAAGAATTAGCACTTACGTGGCGCTGTCCATTTTCAAACAGGATGCTTCGAGAGCAACATATGTCCTTCGTCTCCTGAAACTCAATAGTTTTAATTCCCTTCTCGTGGGGCTTCATTGTAACTTGTTCAGAAAATGGCATGACTTGAGCTACCGTGATCATATGACACTCTGGCTGCCTGTCAAAGGGGTGCCGTGATTTGATTTTTTTTAAACTGAAAACATTGCTTTTTAAAGCCCTTAATGGAGCAGAGCCTGACTATGTTCAAGACCTCACTCATCAGGCCAAGCCTTAAGGAAATGTGTGTCCGGATGCCACTGTTTTTGGGGCTCCCACCGTACTTTAAGTCAGCCAAGGATCACAACTTAGCTGTGGTGGCTCCACCTGCATTTCATTCTCTCCTATTCACACTCATATTTACAGCCACTTTTTTCAGCTCATCCTGACTGTTTTTATGTTCCTACAGAATGGTCTTTTGACTTCTCTATGTATTTGACACTATATTATTAAGCTGTGCATTGCCCTGAGCGGACTGGCACAGGGGAAGGGGATGCATTAGAAATAAAAGTATTATTATAAAGAGACTTACAAATATTAACTGATCATAACATCCCCGTGAGGCAGGTGAGCAGCATTACCCCCATTTTACAGAAGGACACAATCAGGGTTAGTGCAACAAAAGGCAAAGAGAGGTCAAGTATAGGATTAGAACTCAGGAGGTCTGATTCCCGGGACTGTGCTCAGATTCTCGAAGACCATTTCATACGTAACCATCCTTAAGTTGACCTAAGGCTCCAGTGTGGACATACCCTTAAAGAATAGCACCTCTCGTGTTCCTTGTGAAATGCAAACACCTGACTGCGTATCACAGTGCTGTTTTCAGTCCTGATCCTGAGTACCTTTTGAGACTGGACTAGCCAGCACAGAAACCTTGCTATCCAAAAAATTTTAAATGGGGAATTCATTTGTGCGAGTGTCAGCTGCAAGGGGAGGAAACAAAAGTACTTTATGGTAGGGGACAGCATCCTAAATCTATTGAAAGGGAGTCCTGCAGCTTCCCCCACTTCCACCTCCAACGCTGCCCTCATTGTACCAATATTTGCACATGGCCCAAACCTCAGTCCCCACTTCCCAGTTTGACACTTTCCATGGGCAATAACAGCAAACCCCATGAACTCAGGAAGTGCAAATAGTTATATTGTGGCTTCGTCTTTCAGGAGAGTACCAGAGGATAGGGTGGGAAACTGCATCCCTTTGGTCCCACCACACCCACATGGAGGCAGCTATGATTTGTACCAGTGTATACGAACACACTTAGCTAATTACACATATAAACCTGTTTAGGTGCACAAAATGGTAATTATATGTAGGAGGACATTTGTGTATGCATTTTATCATGCATTCAAAACTGTGTGCGTGTGCACCCGTGTGCATTCATCTGGGTCAGAGTTAAGGTGAATGTTCATGTTTTGGTGGGGGTAAATTAGGTACCATTTTTTCATAAATGAATATTTTTATCACTGATTCCTAAGCCCTTAAAAGATGCTTGTTTTTGCAACTATGGCATCTAACTCAAGTGTAAATATAGTAGTAAATTGATTATGCTTCCATAATTAGGCCTTTAAAGGGCCAATGAACAATCAAAGCTAATCCAGAACTTGTATTTTGTAACACTGAAGCTTTTGCATAATGTAAGATCGATTTCAGTTATTGCTCTTTTAAATCCAATGGAAAGTTTTCCTTAAGTAAATATTCCACATTAGTGTTCATAATGCAGATTCTGTAGCATTGTACTTGTGCATGAGAACCTAAACTTAACATTGATTTAAAAAATCGTTTTAGAAAAGTGAAATTCACTAGTCGATTTTCATTGTCCAAATAGAGAGAGATGCAGGAAGTAATGACATCGTATTAAAATAAATTTTTATTTAAGTTTTAATAATCCAAGATATTTATAACATAAGACAATGTTTCTTTAGTTTGGCCCACGAGTGGCACTTCTAGTTAGAAGATCATAGTTGACTGGGATTCTAATGCACGAGGTTCATATTCCAAACTGCTAGTTGCAACAGAAAACGCAGCTACAACAAATCATTTTTGATGAAGAACAAAGCAGTTTAAAATGTACAAACACAGAAACAGGATCTCCCTGAAGGACTGTGGTATAATTCACTTGAAACAGTACAATTTAAAAGAACAGCTAGAATTTTATTCTTTTCTGTATGAGAGAATCACTCTGCACATGCTCGTTTTTTCGTTTAGTATAGACATCGAGAGAGTAAGAGAAAACCCACTTGTCAGAGCACAACATTTTCAATAACGTCTCTTTTCTTCTAGTCAATGAATTTCTTAATAAAACAATCTTTTTAAAAATATAAAGCAGCAGTAAATTAAGAAGGGAAACCGAATTGATTTTCCAGGCAGTAACATTACCACTTTAACAGGTTCCCACTGCATTTGGTTTTCGTTGCCAGAGAAGCCTTGTTCAGCCTATATGGGGGCCCCATGAAATGCTGCAAGCACTACTAAAATGAGCACTTGTCTTTTGTTGTGCTTCATGCTAGCACCATACAGTGCTGAGCCGATAAATCCACTTTTTTCTAGCACAAGCATTTTTCAAACAAAACTACCATGAGACTGATGAGTAATGCCAGCTTGCCAAAAAAAAAAAAACCCCCACACAACCTCTGTTGACAATGACAACTGTTACATAACTAGAAACTACAAGATTGTGCAAGAGCTACTAAACAGCAAGAGAAATTGCTAACCAACAAGTTACTCTAGATTACTAGGAAAATAAATAATAGAGTTTGAAAGTGTATTGGCCTGCTAGCAACTGATATAAAAGTAGCACACTGCTCAGTGCATGCTAAAGCTTACTGGGCCCTTGAGAGCAACATTTCATCTTCTAACCTTTTGTAATGTGGTTTAAACAATGCTAATGTGATGGGAGAGAGAGAATATCAGCACTGTCTTATGTGATAGGAATACACAAGTAGCAAAAAATCCAAATTTCAATATCTCGGTTGCATGAACTGGTATCCTAAAAAAAAACTAACAATGTATCTCAGGAACTAAAACAAAGTAGAGGGGAGACTGGGATTTAGTTCTAACAAAATAACAACATAGCACCTTTTATCCAATGATATCAAAGCAGTTTATAAAAGTGAACATTATTATTCCCATTTTACAGATAGGGGAACTGAGTCACAAAAAAGTTAAGTAACTTGCCCAAATCCAAGGTCAAAGGGTCAGAATGTGGAACAACCCATGTCTCTTGACTCTCCATCTTCTGATCTACTCATGAGTTCACAGTGCCTCTTATTACAATCAGTAGTTCTATGACTGTTTTGAAAAACTGTAGTGAAGAAATACAGGTTCACGGCAGGTTTCAGGTTAGCAGAAGAAGGGTCACTGAACGATTCTAAACAATGGCATACTGTGGAGTCTGTCCTACAACCCAGAAACAATAGCAGTGCTGGGAAGATGGAAATGTCTGTAAGAGCCTGCCAACCCACACATGTTTCTGTCAGTGCCAGAAAAGTGATAGTGAATACAGTTGATCTGGAGACAAAAACAAAAGGGGGGGGGGGGAACCTCTGAGTGTCTTTATTAATAGCAATTTATTTTTAAAAAATGTAATTAAACTACCAATAATCTGAAGTACAATGTTTATCTGTCTGAAATAATCTACACTTCTATTTTATATATAGAAGCATAAATTACATTATAATGTTCCAGAGGGGTAGCTGTGTTAGTCTATATATAGCAAAAACAATTTTGGGGCATCTGACGAAGTGGGTTGCAGCCCATTTTAGCTTACACCCAAAGAACTTTCTTAGTCTTTAAGGTGCCACAGGACTTCCGTTGTTTTTACATTAGAATGGGTATTGTAAAGATTTGTTTGCTATTGGGGATTTGACATAATGGGGAAACAGCACAGAGAACTTTGTGTTAGAAAGCTTGTGTATAACAGCTATATTTCAAAGGAGGCCTAAGATTATATGATGTGCACTCAGATTGAACCCTCCCCAGCTGTATGTACAGCGTAACATATCCTTTAAAATCTTATATGCAATAAACGAGGTTAATGCACCACCAGGGTACACAGCTAAATCACAAACTGACAAGAAAAACAGAAGTTAAGGTTTCAAGGGCTGTGTCAAATGGGCCAGGTGACACTCACTGACTACTCCATGGTATACTTTTGGCAACGTAAGTGAACACTAAACTACACATCTAACCCCAAAGAGAAATAAAAAATGCACTTCCCATGTGAAACATGGCCAAGGTAATGCTGTTCTTGCAACCTTAACTTCTCCGTTTCCTTCCTCTGGGCTAGATAGTACCACGCTGTTATATGTAGCACAGTGGGTGCAGAATGAGCGATGAACCTCCCACAATTCAGGGCATCTGCAGAAGGACCAGCCTGAACTGCATCTCCTGTGTGGAGGCTGTCAACATCTAATACAATCCATGGTACAACTCACAAAATTGGGTAGGGAAGGACAGGGAGTAAGTGGGGAACCATGGGTCTGCCCACCCTCTACATGTCAGTCAGCAGAGCTGGCCAATCATGCACTGAGGACATAGGGTAAGTGCAGAGGAGAAGGGCCCATGGCACCCCTTCCATGATGCTCCCCTGAGTGCATTTGAGGAGTGAAGCGATACATACTGCCTCTAGTGTTTCTCCAACGCCAATGCAGCTTTTTCATCAGCCCATACTACAGACTCTGGCTCAATGCTAGTATCCTCCCCTTAGCGATTTTGCAGTGGCTGTTGTAACTGTCTTGGGCCCTGGATATTAGACAGACAAGGTGGATGAAATAAAATATTTTGCTGGACCCACTGCTGTTGGTGAAAGAGAACCTTCAAACTACACAGAGCTCTTCAGCAAGTTGAAAGCTTTTTTCCTTTGTCAGCAGAAGTTGGTCCACTAAATGATATTGCCTCACCCACCTTGTGTCTCATGACAATTTTAACTCTTCATCCTTAACTGTGCATTGTGCATAATTCCCTTGCTTTTTAAAATTAAATAAAATGTAAAGGAACCGCCTATGTTTAAACTATTTCAGTGGATACAATTATACCTTGAAGGACACATCACACTGAAGTAAATGGCAGGAAGGAGGTAAAAATGTTCACCTTTGCTACTTCTAATTTTAGTTAGAGACACTCTCTCATTTGTTTACCCAAATGGCTGAATCTTTGCTAGGGAAAACATAAAAGATAAAAGACCTTATTCTTCACTGCCTGGCACTTCATGTTGTCATTTACATCTGTGCCTTTTTTGACCAAATACAAGTGACTGCCTGGAGTGAATGGACAGAAGAGATTCAGGCCCCAACCCTACTTTGTTTTAACAAAAGTTACAAATGTTCAGGCTGTTCTAAAACACAAATAAAATTGCAGAGAACCTCTGTCAATTATTTTTGTCTGTTTCTGATGGTAAGGCTGGGGCAGAGGCCGAGAGAATTTTGACTTGTGTATCTCAGGGAAATACTTACATTTTCCATCATGCAGACTGTTTTAGTAGCAGCCTATGTGCTTGCCAGGTGGGACAAGGAAAATGCAGAATCACATCACAAAGGAAGTGAGGGTTTTAAAAGTTCTGCTAAAAACCTTAGCAAATGCTAGTGAGCATGCTCAGGAGTCATTTTCGACAGCTCTTCATTCTTCTTTTTAAATGTGTTTTCTGTAAGCCAGGCAAAAACAGTAATCCTCACTGATAAGTATGAGCTAGATTCAGCCAGGTTTATTCGCACAAGGAGTCCTTCTGAAGTCAATGGGCCTTTTCACGGGAACAAATAGTATTTTCTGTAGCCTGTTTAAAAAAAAACACATGTGGTTAGTATTCACGAGGAAAACCATGAGAGCATTTACCGCTGACTTCAACAAGTGCAGAATCAAGCCCTAACTTATTTGCGGTCCAGTTCTGGCATTCTTATTCACCTTTTGCCCCTTAAACCACAGAAAGCCCCACTGGATCAGCTCCTGCTACTCTTGTGCAGATTGACTTGTATCTTACTTCACAGACATCCCACTGATTTCAGTGGGACCATTCGAAGAACAAAACGTGAGTAAAGGCAACAGAAACTGAGCCATAAGAATGAATGGGTGCATTTGCAGAGGAAAACACTATTTGTGGTGAGACGCAGTCTCAGAACTGAGCCTTTGGGCCAGATTGCCACTCTTACTTGTGTTAGTACCTCATTCTTTCAGCAGCCCCATTAGCTTCAATGGGGGCACTCAAGGAGTAAGGCACTAATTGAATGTGAGCAAGGATATTGGAACCTACCTCCTAGTGATTAGACATAGCAAGAATGATTTGGAAAAACATTCCTGCTGGGGTGAGTTTATGGTTTGTTTTTTTTCCGCCGAAAGGGACAAAATTTTCACACAATTGACTTTCCTCACTGCAGTTTTAAGGTCCCACAAGAAAGTTTAAGGACATTGTTCAACTTGGGAACCGCACTTTGCTATTCCATAGTTTCCCTTTCTCATATGAATAAGGGTTACTCAAGTGAGTAAAGGGTGCAGAATGAGTGCCTGAAAATAACAGTTATAAAATAGCACTCGTCAGTAGGAACTCAGTGCAAAAATCCATTTGCTGAGAAACTCAGGATCACACATGTTGTTACCGCTTCCCAGTAATAGACCCAAGAATATTCTTCATTTCTTAAAATCTTCAAGACTATTTCTTCTTGTCTATAGGTATGATCTTAGCATTGTTAGAATTCATAGAATTCAAATGTGTGGCTTGACTCTTTGTTTTAAAAGAGCAACGGACATATCTTGTGAAACCAGCAAACCTTTATTACAAGCTATTTTTGCATGTTACCTAATTTCCTTCTTTAAATTGCATCTATTAAGATTATTTTGAATCTAAAAAGGCTGCACATATTAAAGAAGTTACTTCCTTAAATAAACAACCTGCTCTTCTGTGATGTCAAGAAAATATCCAGTCTTTATAGACAGTGCCTATTTGGCTACAAATCAGTCAGCCTTATTTACATATTTGAAATCCAGATGCAGAGGAAATTCTAGGTTTGGCCTGGAATGTACAAAGGGCTATTTTTCACATCTTAACATTCAGAATATTTAATATGAAATAGCATTGGGCAGGGGGAAATGGCCTTTGCTGAAAAGGTTTCTAACAAAAGTACTTAATGCTACTAAAAACTTTTCACCAACAAGGATTTTAAAAAATTGCTTTTTAATATGCTTTTAATGACCTCTACTTCTCATACCTACCTCCTTGCTTCCAAAAATTGTTTGTACTGTCCCCAATAACACTCAGTGGAAAGCTGTCATTCCTGGCTAAATCCTTACTTAGGTTGGATGCAATGCCTCCGTTAGACAGGGTCAGAAGGTCACAATCGATTTTGGAGGCCACCTGGAGAGTCCAGGCCGTGAACTGACTCAAAAAATTTATATCAGAGCTGGAATGGCCCACCTCCCAGAGCTAGGCCTGGCCTACCACTCCAATTGCAGGATGGAGCCTGCCAGGCCCAGCTCAGAAAGAGGCCAGAGTTGTTGACCCTGTTAGCTGACCTCTTCAAACTTCAGGAGAATTTTTCTGGCAGTTACCACGGTGACTGGGCACTCCAAGCTTATCCTTCTTACTGAAAAAAAAAAAAAATTAAGAAGAAAAAAAAATGTTAAAACCTACCTTGTAGAGATGCCTATCAAGAATCAAATACATAAATGTTTTAATTGTTTGCTTCTTACTTGGAGTACTCTAGCATTAATTATTAGAGTCAAATCCAAGCATCAAGAAGGCAGCTAAGCTAAAAAAAAAAGTTTTAATGTACATAAAGTAATTTTCAATATATCAAACGAGCACCATTTCCCAAGTCACTATCCCACAAACGACGCACCCAGGGTTTAGTGTGGAAGTCTAATATTTGTTTTCTTTTGTATACCTGTCTTCAATCTACCAATATGCCTTACTGATATCAGAACACATTGAGAAAAAGACCAGCACAGGAATCTAGAGTCTCTTTGGCTGCTATTCCTTTTGCAAACTAATTGTTTGATTAAAATATTGACTATTATACAATGCATTGTTTTAGTTTCAAACAGAAAACATGTAATCCAACTCATTTATAATGAAATATTACTTAGGGGATGCTAAGAGAAATTATCAGTGTTAATTTTATTCATTTAACACATCTTTCATGCGAACCATTTCTTAATTAAACATTTACCAGGTAAGCAAAATGTCTTGGTGTTGAGAAAAAAATGCTTTAAATGTGATATAGTGAAGGGTCAGGGAATACACTAAGCAAGCAACATAATAAGAGCGTCTTTTACTTATAAAACAATACACAAGAAAAATATTGCCATTTCTCCATTTTCTGAGCAATATCACATTATACATCAAGCTTATATGTAAATACGTGTCTCAGACTTCAACACCAGCCACAGAATCTTACTGAATGGAGCAAAGAATGATAAATTGTGTTATATCTGCAATAAAATCCTATTGAAGGGCTTCTGGTGCCAAACTGTCAATCAAAATTCCTACTTTATTATGAACTACTCATTTCTGGAGTACTCTTTAAACAGAGGTTTAATGATTGCAAATTTAATGTTTTGTCTGGCACCTGGTTTTGAAGCCTCTTTTTTGTTATTGTTTGAAGAAAGTAAAATATTAGCATTCAAATTGTTGCTCCCCCACTCTTACACGCTCATGTAACTGTCCTCTTCCACCTCCGAGGGCAATAAGGCTCTGGGTGTAAAGCTGAAGAGACTGTCTCAACAACAGTGTATCCTTTGGGCTCTGTAAGTGAAAAAAGGGAAGGAGACGTGCACCTGAAAATCAAGAGACTTATATAACTAACTACACTGTCTTCTGTTCCAGTTTTATTTTTCATCTCCTGGGTGGGGGGGAGGCAGATATGTAGTAACTTACATTTTAAAAATAAAGTGAATACAAGAATGTTAAAATGCTATTTAACCAAATCCTCTTTTTTAACGTGTGCTTTAAAATATCCACATGCATGACACCCTAAAAAGATGTTTTGTTTTTTTTTAAATTGTAATAGTATCAGGTAAATCCATAATTAAACCACCACCACAAGATTCCTTTCCAGGGATTTGTTATAGAAATCATCAGTCTTTGACTATGTGATTTTTTTGTCTTATGATTTTTATTATAGATGTGCAGGATGGTTTTATTTTAGTTTTGATTTTTATGTGCCTGCAACACTGTAATTTGAAACAAATTGACCAGGGTTATTGGGTTTTGGGGTTTTGGTTTTTTTTAATTTTTCTTTTTTATACATCCCTGTTGAATAGCACTGTACATGTAAACATATGGCTTCCAATTAGGTAGCATGAATTCTAAAGTCATGCTCAGGGCTAGCCAGGCTGGTGAATCAGAGTTTGCCAGCTCATTCCCTGGTGATAAACACGGATTGTCCTTCCCACAGCCAGGCACTCTGGCAGCCTTATTAAAAGACAGTGTGGTTGGCAGAGCACAGAGTACTAAAGCAGGAAATGATGTCCTCTCCGGTTTAGTACAGAGATGACTGAAGTTACAGAATTCTGAAAGCAAAGCCAGAGTCTGAGTCACAAACTTTAAAACTATAGGGCACTCTCCAGTTCTCAGTGTGATCTGGGCCAAGAATCCTGCTTTCCTTCTAGCCCAGAATCTCTCATTGATTTAACTGAACACATTGCAGACTGCAGGAGTTAAATCAAGAGAATAAGGGAGATCATGTTATTTCTAGGGTGGAAGGTGATGGAATTTCTATCTCCCACCGAACTCCCTCAAAAATCTCTTTCGCTGACTTCATGTAGCTTGCCAGCCAGGGAATGTATGTGTCTTTCCCCAACCCCAGTGTCAAATTTTCTGTAATTTGCATTATGTTTTGCTAACTATATTACAACAATCCATTTATCAGGGTCTGTAGCTTAGAAACCTTCTGTACAGCCTCCCTTCTTCCAGGAATTTCCCATATTAATCACTGGAAATAAGGAAAATGTTAAGACCAAATGGGCATCTGTAATTGTACCTTTGCCTCCAAGCAAAGCCAGTTCCTGACTGCACAATATTTTTTCTTTATTGTAGATCATTCAGAAACCAAGACATATGAACCTGAAATTGCAGGACCCCAAATTCTAAAAAGGCCCCCAACCAACAACCCCGCCACCCCACCCCTCCAGAAAGAAGTTGAACACTCCCAGTATCTTGATGTGTAAGAATTCTGGTCCTGTGTGTGCCATTTTCAATCTAAATTCCCTCCATGATATTGAAACAATAATATTTAGACTATTTAGGGCTCCGATTATTGCTCTAATAAATTGCTACTGTTGGTTCCTTGTGGCAAATAAGCCCCCAATTGATTTGTCTCCTAATCAGCATGGAGACTGCACTCCGCTGGAATGAAATCCTGTGTTCGTTTGCTCTTAGCTTGCAGTGATATGAAATACAGTGTGTACTGTACACGATGGGCACCCTGCCAGGCCGGAGAGATTATGCTAGCTTGCCTTTAGTGTGGTTATAAATTACTTTAGCTTTACTGGGTATGTAACAGTGTGCATCGCAGGGAGAAATATGAAAGTGACAGGAGAAGGGAGATAGGCAAAGATAAGGGCTTTTCCCTCTCTGATATCCAGGAAGGTTTGACCTCTTTAAAGACTTAAGATTCCTAAAATAGCTCTGTGGGCATCTTGTATGGCACCCCTCTTTCTTGCTTTCTAGGGAAAAGTTAGGGGACAGAGGAGGTGCAAAAGACTCTCCAGAAGTTTTTTTCTTATTACAACAGGTGATTTGATCTCACCTCCCTCTGTCTAAATGCTGTTTTCCACTGTCTGACTCTAGACAACTGCTTTGATTCGCTCTAACAATCTAACCTGACCCTTCAAAGCATCTGAGGAAGTGGGATTTTCTCCCATGAAAGCTCCTGCGATAAATAAATTTGTTAGTCTTTAAAGTGCCACAGGACTCCTTGTTTGCTTTGCTGATCCTATGACTTACACTCCCTGCATTTATTTTCCTCCCATTCTGTAAATTCCCCATCTTAAGGGTGGAGGAAGTGGGATGTTCTCCCACAAAAGCTCATGCAATAAATATATTTGTCTTTAAAAGTGCCACAGGACTCCTTGTTCATTTTCCAGAAGTGAACCAGCTTCAAGAAGACTCAGTTCCCCTTTTCCCTTCCCATAAAAGGCTCGGCCAAAGGATCTACACACAGGTAGCAGGTATTATTTTTTGAGGATCCCTCCTGTTGCCATTTGTTTTTGCTGGTCTCCGCCAAGGCATCTTTTCCCTATTAGATTCCCTCCTGGGGATTTCCTTCCACCTTGACAACTAAGTGATTTTAAAAAAAATTTCTTAAGGATCATAGATTCAATTTCTCAATCATATAAAATGTAAATCCGGAAAGAAAAATGGGATTTCTTTTTGAAGAGCTGCTCTTAAATAACACTTAAAAATCCCCTGATTTTGCTTTCGCATTAATACTTTGAGCCAGCCTTGAATTCAACACATGGGCTTTGCCTGATTCGGGAAGTCCAAACAAAGTTGATGTGAAGTTTGTTTCCCGATTGGAAGCAGAATCGGAGGCGATTTCTAGCCCCTTAAAATAGTTTTGACTTCTCCAGGCCTCACACATCTCCTCCCACACTGCACACAGCCGCTTAAAACACTTCTAAAGGGGACCCACACCCCCTCCCCCGTTCGCCTATAGATCTAGCCAACACGCCCCAGCAAACCCTCCACACAGCCCCAGAGCACTGGATCCCCTCGGAATAACACACTTCAGGCATGGAGACAAACCTGTATCCGAACACACTGGAAATGAAATTAACTAAACCATTGCGGGGAGAGGGAGGGAGCCAGATTATCTGGGGGGGGGGGGAACAACCTCCGCCACCCAGTCAGGGTCCAAGCTCCTGGGAGCTCCCCCCTATTGACTGGAATCGCCACTACTTTGGGGTGATTGAGGCCAGATTAATGCTTCTATGCTCTTTTCTTCCTTGCTGCCCAGCGCTGACTACAGGGAAGCAAGCCAGCCAGCGGATAATTACCCCACAGTGCAAGCCCCAGAGCCGGCCTAATCCGAAAGCTCAAGTGCCCGTAAGTAAAACTTCAGGAAAAGTTATTGAAACTGACAAATACAAGGCGACAAATAATCAATAAAAGCCCAGTTCGACCGCCTTCATTGTTTGCAGCCAGCAATGAAACCTCGGCGAGGACAGAGGGAGGGGGCGGCCCCTGGGAGCTTGGCTCGGGTGGAGAGACCCAGTTAAAGAAACTCCCACATGGGGCTTCCCCCACGTTGGCATCTGGCCCTCGCCCTTCAGGTTCGCACTAATCAATTTCACTGGAATCCCTTTAATTGCTCTCTCGGGCTCCCCCCCGTTAGCTAAAAGTTCCTGGTGGCTGGGTATCCACAACAGAGGTGGATCGGTGTTTTATAAATACACTCCCACCCAATAAATGTATTGAGAGAAGGGGACAGAAAGGGTCGTTCGCCTTGGGGGGGGGGGGTTGCAGATGGATGGCCCTCTACCACATTACATTACCCCTAACGCATTTCTAAGTCCAATTTCAAGCCCCGATCCCCGGTGTCGCCATTTCCAAAGTTATACAAAAGGGGAGTGTGAACGCTCAGCGCCTTCTGTGGTCTTCTCTCTCTGCCTCGACGAATTAAGTTCGGATCTATCCCCTTAAAGGCTGCACACAACGTGGGTTCACTTTGTTAGGGTTTTATTATTATTATTATTATTATTAAACTCGTGGCCTTGAGCTTTTGAGTTGTGTAAATGAACGGCGGTGTCACATAATCGATAGGAAAAACTCAGCTGTCACGGATCCGAAAGCAGCCGCCTGCCACAGAAATAACGTGATGTGGCATTTCAAAGTTTGGAAACGTGCTGTCTGGGCGTCGCAGGGTGGCTGAGGAAGATCTTAGCGGAGAGCTGGGGCTGGCCACTGTGCAAACCACTAAGGAAGAGCTGGAGCCAGAAAGGTCAGTCCTCTCTTGCCCACACATTCATCACTCTGGGCAGGAAGCGTTTATAGCCGCCGTCACCGGTAAACACTTTGAAAGCAGCCTCCAAACTCTTTGAGCCCAATCAAAATGGGGTGCAGTCCTGGCCCCTGGGATTTAAATAGCGAGCACACCCCAAAGCCCTGTACAATGTCTAGCGACTCCTTTTGCCCCTCTTCCACACAAACCCCAAAGAAAAATCAGGAGGGACAAGAAGCAATAACTCTCTCAGGGGGCAGGAGTATATAATCCCATCTGGGTGATATTTGGTTAGATCCCAGATCCACTCCGAATCCTGGAGAGTGTGGACACGATGAAGTCCCAAACCTCCTTTCAAAGCCAACTCGGGCTGATTTTCTCTAAGGCTCCAGTGCCACCAAACATGTTGCCCCCTGCGCCCCTTTCACCACATATTTGTTACCGTCATTAACAGGGAGAATATGTTAATCCGGCCAAACTGATCCGTGTAGTTGAATATGACGCGCCAGCCGATTGATGTAAGGTTACTCTGAGATAATGATCTAGTTAGCCTGAGGGAAGAGACCCCTGTAAATCCCAGCTCAGGCTCCCTGTTCAGCAGCCATATCTCAATATTTAACAGCACCCATGTTTGTACAGACATTTATGAAAGAAGCAGTCCTTTGCAGACAAAGATTTCCCCCTGATGCTGAGATTTTTAATTGGCTCTTGGGTGAATAGAACCGGAGGGACTGGATATGGCTAGCTGTGTCCACCGATCACTGCCTACACACCCCACCTGTGTCCACACACACACAAACACACGTCGGTGTGCACAAATTCCCCTCGCCTGCTCCGAATTCTGCTGTCAAACGAAGGGGTGTCTTACTTAAAATGAGGGCGCTCTCTCAGGTGAACGATCAACTTCTCTTGGGTCAGCCCACAGAATTTGAGCCTCTCTTTATTTTTGTCCCCACCACGATGGAACCTGGGGGGTGAAGCAAGAAATCGGATTCCAGACCGTTTGATCTGACACCAGGAAACTCGCGTTTGGGATACAGGGACTGAAACAAGAAGTGTGCTTAAATACCATCCCTATGTTTCAAGCCCCAAGCCTTACAGGAATATACTCTCCACCCCGCGAGCTAGCCAAAAAGGGGGGTTTAATGAGGCCGCCTTTATAGACCTACATAATCTAGAGGCTTCGCTGCAGCAGGAAAATGACAATTGGGACATGTGGGGGGCAATCCCATCCAGGCACCCAGTTGCTTAGTTCTGAAGGAGCTGTGATTTCCAACAGGGGGGGCGCCATGAGAAGGCCAGGAGTGATGGCGCTCTGATCTCCATCAAGGACAGATAACCACCTGATTAACACAGGCCTCCTGTTCTCTGGTTACTCGATCGGCGTGTGAACTTACCTTATTTACAATGATAGGCAATGAGTGAGTGGCCCAGACAGCAACAGACCTAAGCTTTGCTTTGCTCCTTTGTGCTGTGAAGACCAGCTCTGGGCCAGAATTGTGGATCACTCCTAATTGAGGAGCAAAACAAATGTCATTCTGCAGAGACATGTACACACACACACACACACGCATGCCAGCATGAATAGATCCATCACTGGAAAGGGAACAAGTCCATGCTTAGATGAAATTACTACACAGCTGCTCCGACCAATTTCAAGGACTACTGTATACTTGATCAAAAACAATCAAGCTCCCGAAAGCATTGCCGTTTGATTTTATGAAATACCATCTATTTAAATTGCAATAGGGGAAGTCGCTCGGTTTTGTTTTTTTTAAAGACTCTCATTTCCCCAGTAGATTTGCTCATTCTTTTGATATTTCCTGGTCAGTCTGGTTCCGGATAGGGGTACCCCTCTATCCAGAGATGTAATGCATCGGTTCTCATTTCACTGGTGAATAGCACAGTGTGCTTGCCGGATTATTGCTTGTGCATTTGTCTCTTATGTCTAGTGTCTGTCATTACACAAAGCGTTTTGAAGAGCTAATTTCAAAAGACAGAAAGTATACACTTACCAGAAAAGTCATTAAATTAGCTTGACAAGCAGAAAGTTCCTACCTTATAATTTGGTTACAGATCTGAAATCTTTGCTGCTCTATCCACTTCAGGGATGAAGAGTGCAGCGAGGCACCAGTGCAAAGTTAGGATATTGCTAGTTTAACGTGTGAGGATTTAGGAAGAATTGGGGCCGGGGGGGTCCTTGTTGCGTCAGCCTACAGGTTGGAAATTCTCTAAATGGGAAGAAATTATCTTTGTTTTCCCCTTCACCCCATCGGGAAGCACTGGCCAGGAAGCCTTAAAAAAAAAGTCTTCCTTCTACACAACAGGTGTCTGTGAATGTAACAAAAAATTCTCGATGAATTTCTTGTTGCAATTCGGTAACAATTCGCTCGCACAGGTAAGCAGCAATCGCTGACGTGCAAAGGATATTTTATGCAGAAACTGTACTAAATCTAAGTACTTCTTCTGAGGGGTGAAACATCCACTCCTGCCAGACTATCCATATTACTTTCCCGCACTGATCCTGGCAAAGGCACACAGTAATGGCACATTGACGGGCTTGGCATGGGATGACAAACCCCACACAGGGAACTAGACAGACGAGCTGCCTCCCTGGAATATACCAGTCGGTAGAATCAGAAGCAAAGGGGGAAAAAACCTTTCCAAAGGGTGCTCCCCAAAGGCGCTGCGCTGACAGCCACCAGCGGGTCTAAACACTGTTTGCAACTTTTACGTTCAGGATCAGTGACTCGTGTTCCCGGGCCCTGACTGCAGTTTATGGCGCCTCCCATTTCTCTTCTCTCCTTCAGCCGTTTTAATGATCACTGGCGCGTTGGCCAGACCTCCAGGATCGATGTCCCTTTTACAGGCATCTCACCAGTGGCTTCTTTTTCTCTACATGTGCCTGCCACTTACCACTTGCTACCTCTGCCATTAGAGTCCCAGAGTGACCCCCACGGGGCTCTGTGAAAGAAAGCCCCCCTGCATACCAGCACAGGAATAGCGAGGGGACCATTCAGCCCTCGGACCACACCGAAGCATTAATTAGGCTGATGAAATCCACAGAAACCTACGGACTCCGCATACTCGAATTTCTTCTGCGGACGGTGCTTAAGGACTACGTGAGCAGCTGAGAGACTGGAAAGGCCTGTGAGGGGGAAGTCAGGCATGTAATTGAGTATATTTAACAGAACCAGTTTAATGATCGGTGATTAAAAGTGCATCTACTTCAATCGCAGACCTCTGCAATTGGGCCCTAGCAACTTTAGCGCGTTCCCAAAGAAAAGGGCGAGAGAGAAATTTATAAACAAGATCCCTTCCTGGCCAACCAGCCTCCAGGGGGACAGATCCTGTGCTTCGGCAAACGGGGCGGGGAGGGGGCTTTGATCGAAAACTCCCCCTGTGCGATATTAATCAATCACTCTTCCCCTCCCCCTTCCCTCTAACGCGGTCACACTATTAGAAGGGCATAATACGCCAGTTTATAACAAGTAGATCCGGCGAAAAAAAGCCTGGGGTTTCTTTCCCGCATCAGAACAGCTTCCCCACTCTTATTTGACACGGATTTTAAAGTTTCTCCGCAAAATCTTGCCGGCGCTCAAGCAGGAGAGACTGCGGGCTCCCACGTCTCCTTTGCTTGAATTGGATCGCAGAAGGGTTCACGCACCGGACGGGACAGATTTGGGGATGGGCGCGTCCGTGGCTCTTTGCAGGGGATCCCCCCAGAATGGGAAATTAGCAGTCGAGACGTGCCCGTGGGGACCCTCTGCCACAAAGCCCACGCGTTTGGGCGGCTGAGTCTCTCTCTCTTCCCTATTCACGCTGCCCAGGCTGGATGCAGGGAATAAATAGATTCATTGTGGAGTCTATCCACAACCCAACCCAGCCTCCCCCGCCCTTTATGCTTTGCAGCATACAAATCGGCGATCGCCTCGCCCTAAACTTTCCTTCAACGCCCGCTGGAAGGAAGGCATCCCCACCTAGGACAGACACAAGGAGGAGTGGGGCTCACGCCCGCGGAATCTGCTAAAAGCCGCTCAAACGCTCCCAGATTCGTGTCCACCTCCTTTCCCAAGATAACGGTTTCCAAGTAGCAAGAGGAGCCGAGGCTCTCTGAGGAAGAGAGGTTCATGTCAGTTTATGGGGGAAAACTTCAATCCCCACCCCCATGTAGCTGTAAGGGGAATTCCATTTGGAGACATTCCAGCAAAGCCAGCCCTCAGTTTCCCCCAGCAATGGATGTAGCCCATAAATCCTGGAGAGAAAAGGCATTTTTCGGTGCCAGCCATGAAAGCATATTTTTCTTCTGGCTATGGTGGCACTTAGCTGAGAACGTGGGCCATGAAACCGGGGAGATTTCTCTCTTTTGGAAAGTAGGACGGGCCAGATGGCAATAGCGTCATTAACAAACAAACTTGGGATGTGCAAGTGAAGCTTGAAATTGGGAAAGAGATCTGGAGAACAAAGGGGGCTGCTGTTGAAGGGAGGGGGGAAAAACCCTCTTCTGCCGGCCAAAGCTAAGAGCAAACTCTGGTTGGGCTGCTCCGACCCAGCGCTAGATAATAAACGAGGGCTTTTCCCTCCCCTGGTGGGACTGAGAAAAGACAGAGAAAACTTTTGCAATAGGCAAATGTGGCATTTATTTATGTGTAACCCGTTGTAGTCTCAAGGGTCCCAAATGGGCCTTTAATTCAAATCCCTGGTTTGCTAGGGAGGGCCGGATCCTCCAAATTTATTTTACAGGGACAAAGGACCGTTTGTGCAAGTTGAAGTGCCATGGGTTCAATCATTTCTTCTAAGTCGTTAATAGGAGTAAGTAAATATGCAACGAGGAGCCCTTTCTGAAGTGGGCAGGGAAAGAAGCTGCGGATCGCTTTATGGCCTCAATTTTTTAGCTTCTTGCTGGTTGGAGGCAGGGCATAAAAACCTATTTCCACAATAAAGTATTTCTTCAAGGCATCTGACGAAGTGGGATTTTCTCCCACGAAAGCTCATGTGATAAATAAATGTGTTCGTCTTTAGAAGCGCCCCAGGACTCCTTGTTTGTTTTGCTGACCTAGCCTAACACGGCCTAGCCCCCTGGAACTTGTCAATAAAATATTTCTGCATTAATGGTGTTATACAGTGTTCAGGTCCTGGACAGCCTATGTTCTATTTGTAGAGACTCTTCTACGTCCTATAGAGTTTAGAGTAGTAGTTTTCATTCTGTACAATACCTAGAAGATTCGTTAATTCACACAGCACACTAGACTTTCACTGAAGTTGGATAATGAGTGGGAGTTTTGGCTGAGGAAGGACTGCGGTCTGGGGCACAAAACGAGCGAGCGTCAGTAATGCACACATATTACTCACCCTACAGAAGTCGTATTTACGTGTAGGCGCATACATGGACACGCCCTATGTTCCATAAATACGGTACGCCACAGCCATCCCCAGTGGATCTTACAGAGATCTGTGTCTACTGAAAATCCCCACTGGATCTTCCAGAGATTTTTGTCTATTGAATATCCCCACTGGCTCTTCCAGAGATCTGTGTCTACTGACAGTATTAACCAATATTGAAAACATCCACCAGAATACAGGGAGTTAGAAACCTCCCGTAAGTATGAAAGTTTTTCCCCTGAGTGGAGTTGGAGGGGATGAGATGATCAATAGTTTAACAGCTGCCTGTTAACAGCTCCGAGCTGACAGACAGAGCTCTACATTTTTTTAAAAATGTACTGGAGATCTTTAAAGGCCCCGAGGACTTACCCTTAAGGCATTATTCAAAGAAAAAAAACCTGAGGCTGGCGGTTCGTCACAGGCCATTGTAAAGGGTTTCAAAGGGCCGATCAAACGAGTTGGAGAGTAATCTACATGAAAGTGCGGATGGCAGCGTTACAGCGTGCACCTGCAGGGCGTTTGCTCTCCTGCCCCTCACAGCGTACAAATCACCATTAGAGAAAGCTGCTTAAGCTTTCCCCTGGCTTCCAGAAAGACTTTGATATTTATCCATCTTGTTATTGATAAGTATGTTAAAAAATCCGCTCCCCCCCCCCCCATTCCTGGGCACTTTCCGGCGTCCCCCAGACTCTTGTCAATTACTCCCGGCCCTGCACAGAGGCGTTAGCCCTGATCCCGAATCGATCCCCCAGCAGCTAGTGGGGGGCGTTGCTGGCTTTCCCCTCCCTGAACTGGATTCGCTTTACTTTCCGAGCCGCCCTTGGAGAAAGCGGGGGAGATGGTAAATGAGAACAGCCCGATCACACGGGGGAAAGGGAGAGAGAAAGGACATGGAAAATAGCGGCCGGAGGAACAATCCCCTCGCAAGCGCGGGCTGGATGCCCAGATGCGAAGGTTTAGGGGCAGTTTAATACGACTGAGCCGATCCCTTGATCGGCTGCTCCAGGCACACGGTGGCACCGGGAGACGGGGACGTATCGGAACGCTAAAGGTCCCGCAGGATTTTCTCACAGATGCGGGAGGCGCAGATATGGAAATGAGCTCATTATGGAGAGGGAGTGGCAGGCTGGAATCCGCCCCCCCACCCCCATCGGCTGGGTATGAAATAAACAAACCCATGCACAGAGCACCCACTACAGCCAAAAATGATTTTAGATTTCAATGAGCATTTAGTCTTGCTTGGTTGTTTGGTTTTTTTTAAAGAAAACACCAAACTGGGGGATTAACTCTTTGCATGCTGGCAGGGATCCGTAGCTGTTTATAAGTGATCTGTGGGGCAAACGGGCCTCGGTGAGCAGATGTTGAGAGGAAAAAAATACAGAGCAAACAGCACTTGTTTTCGCGACTCCCTTTTTCATTTTAAACTCTACGTTTAGCTGCCTCCGTTTTCTGTGCCTAGCCCAAAATGAGCGGCATCCCCCCCCCCCCGCCCCATGGCAGCTGGGGAAAGCAGAGTTTCAAAACAAACGGACAAAAAGTTCCCCCCGCAAGGCGATTTTTAAACTTGAGAACGCCCCCTGTCTAGCGCCAAACCGACCAGAGTCCCAGGGACTTCCGAATCGTTTGAAATGGCGTTTAGACTGTGCGCTGAATCTGAATGTCGGTCCCCGGGACTCCGAGCTTTGACTCTCTGATCCTTACAACCGAGCGGATTTTTTGTGAAGAAATCTGGTGGCGAGCACGGGGTGGCACTTCATTTAACTGAAACGACCCACCTCACTCGCCGGTTGGTGTGGACGGCTCAGGGTTGCTTACAAGTTGGCAGGTGTTGGGAAAACCCAGCGCAGTGGTACCAGAGCCCGTTTGGGAGCCCGCCCTGCGATGAGAGAAACGAGCCAGGGGACAGCTTCCCTCTGGACCTCGGGTGGGGGGGGGGCAAGCATGGGGGGTTGAAATAAAAGGGTCCCTACAGGCTTGATGCAGAAGAAGAGCTGGCTAGCATTATTCTGGGCGCTGGTTGTGTGCACATTTCAAAACACAGGGAGGGAAATATTCTGCCCGTTATATCTGGGGGCGCTCCATCTCTCTGCACCCCAGGCTGCGCTGCGCTGCGCCGCGCAGAGGAATGCTTCTCCGTCACCTGTAATCTCCTGCTGCGGAGATGCGCGCGTTTTTTAAAGCTTTGGGGGAGCGCACGGGACGAGGCGCCGCTGCCAACTCCTGGGGAGGGGAAATTTGCTAAATAAACTCTTGGCCGTGGAATTACATTACAAGGGCGGGGGGGGCGATCCGTTCCCCCCCCCCCATCCCCAAGCAGGTAGCAACGCCCACCACAAAGAAACAAACACAGCGTTGGCTGCGCAGCTCAGCAAGGTTAACCTCCTGCAGGAGGGATCTGGGGGCGGGCTAGGGAGAGGCAAGCAGCTGAGAAGGGGGTGCTGTGGATCCCACCAGGCAGCTTCCCAGCCCGAACCCCTTTTTACACCGGCTAGTCCTGGAAAGAGACCCGCAGCGCGGAACCGAATCAGAGCTTCCCAAACCAGCCCCCGGTGGCCAGCTCAGCCGAGCGGGGGGGAATCAGGTGTAGACTCAGGGCGTCGGGGGCTGATTTCGGAATCTCTATTCTGCCCCCCGGAGGAGGCTGGAAGTTTTGCCCCAGTCAAGCGAGTGGACGAAAATAAACCAGCCGGCCCCAGGCAGCGCTCGGAAAGTGCCCGGGGAACGAAATGAACACAAAGAGGGGGCACCCGGGGCTGCAGACACAACAGGAGTCTGGCATTTACAAAACAAACCTCCCAAGTGGGGCAAAGCCACCTTCCCCCCCAGGCCGGGAGCGCCTTTCCTTATTTCTAAACAAGGTGACATTCCCCAACAGGCAGACACAGCAAAAAAGAAACCAGCCTGGGAGGAGAGAAATCACCACCTCCTGGGCCAGGCACTGCTCTGGGTGTGCGCTTCTGTTTCCCTGCTACAGCGACCGAGGAGAGGGGGGAAGATTTAGGTCGTTGCTAGGTTGGGAGAACAAAAAATCTTCCAGCGGGCTGAGAGGCGGGGGAAGGGGTTAGGAGGTTTGGCAGAGGGGAAAGCGGACATCTGCTGGAACTTCCCTCGCGAAACTGTTCATTTCCAGGAGCCAACTTCTGAAATCTCCACAATTAGATCGGCATTGTTCTTCCTCAACAACACCGCCTCGGAAGAAAAGGGCTCCTCTGGCGGGGCCAATCCAGCGAAGCGTTTGACGTTATTAAATAATAAAGCAATTGTGATTTACATTGTAGGGGGGGAAAGGGCCAATTACCCACTGTTCTGTTGCCATAAAGATCATATTAACTCGAATTAGTAATCAAACAATATGCGAGCGGTAGAAGTAGAGGGGGACAAGGCAAGGTTTGCCGGGGCGTCCTCACTTTTGCTTGGAAAAGCCGCGGCACAAACGCGCTGGAGAGATGCGCACAAGTTTCCGGCTAAAAATAACCAAAAAGCAGGAGAGGGGGAAACGCGTGTGATTAAAGGACTCCTCTGTGGATGGTTTCCAATTAATTCCAAGGCACCCGACTCTTATATTGATTTCCCGTTTGCAACTGTTTTATGAAGCGATTTCTCCTCTTAAATAATGCCCGGGGGCACATTCGCCCGCGATTGGGGGCGGGAGGGGTAGGGTAAAAAACCTACAGTGACTTTAAAAGCCCTTTGTTTTTTCAGCCCAAGGATGAGCCGAAACACAAGCAAAATGTAAATCCAGCCGCATCCTCGCATCCCGGCACATCTCCTCTCCCCTCAGATATTTTTATTCCGGCAGCTCTTAGGGTTATAACTCGCTCCCCACTTACATTTGTGTAGCCAACCAAGGCGAGCTAAATAGGGTTGACGTGACCCTTGGGGCGGCCTGCAAGAAGGATTAATTATGGGTGTGCAGGAACAGGACACAAAGGCAATAGGGGGAAGACAGTGGAAGACTATAGATCTTGGATCTGGATCTTGGCGTAGCACGTCCTTGCATTTGACACCTCATCCGGAAAAATAATGGCACTCTACATCGGCCTTTTTTAAAAACAAATAGCCGGGGCTCGGCAAAGTTGAGCTTCAACTTGTTGGCAGTAAAGAAAGCAATCGGAGACCCAAAGCACTAAACTGGTCTTAAAACCGTCTGTCCTGCCTTTCCTGCTCTGTTTGCCCACGATCCAGGCCCTGGCGATAAGGATGAGGAGATCTGACCCCTGAAAATAAATAAGTCACTTATTAGAATCGGCTCCCCCCGCCCCCCATGCAAACACGTTTGGTGATCGGGGGAGTGGGGCTGAGAAGGAAAAACTGGCTCACTTCAGATCTGGTTCGCTGTCAAATCCCGTTAGTGCTCAGCTCAAGGCCGGCTTTGCAAGGACAAGGGAAGCTGACGCTATTAAAAAAAAAGTTTTACAGTGACATGGGTTCTTATAAGGGCCATTTTCCTCGGCGCAATGCATCAGCGAGTCTCTCCAAAAGGGTCTAATCTGCCTGTGGCAGAGAAACCAGCAACACGAGCAAAGACCGCCCTGAGATCCCAGGGATGCTCTGAAAATACCTCGCGGTTGCCTTGACCCCGAGCGGAGACGCGGAGAGCGCCCCAGCGCAGTGGGCTCTCGGGGGAGGAACCCACTGTAGCCACCTAGCTTCTGCAAAACAGACCGAAACAGGCCGGGAAAAGCCAATCTGGGCCTGCTGAGGAGTGAAAACTTTTTTCTCCTGCCATCAGGCTAATTTGGGAAGCCGCAAAGGAAACCGGTTCTCTCCGAACCGGATTAATAAGAGATCGCGTCTGCATTCGCTCATTCAGAACGGTGGCTCTTCCCATTAAAACCCTTTCCCTCTGAGCAGCACTTGGAAACGGCGTTGTATTACTCGAGTGTATCGCGACTGATGCTCTGAGTGAGCGCTGGGATGAAAACATAGCAGCCCGCCCCGAGGAGCCGGCCGATTTAAATCTTGGGCCGAAGGAGTCACGAAGAGACCCTAACGAGGGCTACTGTATGGCCACTTGGTGAACTCGGATCTGTGCGGGGGGGGTATGAAAGTGTGAGCTGATGCCATGCTGGCTGGCAGTGTGTGGTCTATTGTAGGGAATGTGCTTTTCCACTGAGCAGGGAGCCCCCCCTCCTTTTTTTTCCCCCAGCCCTGCTGCACCTGCAGTAGATCAGGGAGCTGCTGCCATTCACCACATCAACAGAGAAGACATCTCTGACAGCACTCAATTCATTACATTTCTTCCTGCTTTTCAAACCAACACACACGCACACTCACACAGAATGCGTATTGCCAATCAGGGGCAGAAAAAAAAATCTTACAATACTTTATATTTGCAACTCATTTGGGACTTCATTACTCAGAAAACTCACTTCTCCGCCAGATCCAACTTGGTAAGGTAAAGGCTGAGCTAAACCTAGACCGAAGACCTAGATCACAACGAAAGGACGTAAGGAAAGTTAAAAACTTTGGGTCAGGGACTCAGGCAACAGAAAGTGACTGGAGGAAGCAGGTGATTTGATTTCTCATCTGCCCAGGGGAAAGAGCTGAACGTTTTATATTCATAACTCGTGAGAGGGGAGGAGAAACCCACCCAAACAGATGAAAGTGTCCCTAAACATTTCAAACAATTTTGTCACCGTGCAGAGCATTCCCATCGATTCCTTTGGTTCCCCCTTCCCCATACAATAAGTAAACATGACTGCCAGCTATTTAATACCTGAACACTCAATAGGAAGTGTAAAGATTGGGGGAGGAGGGTAGCATTTAATCTACCCAGTAAAAATTCTGGCAAGGAAAAAAACGTCGTGTTTAAATTTGGATGTGTATTTTTATTTTTTAAAAAAAAATCCATTTCCCCAATGCATCCGGGAAGGGGGGAAAAAAACAAAACAAAAACACACTAACTCGGGTTTCTAACTTCTAGTATTTAACTCTACTGGATCTGGGCAGCAACAGATTACAATGACCCCAGCGACTACAAACGGGGTTAATTCGGATTGTTTCGACCCAGTTTAAAATTAAACCAGACATAATACTGATTTCAGAGATCTCTCAGGGCATCGATTCATCAACCCTTTTGCCTACTTATTTCCCCATTTTTAAAAAAAGAGTACGTTTTATTTTAAACTGAAAGGATTTTTCTTCTCCCAAACACATATTTATCTATCTCAAGCAAATGTAAAGAGCCACGTGTATTTTTCCCCACACACATTGTTGAGGTCTGATATGCCCTAGCTGAAATCCTTAATTTAAAAAAAAAAAAATGTTACAAGGAGTTCTTGCCTACCTTATCGGCATGAGAAAATCCGATTGCCTTGTTTCAAATTAAATATGTATATACAGTGATATAAACACTTAAGATACGGTCATTTCGAAGTATATCTTTTCTGAAAACTGAATTCAAGTGTGTGCATTTGGATTTATTTTTGGCTGGCGAATCAGACCTAAATTTCTCTCTCTGTGTGTGTAGATCTGGGCCTCCTAGAAGCCCCAACCCGAATTCCAGGAAGGCGAGATTGCTTTTTAAGCTAAAACTAATAATTTCATAAGTGAGCCCCGTTCAAGCTGGCGCCAGTGACGTCACGGGGTATTAGCATACTAGGAGGGGATGAAGCCCGTGTGGCTGCAGTCGATAAGGTCCCTCCTGAGGAATTCGCTGCTTGTTTTAATGCATTCATTATTGCTCTGTCTTCTGCAGTGGGTAAGGGCTTAAAGGAAGCCTCATTTCCAGACATGCAAAAGGGCAGGTTTAAGAGCTTCTTACGTGGCCCAAGGCGCAGCCCGGGGGCTGTGGATAGCTCAGGAAAGGGGCCCTTTCCTTCTGTGCTCTTTGCACCCAGGTTGGTGAGGAGGGTGCGCTCTGCTGGGCCGAGGGTCCCTAGCACCCAGTTCCTGTGGGGTTTTAAAGAGGGCCCAGCTCTGCTTTAAATTAACACGCTGGGGAGCCTGACTCACTGGAGTAGGGGTTAGTTACTCTGCTGGACTAAGGAAGAGCGCTCCTGGGAATAGGGGTTCCCGGGATCCGGGGAACGCTGCGCCTTGTGTCCCCTGTCCAAACCCCCTCTGAGGCGTTCATCCCCAACACGTGTGAACGGGTCTCCCTCCGGTCTAGCGATGCCGGGTGGGGCGCCAGTAATCGAGGATCTATACAAAGGCGCCCATGTCGTGTCAGCAGGAGGACTGGAGTGAAGCTTGGGGTCGGGCCCGGCCGAGGGGAACAAGGGGGCTCCCCAGAGGAGGAGGGCGCAGCCCCCACCGCCAAGTCCCGCTATTAGGTGACTCCCCGGATTTTTAAAAGCACTATTCTGTTGGGAAAAGGGGCCCCCCACTTCGGGGATCTGCCTTGGTGCAGGGCTGGGGTCACTCTCTGCTTAAGGGGGCGACGGGGAGGGGGAAGTCACATTGGGACTCGAATGCCTGGGTGAGAACGCTGGAAACCGGCTTCACACCTAGAGTGTAAACAGAGCGCTGCCCCGCACCGGCTCCAGGCTGCTGCCGGGAGACATGTGGTGCAAGCCTGCGGGTCTGGGGGGGCCGGAGCACCGGGCCCTTGCTTCGCCTGCAGCCGGGGAGTCACTAACCAGCGGCCCAGCCTAGGCCTCTGACATCCTACCAACCCGTCCTGGCTCCCACAGGAAACTTTGCACTAACGGCCCTTCGTGGATGCGACTTAGAGGCGGGTGCGGGTCCAGACAATACGGAGCAATCACCCCAGCAAGGTGCACACACCCCGCGCAGGCACCGCTTGATAGGGGGAGATGGAGACCGCGGCGCCCTCCGTATTTACTGGTTATCAGAGGCCACAGGAAAGATTCAGCTCCTCAAATGGGTGGCTGAGGAGCTTCCACACCATCGTCTCCGACCGAAAATAAAGACAAATCCACCCAAATCTGAAATGCAGCGGGTAGGGGAAGGGCAGACCTCACTAGCACGGTCATTTACCCACAGAAAAAGTCCCAAACGTGTCACTTCAGATACTGTTTGCTCGAAGGATGATCACAGATTGAACCTCGGCTCCTTTTAAACCCTGCCCTAGAAAGGCTCCAACTCGGGAGAGTTCACCTGGCTGGAGAACAGGTTTTCAGACCACCAACCATCAAAATACATTTGGAAACTGATTACTCCAGAGACCTTTCCCACTTGCCATGAAAAACTGCTGCTCTTTTCAGCGCGTTCCCTCTTCCCAATACACACCCCAGGTACGTTGACACACACTTCAGATCTGCTCGAGATTCGGAAAGCACACGGCTAAAATAAATCACTGGTCCAGGCTCATGCAACGTTTCCCCCCCACGCCCCGCTTGAAGCCTACAGCACCCGAAAGGGAACATAATCCGCGGGCATGGGGAGTTTAGACGAAGACTGCTACACATGAAACAGACCCGCTGAAATTAACCAGGATCACTCTTCAGTTCCCCACCTAGCAGCGCGCGCTGACTCTCAAAAGGAAAGGTGTTAGATGCTCCCGCGCCCCTTCCACGCGTGGGGAAAACACGCCATGTCTAGCATTTCGGGGTTTTAAAACAACTCACTTCTGCGCTGCACCGCCTTGCCACACGGACTCAGTTCCCCATGAGCAAAATCGGACCAACTCTGCAAAGTCCCGGGGCCCAGAAAAAAAAAAAAAAAAAAGCTGCCTTTAATTACCAAAACCTAAACTAGCTGAGGGGCTAACGAGCGGGCGATCAAACCGCCATCAAACTTCCATCTCTGAGCAGTTAGCTAGAGACTGTCAGCAATTGAAAAGTAAACCTGGCGCATACAAAGGCTCTGTTTAATTTTCGTCTTGTAATGGCCTAAATGAAGACCCCATCACCATGCGGTTAGGCGGGATTGCGTTTCCCCCTGAGGCGCTGATCGGTTCTTTTTAATGTGAGAAAACTAGCGGCTCGGAAGTCAATGGAGCTCCCACAACAGAAGTCCTGAAAAGCTGAATGAATCGGGGTTGTAATTACCGCTGCCCGCTCCGCACTTGCATCTTATCTCATTCAATCCACGTATATTATTGTCACCTAATCTCCTCTCGCAACATTTTTTGAGGATCTACAGCTGCGGACGTGCTGGCTGCAGCCATTAAACCGAGTTAACATCCAAAATCGCCCACTCCCGCTCCCAAAACGTTGCAACGGTGTGTCAGGCCAGGCTGGGTTAGCTTTGACCAGAATTCACAGGGATGCCGTCTAAACTGCAACCTTTTGACTGCTCTGCGTGCTTTATATGTTAGTATTTGAGTTAGATCGGGAGGGAAATAAATGAAGTGTATCTAATCACGCCTATCACCGCCGGGCCTCTTGTTCCCATTAAATTGCAGAGCTATCGGCAGCTTATTCCTCCGCTCGGTACACAGCTCTGCGGCCCGGGAGACAGAGAGATATACATGGGGTGACGCACTATATTGCGGGGATCATACACCGCTCTGTGGTCTGAGAGAAGAGCTACGGGCACCTTAAAGGAAAACATGTTTTCCATCAAGAAATGGCTTGGGGAAAAAGGCAGCCGCTTTCCCACTTGGCTTCCCTGTTTCTAGAGCTCCTACTGCAAGAATTTGTCGGTTGTAGGAATAAGTACAGCTGTTACAACCAAATCTACTAACAGTCTAAATAATTAATTGAACCATTGCTCTTTGACCCTTGCAAAGTCCAGTAGGGACCCGTTTGTAGTAAATACCCCCGAATGAGCCCTTGTCAAATATTCATTTAGTGGTTAATGTGAGCCATTTCCCCCGGGGACAGCCTTGGCAAGAAACCCGGCTAATCTGCTCCGCCAGTGCGGCAAAATATTTTAGTACCCCTTCCTTAAAATGGTGTAAAAAGGGGGAAAAATCACAGGGGAAGGTATAATCTGATCCTTGGGTTCATTTCTGCTTTGTAGAAAGGTTGGTGAAACATTATAATAACCGCTTTTGATGGAGCATCAAGTGTGTTTTACACAGCACATACCGATTCAGAGGGGAGTGAAAACACTGAGCCAGTATCAAAAGATGACTGGTAATCAAAGTTTAAAATACTGCTCCTACTCCACATTTCAGCGAGAAGAAACGCCAGGGTGGGGTATGATATTAGAGTGGAAACAAATCCTGTGATTGTTTAGTGTGTTGACCCGGAAATCTAGCAATGGCCAATGCCATTTTTCTAAATAGGAATTCAAAAAATAAATCCATTTCGCTTTACATACAAAGCGGTTTTTTGGTATACACTTATCTGAATAGATCCAGAAGCTTTCGAGGAGAAATTAGATTCCCCCCTCCCCCCAATTAATCTTTACATCATATTACAAAAAGCAATTTATCAATACAGAATCCATAACATCCATAGTGTCTTTTGTTTACCCCGCCTTCTATGTGTATTTAAAAATGCACATTTAAAACCACTCCCACCAATATTTTTGTTAACACTTCAAAAAGTGCCCGTATTTTATTGCTGTGGCCTGGCTAAGAGTCCCAGTGTGTTTTTAAGTGAATTGCGAGAATGCTTGGGTCTTTATTCAAAGTTCTCTTTCATTCAGATCTGCAAGCGAAAGCGGGGAAATGTCCTTGTTCCCACGTGAATAATCTCTAGATGCATTACAAACGTTGGCCAAATACTTTTAGTCTTTGCATTGACTAAGAAAGGGGGGGAAAGGCTTGTAATCCGGAATAAGAGTTACCCTACCAAGAACAACGTGGGGAAGAAATATAAGAAAAAGAAACCAAGCGATCTAAAATACATCAATTCAAAACTCCACACTTGCAATTTTCGGTTTCATTTGGAGAGGCCGGGAAAAGGAGCGGAAGCCAAAATTTGATGGAAGATATATCATTGCCACGTGAAAGCTACAGCTACCCCGGTAAGCCCCTTTTCCGAGTTGAAGTGCAAGCCAGCAACCGACACTAAAATACGAGCCACATAGATTTAGAAACAGCTGACTCGCATAGACACACACAAAATTGTAGCCTGCTCGCTGCACCTCTGCTTAGCTGAGAAAAATCAGAATGCCTCACTGTAGCGTAAAGCCCCCCACTTTCTTGGCTGTTTTTATTTTTCTAACCGGCTCATTAGAGGGATGCCTCTCTTAGGGACACCCCAGCAGCATTATTCATTGAGATTAAACGCTTGGCCTTTGGCAAGAAATTGACTTCAGTTTTCCTTGACGTGCTTCGTTGAAGAACACGTCTACGTAGCCCAATTTAACTGCACTTTGCACCCACCCCTTATTTTGCTGTCCAGCTAGATTGCCGCCACCCTCCCCGGAGTCAGCTACTGGTACGGGTCGGAACACAGTCCGCGGCATCTGCAATCGCGATTTAGAACTGTACAGAGCAAAAATCTACCTCGAGAGACGGCCGGGCTCTTCTTTATTTGCCTGGAGCCAGCGCTTCTCTCACTGGGCTTGTTAGCGGTTGCAGATTGTCCGAATTTGGGCTAGCAATTTAAGAAATAGGATTCAAGAAACAGCTGTGATACAGGGTGAACGCTTTGGCAGAAGAGTTTTCTCTCTTTATATTATATATCTATCTATCTTTCCTCCCTCACACCGCACATAACACACCTTTCCTTCACTGGAAAAAGAAAGGAGGAGAAAGTTTATGAAGCCACAAAGACTCAAAACCTTTCCCAGGGCAACCTCACACTAGTTGCACCTTCAAACAATTAAGGTTAAATACCCTCCCCCTAAATAGAGTGTATTCCCGAAAGAAGAATGCACCGGTTCTAAAAGCAATCCAAGCAAAGACTCTTATTTGGTGTCTTTCCAGAGCCTCTATTTATGCTCCTACGTCCCATTTAACTTTAAATCTGTTACAAGACCCCTGTTCAGATTATAGCCCTTTGAGAGCAACAAGTGGGCTGAAACAGCAAAGCCCTTTTACCCCTTCTGAAAGGGATGGCATTTATGCGTTGCAAATTGCAAATTTAAAGAGAACTATTCTATTTTAAAAATAAATTGTTGTATTTCCATGTATTATGTCCATTGCTCTATTTTTATAAGACTCAGTTGACCACAATTAAAAAAAAACGTTTTGCATTACAAAAATAAATCCAAGACTCAAACGTAACTTCAGTGTCCATATGTTGAAAATTTATTTATCTCAAACTGTGCATAATGGAGTAAAAACTTAAGTTGAATATGTACCTGTTATAAGGATGGTATTAGTTCAAATATATACATGGTCTGTCGGCAGACTGATTTCAAATAATACAGAGCCGAATCTTTTAAAATACAACTACGGAAAATGAGAAAAAAAAGAACTGAAAATATCATCACAATAAATTTACAGAAATATTACAAACCATAAGAAAATATTTCAAACACAGTAATGTCAGGTTTTTTTGTTTTTGTTTTGTTTCTTTTCAATCTGAACAGGATGAAGTTTGGAAACAAAAAAAAAAAAGAGGCTATTATAAATTAACAGACGATGTGTGAACCTGCATGGCAATTTTGCTTTTTAACAATAAGTAAAAAAAAAACAAAAAACAAAAAAGGACAATCTAAACTTTTGCCCTTTGTAGCAAACCAATTCAGTGGTGTTGCCAGTACTTATCCTACCTTTTCGCCTTTTGTACAATTTCTAAAACAATTAAAAAGTCCAAATTTTATAAAATAATTTCCACTCTTTCCACAGCTGCTATCAATTCAGCCGCAGTCACCACCATGCTCTAAATTGCCTGGTTTTATTTTTTGTTTGCTTTTATTAATTGGCAAATCTCAAGGGGTTTGGGGTTGGGTTTTTTTTTTTTTTTTTGGACATTCTGATTGCCATGTTTATTTTGATAAATACTGTACAAAAGTTGCTCGCAAATATTAAAACATTTTTTCTCCTCGTCGCTTTTTGAGACTAGCTCTAAATATTCTTGGTAAAGACTTCTGCAAACTGTCTGCAAAGTTCCTACCGTTTCACTAGAACTTTTAAAAAGTTGTGTGTAGTTTCTTCCCCTCCAGATCTATACAAGTTCCTCGTCGCTCTTATTTCTGCCCTCCCCAGTTTTCTCTGTACAAAAATAGTCCAAAAAAAAAAAAAAGTCCAGAATCTCTAATAAAAGTTTTTTTTTTGTTGGTTTCTTTGTTGTGATTTGTCCCCCCTACCCCGCCCTTTGTCTTACATATGCGATAGAGGAAGTGTGCCATTAATGGCTGTCCCAGGAACAGGTGCACTCTGGTAGTGTTGGGACATGTGAAGTCTGCTTGGGGCGGCTGGTTCTGGGACTTCCGCACCTGGTAGGTACATGCTGATCATGTCCCGAAGGTCCCCCGCTTGGCACGGAGCCCTGGAGTGGGAGGAAGAAGTGACTACGGGGGGGCTCGAGCTGGACTCCGTCTTGACCACCGAGCCCATGGAGCCCAGGGCCATGCCCGGGGTCCCTTGCTGGGAGTAGGACATGCTGTAGGTGGGCGATCCGTTCATGTAAGTCTGCGAGCTGCTCATGGAACTGTACTGCAGGGCGCTCACGTCGTAGCGGTGCATGGGCTGCATCTGCGCCGCGTTGTGAGCGTTCAAGCCCGGGTGCTGCGGGTACCCTAGCTGCTCTTGCATCATGCCATAGCCCCCGTTGGTCCAGCCGTTCATGTGAGCATAGCTGTCCATCCTCTGGTTCACCCCGGCCCCCAAGGTGGCCCCCACCCCGACCCCAGTGGCCATGGTGTTGCTGCCCGGGGCCAGCAAGCCCCCGGGCAAGGTGTACTTATCCTTCTTCATGAGGGTCTTGGTTTTCCTCCGGGGGCGGTATTTATAATCCGGGTGCTCCTTCATGTGCAGGGCGCGGAGCCGCTTGGCTTCGTCGATGAAGGGCCGCTTCTCCGCCTCGGATAAAAGTTTCCACTCCGCCCCGAGGCGCTTGCTGATCTCCGAGTTGTGCATCTTGGGGTTCTCCTGGGCCATCTTCCGCCGCTGGCCCCGCGACCACACCATGAAGGCGTTCATGGGCCGCTTGACCCGATCCGGGCTGTTCTTCTGGTTGCCGGCGGCCGCGGTGGAGTTGGCCGGGCCTCCCCCCGAGGTCTGCTGGGGGGCGGGCGGCTTCAGCTCGGTCTCCATCATGTTGTACATTCACCCGGCTTTCGCCCGGCCCGAGCCAGCGGCAGGGGAGCGAGAGGCGGCGGGATGCTGGCCCCCCTGGGAGGGGTGTGCGCAGGGGAGGGGGATCCCCAAAAACGCGCGCCTGGCTCCGGATTGGCGGCTCCCGGCGGAAGAACAATAGATATTATTATGGCTCCTGGCTCCCCCACAACAAGCCGCACCAGACGTCCTCCTCCTGCCTCTGCCACCTCCTCGGCCTTGCAGAGCCAGCGAAGTCCCGTCCCCCCGGCGCAAAGAGGCGCGCTCCTCGCTCTGCGCCTTGACAACTCGGCAGACTTTTTGGAAGAAGTTAATAGCCAAACCAGCCATGTGACGGGGCTTGCCGGGGAATAAATGGGCTCGGCCCGGCCAATCAGCGCGCGCCGGCTCCTCCACTGAGGACCGGCCTCGAGCCCCGCTTTTGCATGAAACGGGGCGGGGGCTCGGCGCTGGGGGAGGCGGGCCGGCTCGGCAGCCACTAGCAGCCTGTGGATCCCCTGACAGCAACAGGTCACGCACGCCTGTGGGTAAACAGCAGCGCTGCTAGTTTGCGAAACTTGGGGCTGGCTGGGGCAGCCAGGTGTGGGCCCCCCCCCCGAGTCACTCAGCAATCGGGGCTCCGGGCCAACCCGTCACCCAGCGCCCAATCCGCCCCCGGGAGCCAGGTGCGAGTCCTGCCCCACTTCGAGTCCCTCGCCTTTGTTCGGCAGCAGAAGTGAAGTTTGCTCCCCCGCTGCTGGCTGGATCCGGCCCCTCCCTCCCGCCTCAGGCCTATTCTCCGCTCCCAGCCTGGGAAACACACAACCCCCCCGGCTTCAAACCGCTGGGCTCCCCAAAGGTGGACGAGCGGACCGCACCAGCAAGCCCCTTACGTCTGTGTCCCTCCGCGCCACTCATCTCGCCCTGCCTGCGCCTCTTCCCTCCGCACCGCTGTGTGCAGGGGGGCCCGCGCCAGCCTGGCCCAGGGCTGGGAGGTGGGGTGTCTTTGGGGGGTGACTGGGAGACGGGCCGGGGCAGAGGAGAGGGAAAGGCATGCGCCTGGGATCCAGGAGGGTAATTTTAGCCTCTCCCCCATTGTCCCGATGGAAAGCTTTCAATAGGTGGGAGCTCAATGCTGGCAGCACGTCCGTTACAAATAGGTAGTTTGCTTTCTCTTGTTTTCGCTACACGGGGCCACACAAAGCCCCGGCTAAGTTTACTTCCACTCTCTGGTTGGGATCTTTGGGACTAAAATGCACTCGACTACAAAGAGAGAAAAGAAGAGGAAAGCCTCATGCCATTTCTGTTCCATGAAGTGCTTAAATGACCGGTGGCTTTCTCCCCCCATCTCCCTGCGGCTGAAAATGGAGCTATTTGTATAAACAGGCACGTTCCGTTTGTTACCTCGGGAAAAAGGATGATTTTCTTGCCCCCACTCCCCCCTCTTTGTCCGTGTGCCTGGGATCCTTTTAAGCTCAGGCTAGCCGAGTCCAGTTGGCTAAATCCGCACAAGAAGAGCCCGATCCTAAACAAGAGTCGACACCGCCAGCGTTTGAAATAAAAGTTTGCCTCCGCTAAAAGCACTGGGGAGTCGAGGGCGGGGTGTGGGAAGGAAAGAGGGGGACGATCTCTCCCACAATAATAGTAATTTTATTTCACTCTTTAGAGGGACACACAGAGTGTAAAAATCTTCCCTATTTTAGCTCTTCAGCGGATTAAACCAAACGCTGGAAGAATGACTTGGAAACCCACACGTACACAAAAGGACAGAGGAGACACATTCACAGGCGGCCCTGCACTTTCCGAGCTGGGGGTTTCAGGTATGGGGCTGCTGCGCCCCCTACTGGTAGATTCACCTCCCCCGAATGGCCCTTTTACTTTTAAAAATGAAATGTTTTGAAATGATAAAGGGAAGGGAAAAAAACGAACCAAATAATTATATGTAATCTAAATAAATAAGACCGAACCGCACGAATACATCTTTTTATGGATTATGCAAATATAACCTATCAGAGTTAATGTGTTTAATTAAAAATGTACATATAGCCCATAGAGTGATAGGTTAAACCATGAAAAAATAGGTACAAATTATGAGATTCAAGATATAAACGAATTCTAATTCTCCAGACACTACCGAGGGCGCACCAACTATTTACTTTGTTCTTGTTTATGCTTTGGTCTGCACTTGATAACATTATTCCAAAAAATCTTATGGATAATTAAGTTTGAAAAAAGGGGGTGGGGTGGGTGGCAGTGGTGTTTGTTTATCGTAATAAATTGATAACTGATGGTTGGTGTTATCCAAGCAAGTCTTATTTTTATTCTCTGCTCTACACAGAGAGGCAGAATCAGTGGGAATTGTGTGTATGTGTATAATCCTCAGATGAGGCAACGAAGGAGAGATTTTACTCATAACTAGAGGCATATATTTGTGCCTGAACTCTGTAACAACACATTGAAGAGGTTAAAGTGGCTGGCTCGGCTCTTTCTTAATTCCATTTATTCATATAAATAAGGTATGGAAATACCTAACAATTGTGTTATGAGTATTTACAGCTTCATTTTAATTAACCATGTGTTACTTATCAATGCAATAAACTGTCTCTGGCATATATACATAATAAGGTGCTCTAGGAAATAAGATAGATAGATAGATAGATAGATAGATAGATAGATAGATAGATAGATAGATAGATAGATAGATAGATAGATAGATAATGAATGAAACTGGGAAATATTTCTGAAAAATATATCTATCTATCTATCTATCTATCTGGTTACTGACTACTCGTTTAGACAATATAAAACCCATGAAGCGAATACCTCAATCTTATTATTAACAAGAATAACAACGACACTTTATTGAAGAATATAGACATTTTTAAAAGGAGGCCTGGAGAAGGCTGGTTTAATCTGAATGGCTTTAAAAATCGTTGCTGATATAATTTATGGAAATGAAAAGTGCTTACATGAAACAAATAATCTGGCCATGTTCTCAGCGATGGATTGTAAAGCAGTCACTGTTAGTCCTAGGTTATGAGCCTATTAACAAGAAAATTGATGTTAACTACTT
This sequence comes from Pelusios castaneus, assembly GCA_007922175.1. Lineage (NCBI taxonomy): Eukaryota > Metazoa > Chordata > Testudines > Pelomedusidae > Pelusios > Pelusios castaneus. The sequence continues at coordinate 12,159,304 of ML685816.1, read as the reverse complement.
GGATTTTTATTTATTTACTGTTCTGACACAGGCTCTACCCACCAATTTCTCACAAAAGCCCAGAAGATACAGCCTATCGTGTTAACGGTGGAGGACATAATACATGCATATTATTTTTGTACTGACCCTGCTAGCAGCCAATCTAAAGCAAACTATTAAGCAGTCTTGTGGAGACTGAAGATTGAAGCCCCATTTTTGTCCTTAGCTGCAAATAGAGGTTTAACTTGCAGTAATTAGGTGAGAACTAGCCAAGCATCTTACTATTATGATGCTTGTTAAAAACGCTTCTTTTCTGCATCTGCATTTGAGTGTGTTCCCCTCCAGTCTTAATCTTCTTATGGAAATGAAGGCGAACGGCGGGGAACCTGCAGAGACTTAGAGAATGTCCTTGTTAACTGGAATTTCTCAGCACTGCTAATTAGCAGAGTTTGACGACCACCGGTATTGGGGAAAGCTCTGTTTAGCCACTCACAAACCCTTCCGAGGAAGAGCAGACTAATTTTATTTTGTAATTAAAATCTGAAAAGGGCCCTATTTGACAGTTAGGGCTATGAGAGTTTTATCTCCCTGTGAAATAATTACTGCCTTGATAACTCAATTTTCTGCAAAATGTCAACTGTGAGCTCCAAAAGTTTTAATTTCATTACGTTAAAAAAATCCGAAGACGAAATGCACAGAAACACCCCCTCCCCTTTCTAATTTTGGAACCAGTTAACCACACAGGAGAAGCAAAAGTTACCCAATGGTACTATATCTCACTCTCCAGTGAGTTTAAAATCCCCCAAGGCAGCGGTTGTAGTGGAAAAGGTGGGGGGAAATACCCTAACATTTTTCCCCCTAGAGGAAGATCTCCCAAATAGGAACACCAAGGAAGGTTTAGGCCAACAGTGTGGAGTTCTCATAGGGAAGCTCTGTTCATTTACATCCATTAATAGATATGGGATGGGAGATCATCATGTACTGAAGATATTACAAGTATGAGTTAAGCTGATTAACCATTTTCTTTAAATACCGCGGTGGCATGAAATCTTATATTTTATAAGGAAAACAAACCATTTTCTTGTGCCATCCTTGAAGACACTCATTATAACAACAACTAACGAAGCATCTGATATTTTACCTCCCTTGCTACATTTCTAAGGAGGGCTCCTCGCAACCTTAGTGTCCGAACAATGAAAGGGACAGAAAAACTTCAGGGTCTGAGTCAGAAAGGAGCGAATTTCAGCATCTCCCAGCTCGGTTCTGCCTTCAACCAGCCCATTTTCAAAAATCTTTTAACCCCCGCGGGGAGCTGACTTGTTTCTGGGAGGGTTGAGGCTGTGGAAGGTGAATTATTTAGGGGAAATGGACACGCTGGACAAGTGTAATCCACCCTGCTTACATTTTAGATTTTTTTTTTGGATGATTTCAAACTGTTTAAGCTGCTTTTTGTTCCTGTCTGGCCAGCCAGCAGCCCGATTGTAATGCTCAGAAGTGGGATCCTATGTACAAACGAACGAGGAGGGAGGATGACAAAATGCTTCATCCAAACCCAATTTCACCCAATAATTTCATTCAAGGGCTCTAAGGACCCTTGAAAGCTACGGAACGCTGTGCAAGCTCCGCATTCCTCTCCTCTTTTATCCTAATTCTCCCTAATGAAATCTAAAAAAGAGCACACGTGCGCCCGAGAGGAAAAGGAACTATACTGAAAGTATTAAGTCCTGGGGGCATTCCAGTTGCGACAGCCCAGGACCTCGTGATATACAGACCGCTCAGCTTGCCAGGGCTGGCAGCCTGGGACTAGAAAGGGATTTAATATAGAGCCACTACAAGATGTCCCATCGACTGCAATTCATTCACTGGCAATGCAAGTTGCCCTTTAAAACAACAACTCTACAAGATTCTGATTTCATTTTTCACTTGTGTGACACGCAAACAAAGCCCCTGAAATATCAAAAGACCCCTTACACCAAATTTCTCCCTTCCTCCAGAGGCACAAGAAACAATAAAAAATCCCAGAGCCTGGATATAATTTAAAATATATAACAAAATACAAGATCAACAGACAAGCCTTCTCACACACCCATACACACACCTGTGAGAACCATTTTCAAAGGCACCTAAATAAATATCCTACCGTTTGACCAGACCCTCATAACTAGACAACTGCTTTTTAGAAAACCTTGCAATTTTCTGCACTCACCTCGGAGATAATATTTTCTACCCTCTCTTTCATTAGACGATAATCATGTTGATCCCATATTTATTTATTTATTCCATAATCCTGACAATAAAATAACAACCTAGCCCAGGGCTTGAACTAAATTCATAGGTTATTGCACAAAATAAATGAGTAAAAACAGTTGAGCTAGCGTATAGATAGATCTTTTTAACAGTATCATTTTCAGCAGTCTATTAAAGTTATCTTTCCTTCTTAGTTTTATAAGAACAAATGAGGTTTCCCCCCCTCATTTTAACTGGATGAACTCATGTATTAAATACAAAGACTTCTCCTGAAGAATGTTAACTGCTTGCCTTAAACCCACAAAGGCAGCAAAATTCAGTATTAAAGGCTTCCAATTCCTCTTTAACTCTCCCAGGACATGAAGGATGGGTAAATTCTCTGAAAATCTCGATAGCTGGGCATGGATGTGTTCAATCTGAAAGCACTGCCCTTCACTTAAATTTGGGTTCGCATTTTATTTAATTTTCTACTCTTTTTCCAGTTTTAAGGAAAAGGCTTTTAAAAAGCATCTGCCATTAGGACCATGCATGGCATCCAAATCAAAGGAGGTCTCCTATGGACCCAGTACAGTTTTGATGGAATTTTTATGGCTCTTCCATTGAAATCATGACTCGCAAAAAAGCTCGTACAATTTCAGTGGAAATGTATGAGACACAGCCTGAGGTATTTCAAGGTTGCCTTTCTCTTCAGTGCACCTCAACGCACCCTGCAAGCCTGGGGCAAGGCTTGAAAAAGTACATGGCTTAAAAAAACAAAACAAAAAAACCTTCCAATGATTCACAGATCACTGACATGATCATCCATAATGCAACCAAGACGGTGCCTTTTATCTCGCTGTATTCTTCATAGTCCTTAATTTGGGCATCATTGACAGGATAGACAATAATGACTCTTTCAGAACTGTTATGATCTACAGTGACAATCTCTACATCTAGTGCATGGTTTATTGACACCATAAACTCATTGTGTCAAGTTATACTTGTGATTTCAGAACTCTCCAGCGACTGACTGGCGATGGATTTTAGTTCACACGATAGACTTGCTGTCTATTATGTGAATTCATATTTAAGGAGTATTTAATCTACAGAGCATACAAACTGTGCCAACTTTTCCCATTTATAAAGTGCCTTCCATTCAAGGATCTCAATGAGCTTTAAAAATAACTAACTAAGCCTAAGAATCATAAGAAGTAGCCAAGGAGACACTCATTTCAAAGAGATCAAAGAGAGATGAGAAGTAATTTGAACCAGGTCACCAAACTGAGGCTAGAATCCAGAAGTCCAGACACTCTCTGTCTCATGGTTCAACCAGTGATCTTTCTACCTTCCCTGTTTGATGAAGACAAAGTCTCCAAAAGTGAAAGCCCTTTATCCAGAGTGAAGCCATAGCTACTGTTGTGTATATAAAAATATGGAACAAGCAAATTACTTTTACCAGACAAAATTATCTGGAAATGGAGCTTCCCTGATTTTTGCAACTAGATATGTCTGATTTAACTAAACAAAAGTCAAAGTGAGCCACAATACTTATGGGTCAATTTTAAGATCTTAGCACCTTGTAGTCAAGATGCCCGTCAGGTTTATAAAAATGCTTTAATTTCCACTGAAATTAATGGAGGTTTTGCAGTGAAAACACAAATTGTGTAAGTGAAGGGTGTCCCATTTGTAGGAACACACAGTTTGAGGTCTTTGGGTGAAAATTCCCAGGTATGTCCAAACTGACAAGGATGAGAGTTCTGTGAATGACTCCCACATAAGGCTCGGATCATCCATTTGCACTAGTAATGAATGAAAAAGTAGAGTTCCTTGTTACTGAGGGAGGATGTGAAAAAGCAGGATGAGAATGAACTTTAATGCCCAGTCTTTAGGATTTTCTTGCTGTGCCAAAGGAAAGGGACAGAGGGAGAAGGGTTTCAAGGAAGAGTAAGAAAAATCAGCCATGGGAAATTGGCAGTAAGGGTTAGTTTTGGATTGCATTCTTAAATTCTTACCCTCCTCTGTGGTGGGTGTTTGGGTGTTTTAAGAAACATGGCAAATCAGGATCTCTTCCTAACTCCAGAGGGAAAAGAAATGTACCTTTAACACCAAGGGGAGACCAGTAAGATGATATTTTTAGCACCACTATTCCCAGCACATTTTCCAGATGTAGGGCCGAGTCCTAAATCAGTGGAACTACTCCCGTGAGTCAGACTTTGCAGACTCAAGCTCTTCCACTGATAGACTCTGTATAGAAACATCAACTTCTTAAAAATTAAATTTGGTTAAAGCAATCACTTCTGAGCTGTGACTTTCTAAGTAAAAGTTTTACTCTAGGGGAGAAGTTTATGGCTCAATGATAGCCCCCTCTTACAATGGTTCTTTGTAAGGAGAACACTAACTGCACCTCTAACAGAATAAAGTTAATCATTCACTTTTCAGTGTGTGCTACTAAAATTTTGTTAAACTGCCTCCTGACGTTAAACATTTGGATACAAACTGCTCTGATCTTTTTCATTTTTTATAATAATGATCACTGATATATAATCTCTGTTCTTAGCTATCTTGATAGATCTATATAGATCTATATCTCAGCTAAATTCAAAGTTTGACTCTCAATGCATTCCAACTAAGAAAACAGTAACAAGAAAAATGAGAATTCCATTTTGCTGTCACTCTGTACCATGCCTTTGCTATTGTTTGTAGAAAATATGATGTCTTCATTTTAGGAACTCTTATTACAGAACTGCTTTCCAAACCGATATCAAACTGGGAAAAAAATGAAGAAAGCATACTCAATATAATAAACAAAACTTTTTTTTTGGGGGGGGGGGGGGGAATATGCTATTCACAGACAGTATCTGAAGCGAAAAGCTTATTGTAAGACCAACTAATAGACGACTCATAAAATATTAAAACTGCTGCATTTTAACTTTGAAACAAACTGACAACTGATTATACAAAATAACCACAATTTAACAGAAATATTTTGGTTTCTGCAAACCAAACAAGGAGCCCTGTGGCACTTTTAAAGACTACCAAATTTATTTTTTGTTTCAGTTAGGGTTTCTTCTCAAATGCAATTAAAAAAAAGTTAAATGAGCAACAGAGAGTCCAATATCATAAATGACTACCAAAAACTTGGGAAACAACGTAGCACTTTCCATACATTTTGGTTAATCCTTTTAAATCACTGAGGATTTTTAACCTGACAAATCAAAAGGAACAAAATTATCTCTCAAATGATGCAGTTAAACTAACATTTACTCAAATGTTCACAGACTGGGTTTTTGTTTTTGTTTTTTTAACTCCCCCTGGTTTTAAAACATGGAATTCTAGGATATATTTTCCAAGTAAAATGGAAGTGTTACATTTTAAATAAAAATACTATTTGTCAATGCCGGCTTCTTCTAAAACACTTTGAAATGAAAAAGGTAGAAAATGCACATGCCTAATAAAGCCTTGATTTTTATGATATAATTAGAACTATTGGATAGCCAAAGACAAGACAGATGGTTTTGTCTTTTAATGATGATCTGGCATCCTAATATATAAATTAGGGTAGGTAGCATTATTGCAAATGCACGGACACTTAGAGTATCCAAATGTGAGTTAAAACAACAGGCGGAAACGAGAAGTGCTAAAACCCATGTTTACAAACACATAATGAGGCATCTTTATTTTATTTTAAATTATTATTATTTGGTAGATTTATGAGAAAATAAACACAAATAGTAGGCAATCTCCCCTTAGCGATTTCTTGTTTGGGTTATTTGTTCACCTTGAATTTTCATTGATTTTCCACAGGCCTCTATGAAAAAGAACCCAGAACTTTTTTTCAGGCAGTTCTCTAACCTTGACTTAAATCTCTTTCACATCGTAGCATTTTAATTGCTAGTGTATTTTATCCTTTTAATTTCTTTTTCTTTTCTTTTCTTTTAAAGGGAAAAAGACATTGACCTGACTTAAAAGGTTCTTGCTGTTCCCATCACTGGGCACTGAGCAGCTCCCACCGTGTCCAATAGGGGGCGCTGAGATAACCTACTCAGCGCCGCCTCACATCTGAGCCCCGGAAAAGCCCCGGCGGGGGGGGGGGGCGCAGCTTGGAAGCCTGTCAGGGTCGAGTGCAGATCTTTAGTCTTCATGGATAAAAAGAGATTAAAGGCTAAATTCTTTTTTGTATCAATTTTAACCAACTACGAAAATGTAGAGCTTTTATCCTTTGATGTTTCCGAGAAAGAAACTGTTCTATCTGTTGAGAAATTACATCGTTTCAGAGCCTGCAAACCCAGCCATGGACTGGTAAAATAATTTAATTAAAAAAAAAGTAATAAAACGAAGAACCGATCATCTATAGAGGAACTCAAAAGCTAACACGAAAAGTCTCCCTTTCCCTTCTCCCCAATGTTTCAGCTGTTTTCTGATTACATCTGATTAATTTTTTTTTAAAACAAAATCAAGTAATTCTCGATTATGGTTCCTATTCATGATTACTAAGTTTTTGGGCTCTGGCTTCTTCTTTTCCCCACCCTTCTTTTATATGATTAGCATCCTTTATACAAATCTACTCCAAAGAGACAAGGTATCAGAGCAAATCCAAATTTATTATTTAAAAATAATAAACCTACATCCATTTATGGTACCGACCCTAACTAAAATTGTAACTGACTCTCCACTCCGCCCCCCACTACAAAAACTCTTCACCTGTATTTAAATAGCATGTCTTTAATTACAGCAGTTGGGGATGTATGAGGCTGAAATGAAATTAGCAGTCATTACCAGTCCTTTAACTCTGTGGTGCTTTTGATCCGCACTAAATTACCTTTCCAGTCCTAACAAAGGCTCTATAGCAAGCAGTGGGCTGTAAATAAGACAGTTCGACCTGCCCTCAACACCTTTTCTCTTGTCAATCACAGCTCTATCATTCAGCTCAAGATTAACCTTTATCTATCAAATTCTTTAAAAAAAAAAAAGAAAGAAAGAAAAAGAAAGAAAGAAAGAAAAATCTCACCATTTTGCTAACAGCACCTAAAAGGAGCTTCCCGTTAAATGGTGTTATAATTAGCCAAAATGTCAAAATCTGCCAATTCCAAATCAGTTTTAAATGTATTAAGAGGCCGTGTAAGATTCAGGTAGCTAAATTATTTCTCCATCACTTCCTCTGCATCGCCACCCCTGCTGGAGTGATCTGTTCATGGAGAACTCCCTGTTTCCCTCCTGCCCCCAGGAAATATTTATGAGTGCGTGTTTCGGAGCCTCTGGGACGGGGAGAAATCGCAGGCTTTTTGTAAAGGCTGCTGAAAATAATCAGTTTGCTCTTTGGAAGGGCTGCAAATTAGCGGGGGGGGGGGGGGGGGAGAGAAACAGCTGCCTTTTTGGTGTGAATCAGGTGAAACTTAATTTCGAATCACCGGTAGGGGGCGCGAGAGAGAAAGTCCTAGCCTTATCCTGCTGGCAGCTGGCCAGCGAAGCTAGCCGCTTCAGCATGTTACTTGCATATTCTCAGGTACCCCCCCCCCCAATGTATTACTTCCCACCACGCACAAAAGCCCTTCCATGTAAGTCTCCTCAAACAGTGGCTCTTTCCCGGAAACCGACTGATCAGGGCATCAAATGAAGCAAGATCTCTAAACCGGTTCCTTCCAGGTAAACGTCCATTCTAGAGTTTGGATCAAGTTCTCCCCCAGACTCCCATCGTTTTAGACCCCCCACAGGTGGAGAGCTGGCTGTCTCCTGGCAGAATAGGTCACAGAGCCATTTGCACCACACGGGGGGGGGGGGGGGGGGAGCCTTTGCAAGTCAACTCTTCCTGCCCAGCGTTCAGGACAGGGGAACACTTTCACTCGGGCAAAAAATCTGAAGGGCTCATGCCATTCCCAACCGGGAAGGCTCTGCTCCTCGGGTTTGCCCGTTGCACCATTGGTGAAGGGGCCAGAGTTGCAATTTCTTAAAGGTCTCGGGGGGGGGGGAGAGGGGACTGTGAATGTCAAAGTTCTGTGGCAGCTACTTACATGTCCACGCCAGATCAGGGTGTTGTCTCGTAAACCGCTTGATTGGCAGGGTAAAGAGAAAGTCCGCTTAGATTTTCCAGCTCTATTCAGCCCCCGGGGTCTGATCACTTTTCACCGGACAGAGGCAGTTAGAGGAAGCTTGCACGTCCCCTTCTCTTCTCCTCTCCTCCTCCATCCAGGACAGAGAACGAATCCATTTCGGTTTTTCTTCCCCCGGCTCTCCTTCCGTTTGCCTACACATCCTCCAAATCCTAGCCCTAGCTTTTAACTGCCGTCCCTGGAACAAGAGAAAAAAAATCGTTTATGGCTTAAAAAATCCAAATGGCTGGTCGTGTGTGTTATCGGAAAGCCCCCACAACAACAAAAAAGTCACTTCTCTGTCCTCCACCGTGCAGCAGAATAAGAATAATAATAATAAAAGCTCTATATTTTTGCAGGAGGTATTCACAGATAATTTGATGCCATTGTTTCTGCTACAGATGGTTCTTTTTAATACAATAACACTGTTCTTTGTGCATACTACACACAATAAAAATCGAAAGCTTTCTCCTGAATAACCATTTTGTTCTCGCTTGTATAGGGCCAACAAAAGCTACCGTGAGGTAATGGGTTCTGTTTATTGAAGCCATAGAATAGGGGTTTGATAAAGATTTTTTTTATATAGGAGCAAAAAAAAAATATAAAGACCTTGCAAGGTCGAACCGATCTCTTCATGTTTTTATTATTTTTATTACCATTTTCACCAGTAGATTTATTTCAGTTGCAGCTGCAGGGTTTTCCCCTCTCAATTTCTAATCAGCTCAAACATCTGTTTATTTGAATGTGGGGAGATCTGTAGTTGTATCCATAGCTAAACACCTAGAGTTTGCGGGAGAGTGGGGCAGAAACAGCACACAGGGGAAGGCATGCCAAGGGAGTGGCGGAGGAACCTGGCTAAAGAGAACCCATCTGTGTGTGTGTGTGTGTTTTCAATCTGCTGCCCACGGACACAAAGGTATAAACTGGTCCTAACGGACATCAGGTTTAGCATAATGTATTTTCAATCACGTTAATGCGCAGGCATAGGTCCGTACCCACATACCAGCAGAGTACAGATCCCACACTACTCTGACTAACGTGACGCGTTCACCATCAAAGTTTCTACCTCTTCTATAATTGTTTCTCTAAATAAGGATATTTCTCCACTGCCTTAGCTTTATTAAAGCCTGAAGTGTATTTCCACCAGCAGCAGCTGAAAGTTAAAATGTACCCAGGGTGTTCTGGGGTAGAGTTCTTTGAACTGCTAATTTCCGCCTAGCAATGCATACATTAGCAACCCTGAAAAATGATATTAGAGGGAAACACTAGGAGATAGCTTTCTCCCCCCTTTGAGTTGTTCGGGGCTCAAGAATTCGGCATCCTTAAGTCTCCTTGTCACCTAATTTTTGGATTTGGTTACGGCTGAGGTCTGTATCAAGTGCAAGAAAGCCCCAAAGCAAAAGAAAGTGCTTAGACAATAAGTCTCTGCGGGAAAGTTGTTAGTCAGTGACTGTGTTTGTCTACCTTTCTATAGGAATTAATGCCACAGCTCTCTGTGAGTCTGTAGCCTGGACTGGCAGTAATCCACCTCTGCGACTTCTGCCCTTTGTGTTTTCATAAAAGTGGGCTCTCTTGTAGCACGACAACAGCCCAGATTAATGACTTGAACCTTCAAACGTTCTTTAATTAGCTTTTTCAGCAAAATAAAAGATGCTCAAATGAGCCCTTTGACAAAAACTGACCTGCGCCTTCAAACCCCCCGTTCCCCCTTGGAACTAAGCGTTATTGGTTTAGAAGGCATCTAATAAGGGATTATTTCGGACTATTACTGACACGCCAATTAAAACCTTGCCTATGAAATTATGGAAGCAAAGATAAGCATCAAAAGGGAAAATTAAACTAGTTGCACATGGCTTGTTTGGCAATAATCCATTTTATACCTTAGGATAAACATCTTCGCATCATCTTGCTCGGAATTGAAGCGAGGAGGATGGAAGGACCAGGTTAAAACCCATTTGTTCAGTGCAAACAGCTAATGAGAAAAGTGGAATGTCTTCCCAGGACTGATCAAGATTGGGTGACAAATCCGACTACATAATAGTGATTTACAGAGTTCAACAGTTTCAGATAGAAATATATATAAACACACACACATATATTTTATATATTATATAGATTCTCAAGGTTCTGCATTCCGAATGCACATGAATATCTTTTATTTTCACAGCTTAATACCTATACATTCATTTACACACAGGTTCGAACCGTTCACCTGTAGGTGTATTTCGCATATTCTTATATAATTTTGCATTAATATTTAAATCTTACTAGAAAAAATAATACGTAGACACAACCACTCTAAAATGCACAAGATTCAGCAAATCGCGTAGACACTTTACTGAATTTTAAAATTCAGGAAGTACTTGAGAAACGTTATTTGCGAAGAGACTAATGACAAATGTGGCATTTCTCGATGTACAATTTTATTTTTATTTTTTTTGTTAACTCTGACTCAGACCCTGAATCCTGGTTAGCTTATCGAAGAAACGAGATTTATTCAAACAAAACCTTCTGGTGGCTCAGAAATTCAACGTAGTCCAGAGATGTTGTGTACAAATCTAGGTAGGAGTTTACAGAAAAATTAGAGGCACTCCAAAGAATTATGACAAAGAGATCACCACGAACGCAGGAGGGGTATGTGAAAGCACCTCTTTAGACTTAAGCACTAATTCGGTTTAAATCTCAGTTTGTAGATAATCAGAAATGAAGCCATCCGTTTGTAGAGACTCGGCTGCTGCAATGTATAGATGTGTGTATATATCACCCGATAGCACTTTCTAGAGAAAAGCAGGACCACAAGTAGAATGGGCTCTAGAAAAGAGATCTACATGTATTTTCACTCCATACAGCTCAAGTTTCTGGCTCATACAAATAGTGGAAGCATTCACTGTGAATGTGCCTGTACGCTGCAAAGTGTTACCAGAGAATTTACCAAATCTTGGCTTTTACGACGCCCTTCTAGCTGGTGATAACCCTGCGAATGAAGTGACACAGATAAGAGACTTGAGCTCTCCAATTCAGCGCAAAAAATGTTACAGGAACAAGCCCAAAAGAAAGGAAACATCTGTGCTCTTTTCCTTGCTTGAATAGCTGTGAATGTAGGGTATCTGCCCAAGAACACTGAAATGTGCCAGAAGAGTGAATTGAACCATGGGGGGCCTTACCTGGAGTGAAAATACCGCTCTCTACATTAAAGAAGGGAGGAATGTGTTTCTGTAATTATTTCCTTGGCGTTTGTATGTTTCTCGCACGGCTCTAACACGGTCTCTCCGGAGTTTAATCGAACTCATCGCTCCTCTTTCTCAAGACTGGGCTGTAAAATAGAGCTCCCTAACTCACTGTCTTTCCCAGGAGGAATTAAGTTGACCGTGGAACGGGACAAACATGTAATTATTTCAAACCGCGGCTGGGTGACAAAGGGGTCGAAGTCGGGCACCAGCGGCTCTGTCTGTCCATCGCAATGGGCATTTGATCCCCGCCACTCTGAGCATTACACGTGCAACGAAATGCAGGTTTCCAATCGTGGGCTTTGAAAAGCCGCTTTCCTGAGCCACGGAAGGGGCAGCAAACGAGCTGGAGTACCCAAAAGTGCACGGTGGATGGAGCTCCCTTCCTGAAGTTGCCGAGGGCCCGAAAGAGTTTTCAAAGGCAGGGCAGCTTTAGACGCAGGAGATGCCACAGGTTTTAGTTTGAAAACTTCCCATGCCAGGTCAGAGGGAGTCTGCGAATGAATACAGCTGTAGGGCGAGACATAACTTTAGGGCGAGACATAACAACTCCTCCCGAGTCCTCAACTCTCCTAAGCACAACGAGGGGAGAAGAAGAATTTAGACAGACTATGGCCCAAACCAGGGGCTGTGAGAACAGTTTGTGGGACATGGTTAGCCTTAAACAAAATGCAGGAGGACTCTAGGGATTTGGGGGCAGAGAAAAGGAAGCCAAATACACGAGGTTCACCCTCACTGTATTGGAAGTCGTTTTAAATGTCCCAGTGACAAATGGTCTTTAATTAACTGCACCCTCTCCGAGGGGGAAAAAGCACGTCCTAAAAAGCAACGGCCGGATCCGGCTGGCTGAATACATGCATTCGAGTAGTCACCACCACAGAGGCTACTTTCGTGAGTAAAGATTACTCAGGGGAGTAAGGGCTACATGATTAGACCCTTTCCCCTCTGAGCCATTATAACCTGCACATTTGGGCTTTGGTAGAATTCAGCATTAGAAATGGGGCGGTGATCACCGTTTCTAGGCAGTTTTTCCATTATAAGGTTTGCATTGTGTTTCACAAAGATCACCTACAATATCTGTGTGTTGGAGGGTGGCTTTCAAAATACAGTCATTAGGGTGATTATATTCATTTCATTCACTTTTACAGGAGACCGAGAGATTAGAAGTACTTTTAATTATATAAGGTTTAACTCCAACTACAGGTTACTTTCCAATTAATTTCTTGAGGTTCTTAGCAAGATTTTTTTTTCCTAGCTGGAAAACGGTCCCCAAATGATCACTTTCAGTCCTTCTCGGTTCACTTTTCATGAAAATACTGTGCAGGTTTCCAAAGAACCGCTTTGTGTGTGTGTGTATGCGGGAAAAAACACAATCCGGGAAGGTCATAAAAGCCCCCCACAATCCTATAGTGTTAAAATAATATTTGTGAAAAACCGAGAGCGCCCTTTTGTCCTTTAATATGATGGTAAAAATGTCCAACAAATTAAAGGTAAAGAAGATATACAAAAGCAGCTTTTGTAGGGCTGTCGGTTGGAAGGAACAGACACGTCTTTCTCCGTGTAGAAAGCATGTCAGAATTTTAGAAGTGTTGCCCAAAATAAAGAAAGGTGCAGAGCTTTGAAAGGGCTGGTGTCCCCCCCCTCCCCCCCCATGATTGCTAGGACATGCCTGAAAAGTCTCATTCTTTTACTCCCGCAACACATTCTTCACCGTAAAAATTCTTGCCACCAGTTGCTATGGCTAGCTGTAGTGTGAATGGACTATTAAAGAAACTCACCAGAGTTTCTCGGGATAGAAAGAGGTGCAGAATCCGGACACATTGGTTAAAATTTTTAGCACATTCTTTCCAGGTGCCTGCTACCTTCCCAGACCAGTCTCCTCAGGTGTTTTACTGCGTAAGTCTGGGCTCGCTAGGCAACTAATACCTTGGCTAAAGTGACCGAATCGGTGAAACCTATTTGTGATATAATCGAGTGTATTGCTATGAAGGGCCGCACTGAGATGCTCGTTTGACTGTAATTAAAATCACTTCTTGATGAATGACCTGTGACAATTTAAATCACATTTTAATGGACTCCAGAGCTGAGTATGTTTATATAGACAAACATTATATAAGGTATATAGCACATACACAGTATATACGGGACTACACAGATATAATCTATTGTAATATGATATATCATCTATATGATATACAGTGCTATCTAGCTAGCTAGCTAGCTATCCCAATAGATGATACCTGTGTAGTACCGTATATATTGTGTATGTGTGCATGTATATATTAGTGTGTATGTGTGCACACATACATAAATGCATTTTTTCCTACAGCTGGATTCTGCTCTACAGTACACCGAGGAAAAACCATCAGGCCCTTTCTCAAATCAGATATTTGAAATAAACCGGAAACAATCATTATCATTAGCCGGGCGGCAACTTTTCCCAGACCTTAGCTGGAGGTGCTTCAGTGAAGGAGGGAAAGACTCGGCAGTGGCCCTTTTCTAGATCTGTGAACCTCCCTCGCTCAGGAGGGAACCGGAACGCGGCCAGGGTTATTTACAGAGGTTGATTTCAGCCTCCCACCACCATCACAGTAACACATACTGATCTTTTCCATCAGTCCCTAAAGGTCTGTGGGCCCATGACTCGCGGGCTGGACGGAGTGTTTGTGATATTCAGCTGTTAATGCCCTGATTTGGGGAGCCTGTAACCCTGCCTGCACCTGGTCCATTCCCAACGCCTGGGTGTCAAATCCAGAACTACAGGGCCAAGGAGGAGAGCGCGGGTCTCCAGCCTGCAGATCCCTCCTTTCTGCAAACGGGTTCGACCCCCTGTGGCAATCCTGCCTAATGGTTTGACACCCTCCAGCAGCGTTAATCGGACGGCGGCATCTTCCGGGTTCCTGGCACGTCACGCTATGCAGATCACAACAGAGCCAAAGCATTGTGATAACTGAGACTGAGCAAGGTGGAGGCTTGGCGAGAGGTTTTGCAAAGCAGCGCCTGGTGCCTGGCGTTTCCAACTGGAGCATCCCCAGTCAGCAAGTCCTGGACCATACCACCGTTAGGGGATTCATGCAAAGATCAGTGTCTGTTACTATTCCGAGTAAACGAGTAAGAACGAAGAGAATCCAAGCTGGCACTGCCTTAACCGAGTATACAGAGGGTAAAGCATCAACCACTCTCCAATCCAAGCCACAATAATTAAGAAGGTGGCAGAGAGATACAAGAGCAGATGACTGGAATCCAGAAAATCCCAATTAACCTCATTACTTACTACAAAACTCTACTATTTATAGTCTGATGTTCTAAAAAGTTAATTTAAAAAAAAAATCTGTTGGCCTATTATGTCACATGTTTTACTCAAATCACCATCTCAGCACTGCCCTTCTTAAGGTCAGAGGAATGTATTTTAAAACATTCATATATTAAATAAATATGCATTGTTATTTTAATAGGCACTGTGGATAGTTTAATTTGTATCTGTATTAAATTAAACATATGGTGAACAGGGTATAATAGATTTTCTATAATTTAGCTGCCAATGTGGCAACAGAAGCCAGTTACTCTCACCAGCAGACTTGTCAGTGGTTTGTTTACTAGCTTATTTGAATTAAAATAAAGCTTCGCTTCCGCTGACTGCACATCATTATCTATGAGACCATAATCCTGCTACCAAATCCTATATCTTCCAGAACTGGCTCTTTTGTTTGGGATTACTGAGAGCTTAGCCTATAACAAAGAGGAATAAGGCATCCCTCTCATCCTCGTAATTAAGTGTGGGGAGTAATTTAGAAACAAACCCAGAAAGATGTACAATTTGGAGTTATATTTCTATACAGAATTGAGGAACCGGAGAGGGCAAACACTGATTATGTTAACGTACTGTTTAAACTATTAAACTACTGTACTACAGGAATCCATCTTTTAAAAATTATTAGCAACTATCAGTGAAGTATTAAGTTGCTCTGCAGAAGAATGTAATTTTTAATGGATCTAAAGGTATGCTGGAAAACTTGGGTGGGACTTCAAAACTATTTAAAATCGTGTATTTTATATATTACATATACACACATACTAACCTTTTACAACAGCTCAGTTTAGTGATTAAAAACATAATTTAGTATGTGTTAAACGGGTATTTTATTTTGTAAAATTTTGCAGCTGCCTAGCTGCTTTTGAATAAGTAAGTATATTGATTAGGAGACGTTTTGAAGACACATTAACAACCTGTATATTCAAATAGCAGAGATCTGTATTTTCTTTTGGATAAATAAAGTAGTGGTTCAAAATTGTCAGCATTTTATATCCATCTTGGAAATAACCCTGACATTCAGGAAAGGAAATAAAGTACATTTTAGCCAAGGCATAAACAGACAGTCAAAACTAGATCATTAACACATAGATTGTGTGACTCTGGGTACATTCCTGTAATCCTGTTCCCTCCTTCTCTGCAAAGTTATACATAAATTGTACAATTTCACAACTAGGTAATGAAAAAAAAGGGGAAAGGGGTACTGCATAGATAAACGATGTCTATTTGTAGAAGATAAGTAGAGACGGGTTGATTTATGAAAGTCTTCAACATTAATTGTCACAGATGGGAATTCTGAGGACCTCTGTGAAACCAAACCAGGCCCTAGTGAATTATAAAGCAGGTCCTTAGACTTTAAAAAACATTTAGGCAAAGTGACAGTTCAGAACATCTGTTGGCCTTCTGTCTGAGTATAAACTGGATGTCATGGAGTGCACAGCTGTAGCCATTTTCTGTTTCTTTTTGCCAACATCTGTCACAGTGGTACAGTAATATAGGTAATTATCAACACCTCATATAAACTGTTTGCTATTTTAATTTTTTGAATAAGTAAAATCAGCATTATGGCCTTTTGCAAAATAAATACATAAATAGAATAGAGAAAAATATATAATATTTCCCCCTTTAAGCAGGGATGCTGGAACAATTTGTATAGTGAGGGTGTTGATAGCCATTGTAAACCCTGTATATAATGAAAACTAATTCAATCTGGGGGGCGGGGGGAGACACAGCAGCAGCCCCAACAGTTTTGGTTCCAGCTCCTATGAGTTTAAGATTCAATGACAGATTTGATCACTTAGAAGAGCTGACATTCAGAAAAATTCTTTGCGTTCGGTGAAAATAAGAGAACAAGTTTAAATGCTCTATCTTACACACACACACACACACACACACACACACACACACACACACACACA